>JASCZW010000664.1:0-498100 GCA_034211315.2 Aedes japonicus | reverse complement strand
GAAACTATTCTGCGGTTTTGCCGAAACTAAATGTCATTCGACTAATCGTCATAGATTTCAAATTAACTTAACTAAGGACATCGATTCTTATGCTAATGAATGGAGACTGTGATAGTGTGGATATTAAAGATGTTATTGTTGTACACATTTTTTAAATCAGTTGCACGAAGTAAATGAGAGCTGCAAAGCGGAAAAAAAGGATTTGTTAGAAAAGTTAGTTATATTTTGCAACCGTGCGTCCATGGCCCACACCAAGCTGGTACGATTCACGCTTGCTCAGTTTATTTCAAATCAAAATTAACTCTATACGATTCTCTTTCTAGCTAAATTTATTTCTGTCCTACTGTCCATTGATAGCTTCGAAAGCATACAAGGGCACGAATCAGCAAAAACCTACATACATTTGCCATTTTTATGTTCTAACAACTAAAATGCCACCCCAGCGGTCACAAATCAATATGACGATCACAAATCATTGCTATGAAAAACACTCCTTTACTCTATTTCAGCACCAATCGAGAGCACATACATTTAATCGGCACATTAAATTTGATGATCGATTAGCTTGCTGGAACTTCAAATGCATACCTCCGCAGGGCGTCCGTTATCGAGCATGGTTTCCACAGCATGATGCGTATTATCCCTGTAATTTATGGATCAAAGGTACCATTATGTACATCTGCTAAATCTAACACCTGCTTACCCCTCACTTAAATCACATTCCCTCCTACCACGATGGCAGTCCGTATTCGGTTGATTGAGCCATCAAAATCCCCGTCAACGTAGTTGCGGCCAGTTACTATCAAAGGACGCCCTGCATGGTCAGCGGTAATTGTATACCATAGGATCATTGTCATCATTATCATTAACGGCTATTATCACGTTTAATTTAATTCCTATGCTGATAATAATGCCGTTTGTGCAGCGTTGTACACATTGTTGTGCTATGTAGTTCGATCTGGAAAGGTTTAAATCATATTGATCCATGGTTCAACGCTTTTTTTCTGTTTTCCACTTCAATTACAACACATAAAGACGACAAAATTTACAAATGAGATAGTAGGCTATGCCTGCTTTACTGTGTCATTTTTGAATTTAAGATGACAGAATACTCTGAATTGTCAATTTATTTTATCACTCATGGTGAACTGATTCTTCGTGAAAATCAAACGGAGAGTCGTGCTTTGTCGATTCAACAAATGTCACCTCTCAGGAGCCAGTTCTACAACTCGTCTCGAACCACACGGCGCGTAGAATATGTACAATTAAACAAAAGTTAAGAAAAGTTGAAAAGTTGTAAACATTTCCAACCCTTGTTGCCGGAACTGGACCGTCACCGATTTGGAAAAACCATGACCATTTAAGGCCTCATAAGTTGAAACACTTTACTTGCCAACATTGTTGTAGACACACATTTCAAGAGCATAAAAGCATACAGGATTAATTAAATATTCCTTTGTATTTCGTTCGCTTTACTCAAAGCGATGCACACTGAAAAAAAAACTACAAATACCATCCTTTTTACGTTTCAATGCAGCTACGGAGTCTCTCTTAATTTTAAAGCTATTATTAAATTATTATTTATCGCTGTTGGTATTCAACATCAAAACAAACACCATAAAATAAGAGATACACGCACCAGCCCAAGTCCCCATTGCCATCATCGCGGATAGTGACACCTATTTAATATTCATAACACATAAATCAAATAAAAACAACCAGCTAAAAGGGAGCAGATTCCACCGGGCAGGAAAAGAAGAATACAAACAAAATACCAAACTCGAAAAAAAAATGCACGCCGACAGCCTGATGCGTTACCCAATTTCTGCATGACTTCCACGAGATCGACCCCAATGAACAATGGTTTGCTCTTTTGTGGTATATTTGTGTCATGGCTTAAAAACCCACCCTTACTTTGTGGATCCCGGCCCGGCTACTCCCACTTTGATTGGATCCCGCTCTGCCGTGAATGTCCAGCATTTTTAATTCCAAAATAAACAAGCGATGGCTCGATGAAGCTACACGATGATGGCCTCCGTTGGCCGTATGGGTGCTGGAATTAATATTAATTAAATTGCATTCTCGTTATTAACCTGATTTTGCCGCTTGTGCGTGTGTGTTGGAAACTGTAGATTGGGGGATTTTGTTGAATTAATGGCTCAATCGTTGTCGGTTCCGGTCCAACATGCCTACAAACCGCATGCTAATAAACCACCGATGATTTAACAGAGGAATGGTTAATTTATGGCATATACTAATAATTTATTCAGTTTTAAGTTCTAATAAACATTATGGTAACAGTTGTGATAAAAAAAAAAAAAAAAATTTATCAATGTTAGGGATTATTCCGCTGTCATCGGTTGTAAATCTCGAAATGTTATTTCAAGCATTCATATGTCTGCTACATGTATAAACTCTATTAAAAGTAGATCACCTATAAAAACCTATATCAAGATTCATTAAACGTTACGCCAAAAACGTGCAATGTCGTAGAACCAATTCTCTCTGCACACCTAGCCACGTCCTTACAACTGATTAAAAATAGACCTTTTTCGTCAGATCTAAACCCCTTTTTTTTAAAGCTCCGAAGTGTTACATATTTTATGGTAAATATATCCATGTGGAACATATATTGCATTTTGGCATTTTTGTGAAGAGGTGAAATAATTTTCACCACAATATTCAAAACTTTTTCTGGCCGCACTGTGATACTTTGTTGATCCCTTGCCAGCTCAGTCGTGCCGCATCCCAAGAAGGGATTCTTGGTCAATTCGAGAGTCTAAGCGTCAGTTCCATTGTGGAAATATCACATCAAGTCGTTCTTACACCTGCTACAGAGGATCGTGTGCCTGGAGATTACATTGAGAATTTTACTATTCACTTTAGGTTTGTAGTTGCAGCGCGCTTTGGGATCATCCTTGCCTTAGATCCATCCTAATAACATGGAAGGACATTACGGGAAATAGAGGCAAAATACGTTTTTTATCTTTTTTGTTGTTATGATATCTATCTATATAAATAAAAATGAGTTGGGGTTTCCTTTGTCACGATTTAACTCGCGAGCGGAAGGACCGTTTGGCTAGATTTTTGCTTTGTTGGATTGGTATGGTTGGATGGTTTTAAACCCCTCCCTTCTCTGGAAAGGGGGGCTTCCATACAAGTGAAGCACAAATTTCTGCATAAATGATCAAGCAAAAGAACCCAAATTTAGCATGCGGAAGTTTTTGGAGGCAAGCAATGTTTCTATGGTAGTCAGAGACCCCTTCCCTGTCTAGAAAGGGAGGTTCTCGTACAAATGAAACAGAAGTTTCTGCATATCTCAAGAACTGTTCAAGCAAATGGAACCAAATTTGACATGCGGGGATTTTAAAGGCATTAAATGTTTCTACGATAGTTCGAGACCCCTCCTCTCTCTCTGTTAGGTTGGGGGCGGTGCTCCCATACAAATGAAACAAAAGCTTCTACATAACTCGAGAGCTAACCAAGTAAATGGAGCCAAATTTGGCAGGTAGAGGTTTTTGAAGGCAAGAAATGTTTCTAAGGTAAATCGAGGCCCCTCCGCCCTCTGTAAGAGGGGGGCTCTCATACAAATGAAACACAAACTTGTGCATAACTCGAGAACTAATCAAGCATATGGAACCCAATTTGGCATGTGGAGGTTTTGGAGGAGATAAATTTTTCTATGGAAGTTTGAGACTTCTCCGCTCATCTGGAAGGGGGCGAGAGGGGGTTTCCATACAAATGAAACACAAATTTCTGAATAACTCCAGAACTTATCAGGTTAATGGAACCAAATTTGGCATGTGGAGGTTTTCGAAGGCAAGAAACATGTCTAAGTTGACTCGATCCCCTCCCTCCTCTGAAAGGAGGGCTCATATACAGATGAAACACAAATTTCTGAATAACTCCAGAACTTATCAGGTTAATGGAACCAAATTTGGCATGTGGAGGTTTTTGAAAGCAAGAAATGTTTCTATTGTGGTTTGAAACTCCTCCGCTCACTGAAAGAGGGTCTCTTATACAAATAAAACACGAATTTCAGCATAACTCGAGAATAAATCAAGCAAATGAAACCAAATTTGGCATGTGGAGGTTGTTAGAGGGTAGATTTCTATATACATAAAAATGAATTTCTGTCTGTCTGTCTGCCTGTCAGACCCTTATAGACTCGGAAATTTCTGAACCGACCAACGTGAAAATTTATATAAGGGGGTTTTCGGGGCTGGGGAAGGTTCTTATGATTGTTTGAGACCCCTACTCTCTCAGGAAGCCCCCCTTACATATGAGACACAAATTTCTTCATAACTCGAGAACTAATCAAGCAAATCGAATCAAATTTGGCATGTGAGGGGATTTTGAAGGCAAGAATGTTTCTATGGTGGTTCAAGACCCTCCCCTTTTGAAAGGGCGGGGGTTCAAACAAATGAAACTCAATTTTTTATTATAATCGAAAAGCCCCGTGCAGGCAAATGGAACCAAATTTGTCATGTGGGGGGTTTTGAAGGCAATCATTGTATGGTGGTTTGAGAAACCACCCCCTCTGGAAGGGAGGGCTCCCATACAAATGAAACACAAATTTCTACCAAAAATGAGAATTATCCAGGATACTTAAACACAAAACGTGTATTTCTCGGGTAAGAAGCATGTTTTGATAGAAGTTTGAACCCCTGCTTATTCAAGAAAAAAAAACTCATTCTGAATAATAACCATAAAAGTGCCAGTTACATTAAATTTTCCTTCATTTAGTTGCAAGCGTAGCAGCGCACGAACCGTGTTCAGCTAGTGATAGAATATTTTCTTCTTATCTTATCTATATATATAAAAATGAATGTTTGTTTGTTAGTGACGCTAAAACTCGAGAAAGGCTGAACCAATCTTGACGGTATATTCGGATGATTTGTTCCTTTTCATCCATCAAAGGTTTAGAGGAAAAGAAAAGTTGGAATTTAAGGAAAAGTCGGAAAATTAAAAAATAAAACAAGGCATTTTTCCATTAAAAAAATTAAATTTTGTTTGTATAAATCAAATGTTGTTTGTCAAAAATGCAGAAAAATAAATGATTTTGAATACAATAAATTCAAATTTCCTTAACTTCAAACTAAGCAAACTTCAAGAAATACCCAATTTCCAACAATTAGTTGATAGAACATCTTCAATTCAGATGCCAGTGCTAAATTGTCACATTGAAAATGCACAAAACGTTACTGTTTTGGAAAGTTTCTTCATGATATCTTACAGCACTGTAATCAACTCATGTCGGTCCGGCAAGACATCATAAAAAAATCAAAAATTTTTGATGCGTTGGAACTTCAAAAAAAAACAACATCAGTATCCTAACATAATAAATACATCAATTAAAATGACCAATCAATCACAGATTATCAACAATTCGAAATGACTGCCGATTGTCATACTTTTAAAAGCCACAATTGAAAATATCCAGGTTCTCCAGTATGACTAGTTATTGCATATAAATTGGTTTCAGGTTATCGAAATTTGGTATATACTGTCTTTTGCTTGATGTAGTTCCAGATCATCACTTGAAAATAAATTCATTTTGTCATACATTGTTTAAATTTTCTGGTTCAAAATTTTTTTTTTTTTTGGGGCGGTAACCACTGCGTCCACTGAGTTGAACTTCTGTGGTATACCCATGTTAACTATTCTAATTCGCATCTTAAAGCTAGATCACCATTTGTCAAGTGACCAGCCTAAGACGCGTCTCCCACTTTCCTACTTAATAGGTTATATATAGTTTTAATCATTATGTCTTATATCGCCAATTATTATTTTGTTCCCTCTTCTTATGATTTAGAAGTATCAAGTGCCTTGAAAACAAGAAACTGCAACAGAATCTGTGGTTGGCTTTTGCACTTATTACAGAATTATTTTTCATTTCCGAATGGACATTTTACTAAATCTGAGCTGATCTGGTTCGCGCAATGCTGTGGGCCATTTGGCTAGTGTCTGATTTTACAGATCAATCTCTGTCATTACTTTATTATAACTCACTACACCATTTCATTTGAAAATATTGCTTTTTTTATATTTTACTTCATTGATGACTTAAACATTAATTATTGTTCGTTTAGATCCATTTGTCTTTAACTCCCTTTAAATTATATCTTCCCTGTTTTCCTAACTCAGGAGCAATAACTATTAGTCCAGCTAAACTAAAAGCGGATTTCTGTTACAAAATCAGCATCTAGCATCAAATGGTGATCATGGCAACAGTAAATTAAAATGTATAAATATTAGTTTTGTAAATTTTCAATTGATTTAAGGATACCTTAAATCAAGATTTTCCTGATTAGCTGCTATTGCCGGAAACGAACGAAAACGTGCTTATCCGTGGACCCACAGAACCCTACACTTTAACACTTTATAACATTTCTTGCATTTCAGGTTCAACCGAATGGAGATCATATATAATAAATACGAATGCTTTAGTAGTATTCATTTACATAAATATATACACTATTACATAAACATTTCATGGAAATGGGAGGGACCATCAAGGCACCCGATTGAAGCACTCTGGATGCAGAGAGCGGTAATGCCAACTTCCCATTGCTAACAGTTTGTGAATAGAGGGCGGTCTCTTCTCCCAGTCCCTTTGACGCAACCTCATGTTAGATAGCTCGCTCTATTGACCAATTGTTCAATCTTGTTGTTAGAAGGAGATTCTTTATATCCCTGTGGAAACGTATAAGTGATGTTGCCTATCGATCCACTCAACCTGTGTTCGACCCTTCAAACAATGGCATGATTAGGATAATCAGTGGTTATTGAAGTTTGATCAAGTCTAACAGAGAAGAGAGCCCATTGCTGTCCGACTTAGCTTGCGTGCTACAAAGGATGGTAGTACATATCATACATCATCAAAACAAGGCAGTTAGTACTAAAGCTAAAGATTTTGGATAGATTTATATCAACTTGTTCCAAGGCATGACGTACATTAAAGCAGATCCACGGCCTGGAGATTTTCATCGGCAAGTCCCGCTTGGATGTTCCAGAGAAGTTCCGGAACAAGAAGGTCAACCAATTTACCAAGAAGTACTTGGTGTGGCAGGCGATCTGTGGAAGCGGCAATTTCAGCAAGCCGTACATAACGACCGGCACCCTCGACGGCCTCCAGAAGCGCCTGCTGCCTTTTCTGCTGTCCCAGAAAGGTGACACTTTGTTTTGGCCGCATCTGATATCGTGGCATTGCGCGAAACCGGTGCCGGTGATGGAATGGTACGAAGTCAACGATGTTGTTTTTGTGCCAAAGAAGGCAAATCCTTCAAACTCACCAGAACTTCGCCCAATAGAAAAATTCTGTGCGATTATAAGCTTCAGAAAACAGGAAGGTCTTAAAAAATTATAAGGATTTAAAATAAGGGTGGATAAAAGTGTGTAAGGAAGATGGCGCAGGTGCTGCACAGGTTTTTACGAGTGGTGCGGGCATTTCGCCAAGGAGAAGACGTTGAATAAACCAACTTTGCTAATTTGTTTTTATTTATTCCCTGAAAGTTTAAACAATGTCCGACTTAACATGAATTTTTAGGGATCATTTTGGTATGTGGCATTTTTTTCGAGTACAAACTTTAGATGTTGAACAGTTGAATGCTCAAAGAACCTTTGGCATAGGCTGCAATCATCGCACTGTGGAGCAAAGTGCCTAGCTTGAGTACAATAATTTATTCCGTATTCGTAGGATTGTTATTGAAGTTTAGCGATTCCGGTTCGACAAATGTCTGTAGGTAGTTAAAACGCTGCTCAAACTCGGCTATCGGGTCATGAATGAACCGACTGTCCTAGAGGCGTTTTAAACCCTCCATCGGCCGAAAGCTCTGGATCAACTTCAACTTGGTAAGTGTATTTCTAATATGTAGATCAGCTCGATAAAATTAATCATTAGAAAGACCGTTTTCAAACGACCGATCAAATTCTTCCTTAATCGTTCTTCTATTAGGGAAGTTCCATTAATTAGGTCACGCAGTAAGGGGGGAGGGGGGGGGGGTTGGTAAAACATGACGATCCATACAAAAAAATGTGAAGGTCCATACAAAAAATGTGACAAGGGGGGGGGGTATAAAAGGTAACTTTTTGCGTGACATAATTAATGGACATTCCCTTAGGCGCTTTCTCAAATATAGCGTATTTGTTTAACAACTTCGGATTGGTTCAATGCAGAATGTCACGATAGACAGCTGAGTTACCCAAGGCTATTTGGTACAAATTCTCCCTGTAGCCATTCTTATCATCCATACAAATAAGTCTAAATTTCTTCAGTGGATATTCCGTATCCTCCGTCTCGTTGTACCCAATGGCAGATTCTCGAGTTCCAAAATGACCGCGGTTTTATTTATGCATACAAACGTTTGATCACGATCTTTCATTCGTTGTAGACCAAATTGAAGCAGCTCCAGCACAGCAAAGCTTCTGGCATAGTTTGAAAATGTTGAAAATATATATTTTCGCTGCCGGAACAGCTCCGGACGAATATGTGTCGGTAACTGCTTCTTTAGCATGTGCTGTTTAATGTGATGATAATTGCTTCGTATAAAATTCATACGTACAAATCGAACAGAATTCCGACAGCAGCAGGCGCAGTGTACCGTCCGTCATCAAGGCCCATCCCTGCCCGTAACTTTCGTAAACATTCAATGACGGAACGAACGTCGTCCACTTAGTTTCAGCAACGTAAACTAGACCGAGATCCAACTCCATATCGTGTAACTCCTGTGCATTCGGCGAAAGCTCATAAACTTATTATGCCAGGCACGCATGGAACAACCTCATCCTCAAACACTTGGCCAACGTTCCTTCCTAGCTTGTTCTGATGATGGCAATCAAGGTCTCATTTTCCGTCAGTGGTTTCTCACACTCGTCTGTCCTGCAGCTGACAACATCTTCCTCGCCTTGGCCTTCAGGCTGGGTTTAGACATGGTTTTCTTACATAAAAATTTACGCTTTGTTACGATGAAACTACCGCCATGTTTCACGCGAGCACTGACATCTGCTTATGGGACTTCTCCACGGGAGTGTAGAGCTAATAAATTGAGTTTCACGTCACCCAAGCCACCAAAAGTTCTTATAAAAGGGTGTTTTTGGCTTAAACAGCGAATCAAAGGATTGTGATGAGAATTCTGTTCAGCTTACGTTTTAAGTAATTAACCGAACTTCCTACTTCACATTCGGGCTGCAAAATGGTGAGTCGACATCTGTGAAGGAGCGTGCGTCCCCGCAACATAGCTCTGGTCCTCACAAGTTCCTACCTCATGCTTCCACGAGTCCAGAGATGACAAAGACCGCCAGCTAAGGGTTGCGTACTTAACTGGTAGTACAGCCTGGGCACTGTTGTCCTTCTGACTTCAGCTAGATTGAGGAGGTGCGTGCCGAGCGTCTGTCCATCAAGGAGGACTGTCCTCTAGCGGCTGATGGACAGTATCTCGTTGGCTATACCTTAGGAGGCAGTCTCACGAACGCAATGTAGGCAGCGTGACCTTGGTAAGATAGCATGCTATAATTTTACCCCACCATGAAAAATTTAAGTATTCTTTATATGGTATATACCTCCGGCTCCTCACCAGGTGTGAAGTTATAAACCCTCGGGTAATCTAAAACTTTGAGAAGCTCCTTGAGTTGAATCCTCAAACTCGTTTCATGGCTTTGTACCATTTGTACCATTCGCAATCGTGTTTGCTTCTCCGACTTTGGCAGTTCGGTTCATTTTGAATCATCCATGAAGCAGGAGCTTCGTGGAATCCCAGAGCATCATCGTCCTATGATTGCTCCGGTGATATTTGCTGTAAAGTTTGGCCAAGTTGATTCCACTAAATTGTTCTTCACTGACGGATCATTCATAGAGGAGTCAGCAGGCTTTGGTATATTTAATGAAATTAATAGCGCCAATCGTAAACTTCAAGCTCTTTGTTCCGTATATGTCACTGAATTAGCGGCAATACACTTTACGCTACAAATTGTTGCCTCACTAAAACAGGATCAGTACTTCATTTTCACGGATAGTCTCAGTTCTATAGAGGCTATTCGCTCACTGAGGCCGGTAAAGCACTCCTCGTATTTTCTCATGAAAATACAGGAGCTTCTAAGTGCTTTATCTTCGCGTTGTTTAACCATCATCTTTGTATGGGTCCCTTCTCATTGTTCAATTCTGGGCAATGAGAAAACGAATTCGATTGCAAAGGTGGGCGCTATGGAAGGCGATATTTATGATCGCTAAATCGCCTGCAATGATTTTTGCAATTTTTCGACAACAGTCACTCGTTAGCTGGCAGTATAAATGGGGTAACGGAGATTTGGGGCGATGGCAACATTCTATCATCCCAAAGGTGTCGAAGAAATCATGGTTTTAGGGTATGGATGTGGGTCGAGACTTCATTCGTGTGGTGTTTCGCCTCATGTCCAATCATTATTCTTTGAACGCTCATTTATACCGTGTTGGGCTGAGTAACAGCAATCTCTGTGAGTGTGGACAAGTTTATCAGGACGCAGATTATTTAGTCATGTGCTGAGAATCGTGGAGTTAGATCTAAGCTTCATGATTTCCTTCGGGCTCGAGGTAGACAACCCAATGTACCGGTTCCAGATATTTTGGCTCTGCATGACCTGGAGTTTATGAAACTCATTTATATGTTTTTGACTAACATTAGCCTTAGATTGAAGTTAGTTTAACCTGTATGTTTACTTTAATTTTTTTAGCCTGTGTTTGTGTGTGTGTGTGTGTTTTTTTTGACGTAGGACTACGTCTTTCATTTCTATACTGGGGCGCCGTTCTAAAATTTCTGAAATCGACCGCGTTACGGGTCGTTGTGGATATTTTGAGCGATAATAACTAAGTCATTGCATAAACGATTTTCATATCGTTTGCACCAATCGATTGGAAATAATTCTACGTATCAGTTTTAGTAATCAAGTTAATTGATTTTTAACATTAACTTATTAAAAATAACGTAAATGTAAGGTGATGTCTTATAATTTCGATTCGTAGAGTAAATTAACCAAATTTCCTAGCACAGTTTTCAAATCTAAGCAAGAGACGTCTCCCATCGTCTTCTTCTTCTTATTCTTTGTTCTCGAGAGGTAGATTCTGTTTCACAATAGTGTTTGGCGAAACATCTGATTCCCCTCCCCTTTTAATGAATTTGATTCACATTGCTTTAGTTGATACCCCCTTTTGTTCATGCAATGGTACCCGATGCCATGATAAAAGACACATTTCCGAACAAATGCCTCATTCGTTCGGCAGCAATGGAGCTGCACGGATCTCCCGGTGCTGGGCAGCACCCAGCAGCATCGCTCGGTACCCAGGAATGCCCAGCATTGGTAGAAGTAATGCCCACCTGGTCGTGGAAGCAGCAGCTGGCGGTCGGTAGCCAGCAGTGCCCAGCCTGTCGTGACTGTTTTTAATTAATCATTTATTTGTACAGGCTCAATCGAATCAACTTATCAGAGCCAAATTTTCATGTTTTTATACATCATACATTCATACATTTATCTTAAAACTAAAGTTAGGGGGATAAAACCGATTACTCGCGGCCGTCTCGAGGTTAATAGGAATTACAAATTACGGATGGGAAAGAGGGTGGAAATTTAAAGTTCACATAACACATTAAATTTAAATTCTAAATTATTGAAACACATAGCTATACAACTTATGGTTTTCTTTTGACTTGAACATTTTTTGAAAAAGAAAAAAAAACTTAAACTAAACATACAGGTTAAACTAACTACAATCTAAAGCTAATGTTAGTCAAAAACACATAAATGAGTTTCATGTACTCCCAAACACGTACAGACAAAATATCTCGAATTGGCACATTGGGTTGTCTACCTCGATCCCAAAGGGAATCATAGAGCCCCGATCTGACTCCACGATGTTCAGCGCAAGACCAAATAACGTGATCTGCGTCCTGATAGCCTTGTCCACACTCACAGAGATTGCTGTCCCTCAGCCCAAACCGGTATAAATGAACGTTCAAAGAATAATGATTGGACATGAGGCGAGACATGACACGAATGACGTCTCGACCCACATCCATCCCCCTAAACCAAGTGGTCGTGACTTAAAAAGCAGCTGACGATGGCAGTACATACAGTGGATTCCTGTCAAATATTCAGGCCATACATACAAATTTCGATCGCAATTCCCCGACAATTGATGAAACCCGCCCTTTTCAGGGCGAACAAAACAATTAGCCATATTAAAGAGTTTGTTTTATTAATATCTTATGAGCTAATCGAGTAATGAAAATAGCATTACAACGCACCGTCTCAACATGGCGTAACTTGAAGAGCCCGGATAAAATGGCCGAGCCGCGTCTATCTATATGTAAATCCTGATTTTCTCTGTTCTGACAATTTCTTAGGGTGGTTTCCTACCAATTATTCAGGCCATCCTGCTACTTGAGAAGACCGAGAAGCAAATTTGATCGCGTACCATGTTCCCCAACAATTAATACAACCCGTTCTTTTCAGGGGACCAAAACAATCTGCAAATCGATATTTTCACTACATGGCGTTACTTCAACATGGTGTTACTTCAAGAGCCGGAGAAAATTCAGGCCATCTTGCTACTTGAGAAGACCGAGAAGCACATTTCGAATGTGTACCATGTTGCCCGCGACAATTAAATAAAAACCCGTCCTTTTCAGGGCGAACAAAACAATGTTACCAATCAAGGAGTTCGTTAAAATATTATTTTATCATAAGATAATCGACATTTGCATTACAACGCATGGTTGTAATGTTACTTCGCGTTACTTCAAGAGCGGATAAAGTGGCCGAAGCTGCTGCTGCTTATCTATATGTAAATCCCGATTTTCTCTGTTCTGACAATTTCACAGGGTGATTACATGCCAATCATTCAGGCCATCCTGCTACTTGAGAAGACCGAGAAGCCAATTTGATCGCTATGGATTTCCTATCCATACTGCCGTACTCTGACGGAACTTTCAACACATTCTCTTCACATTTGTCATTCTAGTCAAAAACATTAATGTTCACTCTTGGTGCCTCATGGTGATGAGCGAACATCTCCTTCTACATAATAGATTTTCTAGATTTTATGCAAAAACATTTAAAATTTACTTGGTGGTACTTGTATAGATTTAACGTTTGTTAAAAATATCGGCGTAGAGTGGAGACGTTATTGTTCATATTTTTTGTATCATATACCTATGTTGTCTGTACTCGCATTCGAAGCACCCGAACCATTAAATCAACAGGTAGCCGATATTGTGGAACATGAACTGGAATGACAACATCTACCCATTCGACAACCAACCATCACCTAGCACTGGACCATTGTTTGTACTACTCGGACCATAAACAACAAACGACAAAATACCAAACGGCCCTTTTCAGGGTCACTTAAGGAGTTCTAAAGAGTTGAATTCAAGATTTTCATACACAATATTAACGCTCCTAAAACACCTAAAGACTAATATTATATGCTTTTCTTCCATGGAACAGAACCAACAATAACGACCACCCATTCGACTGTCTACCAAATCATCATCTGGTACTCGACAATTACCGGATCACTCCAGGAACAGCGAATAACTGAATACCAAACGGCCCTTTATAGGGCCACTTCAAGAGTTATAAAGAGTTGACTATATTCATTTTCGTGGAAAACAAAATTTAATAACAGATGGTTTGATGAGTCTGTAGACTGAACAAAATATAGTAGATATTTATTAATTCTATTACAATTCCTCCACATCAACCAGCAGTCCTACGTCGACTTTGCAGATATGTCACTTACATATCTCACCTTGTAGTTTTTTCTTTCTCAAAAACGTTCAAGTCAAAAGAAGCCAAAAGTTGTATAGTTTCAAGTTTTTTAGACAATTTAAAATTAAAAAAAAAAAGTGTTACATAAATCACACTTCAAATTCCAGCCCACCTTCCCATCCTTTCAGTGGTTATTCCTATTAACCTCGAGACGGCCGCGAGTAATCGGTCCTATCCCCTTAACGTGAGGTTCAAGATAATTGATGTATATAAATATGAAAACTTGGCTCTGTTAAGTTAAATTGATTGAGCCTGTACAAATAAATGAACTGAAACAAAAAATATGGTACATAATTTTTAATCATCCATTCCCAAGTATTTTTAATCATCCATTCCCAAGTATTGTAATCATCCATTCCCAAGTATTGTATGAAAATTTTAATTTTTTTTTCTTCATGCAGACAATACACATGTTATTCTCATTTTATATTATAATATCCCTTCACATTTTTTATGCTATTTTCAGCTTTGCATTTATCCATCGTCGTAAGTTTTAGGAAAGTAATTCAACATAGATGTATTGTGAACTTTTGCACCGATTAAAAGTTCGGTTTGTACTTTGATTGAACTTTGTGTTAGAGAATTTTTGAAGGTCAAAGCAAGTTCTCACCTAACAACATACGAACTTGAAGGTTGAGTTGAATGACAACAAGCAATGCTAGAAAGTGTGAGCTGTTTAGTGGAATACCTGTAACTAGAAATGAGAAGAAGAATTAGTATTTTCCATTTAATTTCAACTACCTTTATTGATTATCTTGACAGATACGCGTATTTCGTCTACAATGTGCAGCTTTCTTCAGCGTCGTGTACTAATAACTGAACTGGACTGGACAAATGTTTTTTGGGAAACTTGGTCTTTTTCTTCATCCTAAACTGCTCCTCTACGCCGTTCCGTTGCATGGCAGTATAATAAGACATTCCGGGAAGCTGCTTAAAGTCTTCCAGCCAATAAGTTTCATCGCCCATGATCACGCAGGAAAACTTCTTGAAATATTCGCGATACAATTCACGAGCCTAGGTTTTTAGTCGTCACATTCTGACTATCATTACGGCTCGGTACAGTTTTCATCCAAACTAACTTCATACCTTGCCGGTGCTTGCAAGCATGCACGAACGTTGGGGACCGCAAGATCTGGTCTCTTCCGCTATATTTGCTTCACCTTTGCGCCCTTCTGGTGGTTCCTGAGATCCGTTATTGTTCCACTCCCAGCCTTCCTGGCTGTTTTCAAACGTGTATCGAAAGATTCAAGAACGTTATGGACAGTGCTTGCAGGAAAACCAAGCTTTTTTGCATGTTTTCTTACTGACAGATCCGGATTTTCATTGCGATCGCACACGACGCCACCTTCGATCTTATAGCTTGAAGTATCACCACAGAGAACAAACATCCAAGGTAGAGTTTTCGCCGTGTGTAAAATTCTGTAACTGCTATTTTGAAATAACAGCTAGTTTGGGTTAGTTTAGGTGAATCGTATGTTGATGGCACCAATTGCTCGCCTCGAGATTTGATAGTCTGTTAATTTATGTTTGGTGAAACCTAGACTAGGCGGCGTTGTTTTTCCAACGGGTTACTTTAAAAAATTTACAATCTTAAAGTGGAAAATAATGTTCGAGCCTCGATGTCTGTTCTCTGTGGAATAGAAATACGTTAATCAGTTTGCGAAATATTACGCGTTGATGAAGTATTTCCAGAGATAAACGTATTTGGGGGTGGCCAGATTTTGTCACGAACAAACCTTATAGAGATATCGATAATAGAAAATGGGGGTTATTATGTATCTCAAATATAGAAAAAAAAAACATTCCTTTCCAGACAAGTCTGAATCAATAACTATTAATCCTATTATATCAAATTTGTCGAAAATCCTTGCATATGGAGCGAATAGTAGATCTATTGGAATAAAAATGTGTATTTTTCATTTATCTGATTCATGAACAATAAGATTTATGGTTGGAAATACATTTTCATGCTATTTGAATGGGTCATTTGACAGTTTTTTTTTTCGGTAGTTACCGGCTACGAAAAAACTTAGAAAATTATACTCCACAGATTGAAAGGTATCTGATAAGCCAATTAAAAAAAATCCGCAAGAAAGTTCTACTGAACTGAAATCGATATTCAACTCGTTAAACGCTTGCTTATATAATCCTTATAACAGGTCTATTGATCTGAACCACGAATAGTTAAACAACTTTCATGCTTGCTAAGTAGTCCAAAACTATGCCCTCCAAGCCTATAAACCAACGTCTGTCTGCAGAGTCTGAGTCTAATGGAAATAGCATTGGTTGATTCAACCGGAAACGTTCGCTAGTGCATCAAACTACGGGCATATTCCAGCACAGTACTGTGCTGCTACTACTCATTCGTTCCCATTTTCATTCGTTCACGTTGTTTACACATTCATATTATATTATCACTGAACAAAATCATGAAATATTTATAATCATTTTATTTATTTTTTCCCCTATTACCAAAACATGCAGCCACCGGAGGGTTCCCGAGCTTTTTCTCTTGTGAAGAATTGACTAGAAGGAAATCGCATCCTCCACTATGGCGCACGGGTGAACCTGGTGCGATGTACCATCGGTGTGCCTCGGTGGAACGTTCTCTCCGGTCATGTTTGTGTTTCGACGATGATATCCTTTTGCATTCATATCTCGTGCGCATTTTTCCACCCAACAACAGAAATTTTGCAAACCATCCGCCGTGCCGATGGCGACGGCCACCACCCCGATTGAATACTCTTGATCTGTGTTGTGCAGTGCACTGGCAACAACACTGCTGCCCAATCCGTTGGACGTGCTTGTACCCGTTGCGAAAACCGACGAGCAGAACAAATGAAATTGTCTGCGAGATAATGCATGTATTTATAGTTTTGGGAACGCTGGATGGCAAAAAGTTACCGCCTTGGGCATTTTAGGTGTTAGTCTGGGCTCGCATAGGAATAGAAGGTAGGTAGGTAGAAGCGGAAATGGCAAATTGAATTCATACGATTCATCGTTGATTCGCTACGCGAAATTTCCGTGAGGGATGCACAGTGGATTTGAATGAAGAAAAATCCAGCCAGACAAATAGTTTATCTATATTTCACATTGGAGCCTATCTCTCAGTTGATGAAAGCTCAGGCGGTAGAAGCTGCAAGTTCACACTGACAGTGGTCTGGTTCAATACCCGATCTGGTTAATCGAGTTTTTCGGGTTTTAAAATTGCCAGCGTCGTGAAAACACTATTGCAAATCAGGTTGACGAGAATTTCGTTCACAGAGTAATTTGGCAAAAGCTGTATCAATAAAGGGCAGTCGCTGGTTCGGCGATACTGACGATTCTTGGCAACCAGTTTTAAATCCTTATTTTCTGTATATTTTAACAACAAAACGCTTCATTTTTTTCATTTTTCTTCAAATAACCGCATTTAAAAATGCTACTATTTTCGTATTACATACGGAGAAAAATGAGTCTACTTTGAAACAACCAAAAATATGGTTGGAATTCAAACGATGGTTCTGTTTGAGTTGAAGTTGATATTTGTTTGCTTCAAACTCGCGATTGTAGTTGAAGCATACCTTTTTTTCAAGTAATTTCTACTCATATAATAACATTGTTTCAAATTGAATATTAGTTAATGGAAACTACAAGTCTAGTTATTTTCAACCTTCAAAAGGTTTGTTTTAACCAAAAATTATATTATTAGACATAGTTCTTTTTAAACTGATTCAAATTGTGATCTTAGATTAAAATAAACAGAATGTTCGATAAAAATGACCATAATTTATGGTTGGGTAAATACCAACCTTAAATATTGTTGAAAACAAACTAAGGTTAGTTTGCCTTATCGTATTGGTGAATTCGTTTTTGAACCTAGGTGCGATACCAGAAATAATTGCCAGTGCAAACCGCAACCCGACACGAATTATAAATAAAGACAAACACACCGAAGTACAACACACAACAAGCCGTCCCAATATTGATACCCGATCCAGGTTAGAACTTAATTAAAAACGAATTCGCTATATGTCAGCAACGTTCACTCGTTTGCTTTGTTTTGATCGCCGCGCTGTGATTTTGTTGTCTGTCGGCTGTTCACGTGTGGAAATTTATGGTGAAAAATTAGTGAATTTGAGTGCTTAGTGCCTAGTGGAAATTGTAAATTTATTAACGAAACACAAACAAAAAGGTAAGAATAACAAATAATCAATAATGGTCAGAGAAATTCAAATGAAAAAGAACGATACGAGTAGAATGTTCGGGAGTGTTTTAGTTTTCTTTTCTGAAACTATGGTTATGGTTTGCTGCTGCTGAAAGATTGTTTCCATGGCACAGTATTACCAAACCGAAGGCGGTAAGTTCGATCTCTGGCACTGTTTAGAACCTATACTGGATATAGCTGAAAACTGGAAAATTGAACAGGCGACAATCAATTTTCTGACTAGCATCAGAATCAGGCAGTAGTGCACTTTATAGTGAATCTGATGCACTATACAACGCACTACTTTCGACGTTATGTTTAACGTAATGAATGGAAGTACAATCAATACCACCAGTTCAATGTTCCAGTTTTGACTGCAACAAGTATATTTCAAGTTGGAAATGCTTTAAGCTTCACTGGGCATCATTTTGCTTGCTATTAGATAATTAAATAGATTTCATTTTATAAGTTTACAGAACCCAAGACTTACTATGCATTTTTTAACAAAATAATTAAATTTCAATTCATTGTCATATAACTCTTTCGTTGAAATGGATAATTTTATTTACCTTCAAGACTAATAATTCGATAAAACATGTTGAGGTCTGAAGTTCTTTGTCGATTAACCAACAACTATTTTTTGTTATGTTTCTCCTAGCGTCCAAATCAATTCGGTTCTTCAGGGGTAGCTTATTAAATGCAATAATAAGCTTTAAAATTGGTACCAAATTCCAAAATGTTGTCAATTTTGGTAGTCTGGAACTATTTTAAATATGTGAGATGACATTGCGGAAAATGGGAGTGATCACTATGTTAGTTTAGTGTAAATGAGCGAAGTTAGTGTTTTGCTTCAATTCTTGATTTAAATATCGAGATAAAAATTGATGGGTCAGAGAACGAAGTTCTTTTAGATAAAGTATACAAATCCATGGGCGTAAATAGGACATATGGCTGCAGGAGGGCATTAGTTGGCTTTTTCTGAATCCAGAGGAAATGAACCAGCAGATCAGTGAGAGTTGCCTAGCATCCCGTTCACACTACATCTTATATTACGTGATATAGAGTATCTTGATATCACCATGTATACATCAAGTTTTCACTGGAAATATCATGGCATTTGATATCAAGATTCTCTATATCACGTAATATTTGTTGTAGTGCGAACGGGGTGTAAGTTAATGATGCGTTATACACTTTTATGGAACTTCATAAATCTTCAAAAACTGTATAGGGCTTTAGAAAACTTCTTAGAACTTCAGGGACTGGAAACACTTGTGAAGGTTAACACATAGTGAAGTAGTTTAGCTAACTTTGTTAAACCTCAGCAAAAATTGTCTATATCTAGCTTAGCTTACTTAGCAACCTTTGTGAAACCTCAGCAAACATTGTCTATATCCAGTGATTTTTCCAGTGAAATGACGTTAATGAGTGTTAATGTTACTAACAAAATAAAAATAATAAAATAAATTAGAGCTATATTGTTGGTTATATCAAGGATGTAACCGCGAGGTTCGCGTAGGATCGCCTTGGTGTATACTAATAATGGATTCATCAAGTTAATACATATAATACATGGTTAATTAATATTAAAACCATATTATTTCGGTCAACCGTCTCTTCTTATTAATTTTGCTTCATACTACACTTTCGTGACCCTTGCTACTTAAGGCTATTATGCAGCGCTTAGTAAATAGCATTTCTGTGTCCGACATAAACTTACTGGTAAATGAGCTAGGCATTAATTGAATCAACATGAAACTTGGGTTGAATTTTCAGTTGTGGGGGCCCGGGGCTATCAGTTTGTGGGTTAATGTTTAGTTAATGTTAAAGTACATCTATGTCCATGACTGAATTAGTTTTGGTTCGTCTCGCGTGCTGTATACTAGCGTTGAATAGCATAGCCAAGAAAGAAGAGAGTCACAAAAATGCAGCACGAAGCAAAATTCACAAGAGGGGACGGGTCATAATTGTAATAGCAGACACCATCATCAAAGCAACATTATTTTGCACCTGAGAGGTGGGGCTACAGCAGTATCAATCATGGAATGGAACTTAATGAAATTAAAAAGAAGACAATTTGAAGCATTTGCTATCCGTTTTTGCGGACCTGAAAAGGAAAACCCATATTTTAAACATTATCATTGTTAAGTAAATAAATGAACTACTTATTTTAATGACACTAAATCAGAATTATAATGTAAAAACAAAGATCTAATGGTGTATGAATCCAGTCATTTTGTTCAGTCGAACGAGAGTTATTAGTGAGAGTTATTTTAATCTAATATCAACAGCTGATCATAAATAACAATATGGCGCAATGCACAACCT
Source organism: Aedes japonicus (assembly GCA_034211315.2). NCBI lineage: Eukaryota > Metazoa > Arthropoda > Insecta > Diptera > Culicidae > Aedes > Aedes japonicus. The sequence continues at coordinate 477,783 of JASCZW010000664.1, read as the reverse complement.
CACTTTTCGCCTTAAGATTAAGGAGCAGCAAGAATACAGGGCTTCATCGCATTTATTCATGACATCAGCATGCATCATCCTGTATAGTCCTCTGGTTCAATTATCAATACTTCAGGTTGGTCTATAATAAATTTAAAAAAATACTCTAGGTTGCTGAACTTCGAACTCTGATTTTGTCCTAATACATCAGATTGTTAAAGAAGCATCTCCGGCTTGAGAATATTAATAAATTCCTTAAGATTTATTATGGCATCTGGTTAATCCTTGGGTTGGTCAAGCTAATTGTAAAAATCTTTAACCTTTCAAATATTTAAATGTCATCCCCAAGATATTATCCCCGAATGGCACGTTGATCAGAAAGTATTAAAATAATCTACTAATATTTTTGGAACTTCATCAAAAAAAAATTAAATTTTCATTAAAACATGGTTCGAAATAAAATATTAAACATAAAATTACAGCAGAATTTATTTTTGGGGAATCTCAAAAAATATAGATGCAATCCAAAAGGAGATTGCTTGTGATATGTTTCTTAAATTTTCTGGAGGGGCCTCCAATTATATACGCCAATGTACAAATCGGTATATTTTTCAAAATTAAAGAACGCAATTGATGATGATATTTACTATTCAGTGAATGGAAAAGGAAAAATGATTGGGGACCTTACACTCAGCCAAATAATCTTGAGAATTTCATAAGGTTCAACTTATGAACGATGCTTTTGAATTTAATAAGGTTGACTTATGAACGGATTTTGTTTCACACGACGTTGTTCTTGTACGCCTTTAAGCATTCCTGTTTACAAGTGTTGATATATACTAGTGGGCAAGTCACTGGACTCATAACCTCCACGTTCAAGGTTCGAATCCAGGTTGCAGATTATTTTTATTTTTGCAACATCGTTATATTTCATAAGGTACAGTTATGAAACTCATACTGATTTCTTATAGCAAATCATCATAATGCGAAACTTATGAATATCGAAAGTTTATTTCGCGGAGTGTACGGTAAATTCGTTTTTCCCAGAATTCCCAGAATGCGTAACGCTTTAGAGCGCACAAAAGTTAAAAATGTCAGGAGTTACATTCACTAGCATTCCGTAGAAGTAGCAAGAATGGACAGAGTATTATCATCATACCTTTTTTTTTTAAAAAATTTCACTATGTGGAAATACGAACCTTTTTTTGTTTAATGGATTCAAAAAACAAAAAAACAATGAAATAAAGAACCCATTTCTCTTCTATAATTGAGCAAAATGTTTGTTAATTATAACTTTTACTTTAACAAAAATTAAATTTACAATAGAAGTTTTAAAAACGATATTTTTCTAGAATTGTTTCTTACTGTTTACTCTGACATTGTGAGGTGTCCATTTCTTTATTATGATGTAAAAATTATTTTAACAAAATGATCTTGTGTATTTATTCGTTTTGAGCAACTATGAAAACCGAAAACGATGCAGTACAGTCTAAAATCGGTTCTTCAGAAGAATCCGACCCAATTACTCAAGACGACCATGGTATTGAGGAAGCTGACATTACTTACGAAGAAATAAATATCGAAAACATCGCTGTCGTACAATTACTGCAATCATTCCGTGTGTCGATCGAAGTGATCAACAAGTTTCTCGGTAAGATGTCATTATTTTACAAATTTAAGGTCATACTTAGACGTGTTTTGTAATGCAGTAAACGGATATGATATGGAATCACTCAAAGTAATTGAACGACAAGAAATTGAGGAGCTTCTTTGTGAACCGTACCTTGGAGATAGGACAAAAATTATTTATGGATTAAATGAGTGGAGGAAATCACAGGTAGTCACAATTATCTTACGTTCAACAAAATAATCCTGAGAAAGTAATATTTTAAAATTTCAGAACTTACAGCCCGTGTCTTCCCCACTGAAGTCTCTTCATAATCTTACTCACACTCACCCAGGAAACAAAAAACGAGAAAGTTTTTCAGCGCGTTTTCTTGTTAACAACTCGGCCAGAGGCAAACAAATTATCGAAAACTACAATTCATCAAACATTTTAACAAAATTACAAAAAATAATAATCACTCATATTGTCGTTGATGAATTCAAAGATATTTTTGGAAAGCTCACTCATAATGAACTTTTGAGTCGAGCGTCCGAGTTGAATGACCTTTTCCCCTATGAATCAAAGGTGATTAGCTTCCAACGATTTTTTTTAAACAATCTTCATTTTCAACTGCTAAACAAATCAAAGTGACTCCACACATTTTCTTTCAGGACTCTTGGTATCAGCCAACATTTTCAATAGTTGAGGGGAAAAAACTAGAATAGGACGATTGCCAAGAGGTTGCCTATACGACCGAAATTGCAACTACGCAAATATTAAGGTTGAAGAAGTCGTAATTAATTTGGGCAATGATGATGATTGCCTGCTTCTTTTTCTTCTTCTTCCTGTCAACAATTATTTTTAGCCGTTTTCGGTAATAAATCATGACTTACATTTTGCTGTGCATGTTCACTGATTAGAATTGTGTTATTCTCACTTGTTAAAAACCATTTTATCAAACAAAACACTATAAATTCACTTAAATCTGGTAGTTTTCAAAAACTTGGTTCGCTTACCCAATACACCAACACAATCTCGCCATTTGCTTCTCAAACTAACACTATTACAAGGACCCATCACTTGATTTTTCCATGAACAATTCTGGTTGATTTCCACATTTTCACAGCTTTTAAAGGGATTCACCGCTTGCGTGCTGGATTTTTCTTCCTATGAAAATTCACTTTTTGTTCCTTCAAGCACTTTTAAATGAGAAAACTGCTTCCGAAATTTCCAAGCGAGAAACATGCCAGGCCACTGTATTGTCAATGTAGCAGAACAGCGCAACTCGTAAAATCACTCGCGCCCCAAGAAAAAATTCACGATTCATTTGAGCGCATTGGAACTTCGAAAATCTCAACAATATAAACCATACTTTCGACAGCACACACACTACGCTTCAAGCGAGCCAGAGAATCATCGATCATCGGCAGTTGCCAGATTTACATCTCGATATTTTTAGCTGAAAGGTTTTGGCATGTTCAAAAACTGGGATATTTCTGTACAAAACATGTTGTGTCGAATGTTTTCGGTGCCTTATGATATATTTATTGAGTTGGAAGCAAAATATTCGCTAATTTGCTATGTAACATAATCTCACATGAGCAACAATTTTGAAAGAAATAATATTTTTCCCTGAGATGGCAACAATGCTTGTCAGCTGATATTTTCGCTCCGCCCAGTTTCCTCCTATCAATTAGTAAACAATCTTCGCACAGACCGAGCGTAACTTTGTCAATAATTGAAATTAATTCCGGTGAGTAGTAATGCCGCAGAAAAGGAAAACACGACGGGCGGCACAGTAACAGTTGAGCGGGAGTGATCAAGAATAATATTTATCGCTGGATCGATATTCGACACTCATCAAGAGATCAGTGTTCTGTTTGTCGAAGGTTCGGTGAGAAGTGATTGTTATTCAAAACGTGAAGATGAAAATGTTAAATGGAATTGTGCACCATTATCAACTGGGGAATTATTCAGTGAAACAATTTTCATCATTTAATTCACGATTGGCGTGAAAATTTGTATGCAGGTGGTTTGTAGGCTGGGGAATGTTCTCATGATGGTTTGAAACCCCCTCCACATCTGGAAAGGGGGGCTCCCATACAAATGAAACAAATTTTTTTGCATAACTCGAGAACTAATTAAGCAAATGGAACCAAATTTGGCATGTTGGGTGGTTTTTGAAAGTGAAAAAATGTTTCCATTGTAGTCTGACACCCATCCCTATTCTGAAAGGGGGGGATCCCACACAAATGAAACACAAATTTCAGCATTACTCGAGAACTAATCAAGCAAATGGCACTAAATTTGTCATGTGAAGGTTTGTGAAAGCAATAAATCTTTCTAAGGTGAGTCGAATGAAATACAAATTTCTGCGTAATTCGAGAACTAATCAAGCAAACGGAACCAAATTTGACAGGTGGAGGTTTTTGAACGCAAGAAATGTTTCTATGGTGGTTTGAGACTCCTCCGCCTTATAGAAGAGTACATCCACAGCAGGGTTGTTTACTCAGTGCACTATAGAAGATGTTTGTTCATGCAAGTAAGGGTACAACAAAATATGAAAATTTTCGATGCTTTTTTTGGATTTTTTCCTTCTTCCTTGACTTGTCAAGCTTATTGCTTTCCCAATTAGCTTATTGCCTACTCACAACTTAATGTTCTAGATGCACTTTCACAGTTGTTAATCGAGAGCTTCTGATGCCAACACAATTCATGAATTCAAGAAAAAATCATGCTTCGACCTGCAGAAATGCAGCCGACGTTTAAGGATTTATAGGATTAACGAAAATTAAGACGATTCTAACAACGGCAGAGATAAAGGATTTACCACAGGAAGCATACTCTCAAGGTTCACCGCTGATGTGATTGGTTCTACAGACAAGTTAAAAAAAATGTAATTTGATTTTACTCACGACCACAACATGGAACCACATGCTTCAGAACAAACATATTGTCGCAACACTTCTACAGCTCGTAAAAAATGTAACCGAATACGATTTTAATTTAACGAATATTTTTATTGACCAATGTTAGCATTTCTTTTGTTGTATACCCGATGGTTTGTATAACAGACCACTGTAATCCATGTTAAATTTTACTATTGAATTAATCCTTCAGCATATGTGACATGGAAACCCATTTATCAAAAAGCAATTGAAATGAATAGATGTTGCAAGAAATTTCAATACTTCCCACTCAAACACTTGTCTCAAATACGCATATATGTGCAATGGTAAACTTAAGGCTAGATTTTGATTTTTATTTTCTCACACATTTGTTCAAATAGATTTACCAATACAAGCGCAATTCAATCATTGATTTCAAAAAATAATTACGAAGTCTTCAACCTTAAAGCTACGCCACGGAAATCGAACGATAGTGAAAATATCACTCCGTCGTGTTCGTTCTCTGATGCTGATTGTAAGGTGTTTTGTTTACATTAACAAATAATCAACTCATCAATGAAATATCTTTCAGGGGTTGAATATCAACAAGCAAAGACGTGGATCAGACACCATGAAGACGAGTGGCCTGCAGTTATGCAAAAATGGGCGTCAACTAGCACTTTTCGGTTACACGAAATATCGAAGATAGAAAAACGATCTTGTGAAGCAATTTTGGAACATTTTTCGACCCTCCGTAAACCAGACGGGTATCAACTGGCACGCATTGACTTCGATTCAAAGTTTCCGACTAAAATCTCTGCGCTATTTGATAAATGGAATGTATTCATTGCAGCACTGAAGCCCATTCTCGTAGCAGATGTTACTGATAAATCTGGTAAAGTGATTCTAAGTATCCTGGAAGGAGAACTGAATGAAGGTAAACTATTGTACGTTCAATCTGTGAACAGTTGTATCATATTTTTGGTTTTGTTTTTAGATTGCCGAGATGCTGCGTACTCGTTGCTACTGCCGTACATATTACCGTGCTCTGTACTGATCCTCTCGAATAAATTAAAATGGAAACCCAGTTATATTGAAAATCGTAACAGCTTTGTGTTCTGGGTGCAGAACATAACGGACTTACAGTCAAAAGTTGAAGCTCACCACAAGTCTCGTTCTAACGAAAAGAAATTGCCTCCATGTCCATTGGTGGTCATCGTTGGACCTGATCTAACAAAACTGAACTTTTTCATCGTTTCTTTCGGAGACGCATTCTATCAGCTTCCTACCTTCTTGAAGGCATTGGATATCTGCTTCAAACTCCACAAAGTCTATAACTTGGAGTTTGCTAAGGAATGTGCAGGATCTTGGAATCTTCTGAATCACGTTATCTACGAGTTCCCGTTAGAAAGCTCTTGTCGTGCGAAAATACTGTCGATCAGTAACGTGATCCACACTAGAGGTTGAAAATGCTCAGTTGTCCGTCTTCAGACTGCCAATGGAAGGGATCTTCCATTGATCAATTTTTTCGCCACGTCCACCGTATGCACGATCCTTTACATGGATACATGTGTATTCAAAATTGTGGCCGTTTATTTACATCAATTACAAGTCTGCGAAAACATGTTTTGTCTTGCAAGGAAATAAATGCTCCTAAAGAGAATGGCATCAAGAGAACAATGAATCATAATGAATTATATCAATCCAATAATCAAAGTGAAATCCTAGTCCAAAAACAAAGCAGCTCTAGAGAAAATTACGAAAATGAAATCGGAAACGGAAATCAACTCATACGCACTACTGATAATCTGAAATTCACAACTGCTGATGCAAACAGATTGAGCTTGAGAATGACATTGAAGTGGCTAAGCGAAAATGGATTGGCACGGAATGTAGCATTTGACATCAATAAGGACGTCAAGCAAAATATCATTGAGCCACTGAGCTCAGTAATCCACGACTTACAAATGACCGGAGCTATGACCGATGAGTGTAGGGAGGTACTTGACACTATGCTTGAAAGCTATAATTGTACATCCGAATACAAATGAATACAGCAGCTGAAGAAGGAGGGATTTTACGAGGACCCGACTTTCTTCACTCATAACGACGAATTGATGTCATCGTCGACTGATCCGTTTTTTGAAACAGTAATATATTTGAATACTTAGTTACTAACAATGTATTAAAATACTTTTCAATTTCATTTCAGGCTCATCAACATATACAAGGGGTGATGATGCCAGTAAAATTTATGCTACGAACGTATTTAGAAAGAGATGGATTATTCAATACGATAATAAACAGCTTGAAGTTATCCAACGACGGAGCGATCCGGTCATTAATTGATGGTTCTATTTGGCAGGAGAGAACTGCAAAAATGTGCTCAAAAACCGTGATTCCCATCAATATCTATTTCGACGACTTCACTACCAGCGACACATCCTCTTGTCATTCCAAATCAACCTCGATTTGTGCCATATACTTGAATGTACCATGTCTGCCTGCTCATTTACTAGGAAAATTGAGTAATATTTTACCCGTAGGATTCATTAAAAGCGAAGATAAGAAAAAAAATAGAAATGATAAAACTCTTTCCAAATTGATTGATTTATTAATAGAATTAGAGGTAGAAGGCATCATAGTTAGAATTGGAGAAGAACTGAAAAGAGTATTTTTTGTGCTTGGATTTGTCCTTGGGGATAATTTAGGTGTAAATGGAATTTTAGATTATGTTGAAAGCTTCAGAGCAAACTATTTCTGCAGAGTATGTTAAAGGATACGCGTTCATACAGAGACAGATGCCAAAGAATACCCAGAAGTTTTCCGTACCATCGATGGTTACGAGCATGATGTTCAATTAGAGATTGTTTCAGAGACAGGCATCAAAGGTTCTAGTATTTTTAATAAAATTCCATCTTACCATGTTACTCATAACTTCGTTTTCGATATTATGCATGATGTTTTCGAAGGAATTGGTATTTATGATATTCAGCATATATTGCATTATTTTATTTACACCAAACAATATTTCAGGCTTAGTGACTTTAACGAGAGAAAGAATAACTTTGCTTACGGAAATCAATACTCAGATAATGTTATCCATGACATTCACGATAATCAGGCAAAAATGAAGAGAATCAAATGCACCGCAAGTGAAATGAAAACATTGATTACTTTCCTTCCATTAATCATAGGCCCTCTTGTGCCTGAAAAAGATGAGGTTACATAATATTGATACAAAATCCGTCAGATTTTTGAGAAAATTTGTTAAATTTGAGGAATTGTACAAAAGAGGATCAATATTTACTTCAATTTGGAAGGGAATAGTTCGTATTTTAAAAATAATAGACATTTTCCTCAGCAATGACAGTAAATTATTGATTCTATGTGAGAAGTACCACATTGTAAAGTTCTACGAACACTTTCAGTCCTACGAATTGAATACAAAAACTACAACTGTGTTGGTAGACAATATTGAATCCTGTGATTCAGAGCTCATTAATTTACATCATGTAAATAATACTGCATATGTACGCCTATGTAATTATTACAAAACGTAAATGTATTGTTAAAGATTATAATTGTTATAATTTTTACAGGAAAACAATAAAATGCCGTACAACCGGGAGAGCATAAGGGAACTTTTTTTTATCTGCTATAAGATCTTGTGTTAAGCCAGTGAACGCATAGCTGTCCATGCCCTATAGTATCTCCTATACATAGGATAGTTTTGCGTTTACCTGGAGAAATAGAAACATGAAAAAGAAAAAAATAATACGGGAGCTGCAGTAAAGGTTTTCATTTGATTTCAACAAATTAATTGGTTATTTCAAACAATATCGTTCGTTTCAATTATCGATTCGATATTTATTTTAAACAACGAGTATGTTTCTTTTAAGCTAGATTTTGGTTGGAACAAGCTTTGAAATTTGTTTGAATTTACCTAAAATTAATCAGCTGTCAAAATTGAACAACCCATATTATGATTTTTTTCAAACAACCGTTGGTTAAATTGAAGTTGAACTCCGGAACATAAACAACCTAAATTAGGGAACGTCCATTAATTACGTCACGCAAAAATTGACTGTTTTTAACCCCCCCCCCCCTCCCCCCCTTGTCACGTTTTTTGTATAAACCTCCAAATTTTTTTGTATGGATCGTCACGTTTTCTCAAACCCCCCCTCCCCCCTTACTGCGTGACATAATTAATGGACCTTCCCTTATTAGTTCATTCCAAGCATTTTGGTTTGTCAAAGCAAACCAAAAATATCTTTGTGTATTTTTAATATGGAAATTTGGTTGATGCAACCTAAAATATGGTTGATTATACCATACTTTTTTCTCCGTGATAGAGCTTACTTTTTCACACCAAGTTCATATGAAGCGATAGCCGAATTAAACAGTTTCACTAACTTGAGCAGTTGGCGCCTAATAAACACACTTTCTAGTCTGTATGTATCGCCAATCGTAGCAACCATGGTGTGTACAGAAAAGTTAACAGCGTTATCAGTTGAGTTGCCAGCCATAGCGAAAACAGTCAAACAACCACGCTGGATTTATTGTTGGTACTGCCAGCTCTGCCAGCGAAGAAGGATCGAAGAATTTGGATCAGAGAATAGCAAAATTGCTGTGTTAAACATGGAATGAAACTTGATAGAATTAAAAGAAGAAGACAATTTGAAACATTTGTTACCGGTTCTTGAGGACCCGGAAAGAGAAAACCATATTTTCAACCTAAATAAAAAATAGGTAATTTTAAGTAAAAAAAATACTATAATCACAGAGAACAGACATTCAAGCTGGAGTGCCCTCCATGCGTAAATTTCTGTAACCTTTCCATTTTAAAATTACAGCTCGTTTCCGTTAGTATTGGTGAATTGTATGTTAATGGCGCCACTTGCCTGCTTCGAGATTCGATAGTCTGTCAATTTTAGTTTGGAGAAACCTTGACAGGCGGTTTGCTTTCAAAAATTCTCACAGATAGTTGGGGAAAAAATGTTTGAGTCTGGATGTCTGTTCTCTGTGCTATAATCACTTAATTGAAATGCTAATGCAAAAAATTGAAAGTTTTTCTAATCAAATGGTGTACAAATTAAGTCACTCTGTTAAGTCAAACGAATGTTAATACCTTTCAAAAACCTTTCACTTAGTGTGATGCTCACATTTTTCAAATTTTTGAAATGACACCCGAGTGAGCTAAAGAAGGATCCTGCCGTCAAGAGCTCTCGTTGAAAAGTATCTTGGCGGGAAGGCGATAGTAAGAGACAACAGAAACTTCAGAAGAGACTTCAATGCTTGGGCTATGGAGTGTGGCAGTATATGTACCAATGCTAGAGGATACAGACTACTAGGAGATCTGGCAAAGTTGGGAGTTGGTCGTGAATCCATCATCGATGTTACCTTCTGTGGTCCGTTGCTGATGACAAATATGAACAGAAGAGTACGTGAGAGGTAAGCCCATAGAGACCGTCTGACGATCCGGTATAGCATCGGCCAGCGAAATCTTGTCGGAATACGAAGAACAAAAAATTGCGAGCGGAAAGGTCTTCAACAAGGAACGCTTTGTTGAGGCACGTCGGTTCGACAACGAAGCCAGTAACCTCCACGCTAATTGTCTCCGAGCCAGAGAGGTGGGTAGGGTGGATGGGTACCTACAATGAACTGAATCGTGCCGTTGATGCCAACCCCTGGGGCGACGCGTACCGTACTGCCTGTAACCGCATATCAGTCCCATATTGAAAAACAGCAAACCGAGAAAACGATCACTAAAGTTGGGAATGCATTTTTCTTGATTCAGCTTGTTTGGCGTACTTTTTTACTCTATATTTTGATAGTTTATGTGTAATAGTATGCATTGTTTACTATACAATAAAAACAAATTTAAAAAAAAATGTGTTTTTGAGGGAAAAAACGCATTGGGACAAAATATGCAGTTACTTTGTCCATCAAGCATACATGTAACCGCATACCAGTCCCATTCTGTTTGTTCAACAATATCGCTCTGATGCGGTATGCTTTGTCAAGAGGTTCGTTCCGACATTTTCCGAACATTTTAACTCTCCCTTCACCATGTAGTACATTCATAAGATATGATCAACACCCCTCCCTTTTCATGTAGCGTGGCCAAAAATGTAGAATTATAAATTTTGAACATAAAAAGACGCGAAACCTGCTCCCATTATTAAGCGTATTATGTAATATTTGACCGACTGGAAATTGCTGTTCTAAGCTTGTATTTTACGGAGATTTAACATTTCTTTACGAAATCAAAATGTCCTAGACCTAATCAAGAGTAACTTTGGTGATATTGATGAAAGCTCTGTCGACGATGATTGTGGATTTGATGCGATTACAAGAGCTGGTAAGTTATTTCTATCTAAAATCGTGAAAAAATGCAAAGGTTTTGGTTGAACTTCACTTCTTTCTTGTCGGACAAGAAAGAAAGGGATCATGGCAATTCGATAATGTGATAATTCTTATTTTCAAATGCAGATCAGTTTAAAAGCACTCTGGTGAGGATGCAACATGTGGAAGTTTTTGTTCCATAAAAGCGGAAAATCTTGTGTCAGTGGATAATGATTCTAAAGGTGATGCAGCTTTATATGCTTCATCTTCAAATGCAGATCAAGAAAAGGTACGTGATGCATTGAATGATGTTTCTCGTTTTATGCATGCGGATCATGACTCAGATAGTAGCTTTTTTGCCACAGAGGCCGAATCAATCAACACCGGAACAAAAAAATCGCAAAAAAACAATTTCGGAATCGTGACTTAACAGAAAGACGGCGCAGCGCTTTGCTCTTGTTGTAATTTTGGAGAATTTCGGATACGTCAAAGAGCGCGGCCATTAGGATTCCAAAGATATATTATCGTGAAGTAAGGATCCCTGTATCTTCACTACAGTAACTCTGTAGAATGTGACGACTTGGAGTGCTGCAAACTATTTACAAACAAACAAGAAAAACTAATTTAAGCTGACGACCTTGATCTGGAAGGTCAATTGAAAAAGCAGAGCCAAGCATTGACGCTCACAAGAAAAACCAATTAACTTAAAACCATTTTACCATTGGTTGGAAATAGAAGAAGAGCTCTTTAATTGAATTGTCTCAAAGTGGAAAAACGGGAGACTGATAGGTAGAATGGATTTTTGTTCCAATATTACTCCTGTTTACAATTACATGTTTTGCTTAATTTATTATTGTGTTATGTCTCTAAGAAGGATTGAACATTTGAGAAATATAACCATTATTCTAAAAGGTGTTAAATATTTTTATTTAACTGCCACTTCTAAAACGGGACTCATATGCGGTTACTTCAATAATGGGACTCATATGTAACTAACTGCTAAATTTTATTATTGCTTTCGAGAATAAATATGATAAAAAATAAGGCAATAGCGCAACATAACTCAAAAAGTTCAAAAAGTAATATGGGACTGATATGCGGTTACAGGCAGCGTATTGTGATGGCGAAGATCAAAAGCTCAACAATGGCTGCAGAGCTTAGTATGATGTATGATGTATGATATGTACTACCACCCATTGTAGCACGGAAACTAAGTCCGACAGCAGTGAGCTCTCCTCACTGTTAGACTTGATCAAGCTTTAATAACCACTGATTATCCTAATCATGCCATTGTATGAAGGGCCAAAAAGGGGTTGGGTGGATCGATAGGCAACATCACCTATACGTATCCACAGGGATATAAAGAATCTCCTTCCAACAACAAGATCGAACAATTGGTCAAAAGAGCAAGCTATCTAACATGAGGATGCCCCAATGGGCGGGGAGAAGAGCCCGCCCTCTATTCACAAACTGTTAGCAATGGGGAGTTGGCATTTCCACTCTCCCCATCCAGAGTGCTTCAATCGGGTGCCCTGATGGTCCCTCCCATTCCCATGAAATATTTATATAATAGTGTATATATTTATGTAAATGAAAAATACTGCAATCATTCGGTATCTATTATTTATGATCTCTTTGGGTGGATCCTGAAATATAAGAAATGTTGTAAAGTGTTAAAGTGGAGAGTTCTCTGTTTTCGCGCTTAAGAATGTTTCCGTTCGTTTTCAGCGATAGCAGCAATTTCCCAAAATCTTGATTTGAGGAGTTAAAGACAAATGGACGTAAAACAACAAAAAGCAATTTTTAAATCATCTATGAAGTAAAAACAATAAAACAATATCATCAAATATAATGGTATTGTGAGTTATGATACGGTACTGACAAAAATAGAACTGTAACATCAGACACAATCCGAATGGCAAACAGCACAGATTTGGAAAAGGTCTATTTGCAAACTGAAATTGAAAAATACATTAGGTAATAAGTGCAAAAACCTACCATAGATTCCGTTGCAGCTTCTTTTATTCAAGGCACTAGATACTTCTAAATCATGATGATAATTGGACATATAAGACATAATAATTAAATGTATATATAACCTATTAGGTGAAATTATAAAAAAAAAATATGTTAAAATATAAATCCTGAAAACACCAGTAATGATCAAAATGATAATGATAATGATAAAGAAGATTGATAATGTTTATGAATAAACAATGTCCTATGTGATAATATATATAGTCAAAGGATATTATAATATAAACTGAAAATTACATCTGTGCTGACTGCTGTTTTGTTGCAATTGTAGACAAACTCCCAGAAAACTTAGACAATGTATGACATAAGAAAAAAAATGAATTTTAAATTTTAAATTATTTTATAATACCAGATGACCTGGAAGACCTGAAAGATATGAGAATGGAAAATTATGATATGATTTACCGGTCGCACCCCCTCACTTCGCTATTGTCGGATTGACAACATTGCCCAGGCTACGTCAACCAGCGTCTCCATGTTTCAGCTGGCAGTCTTTTGTGATCATATGACTCGTGGAGGCGTGAGGTAGGAACTTGTGAGGACCGGAGGTCGGTCGCACCCTCCTGCCAAGTTGTCAACTCACCATTTGAAGCCCCAACAATGGCTGCAGAGCTTAGTCCAGAAAAACTGAAAGTTATCCTAGATGGACTTTTCCCGACGCACGATCCAACGAGTGGCCTCGTACACCGTACGGCGAGGAAGAAAAATATAACGCTGAAAGCACGCAAGTCTCGTACAAGGTCCTCGGGGCAGTGGCGAGAGGGTTTAAGGCGAAGATGGCACGCGGACCGGATGGAATCCGTTATGTGGCTCTGAAAGTGGCGATTCATGCGCTTCCAGATTTATAAGGATATGCAGCAGAAATGTCTTGAGGAAGTTTTTTTTCTGAAAAGTAGAGATAGAAATGACATTTCATAGTATACAGAGTAACATAAAAACAACTGCTCGGTAAAATTTATTTATGAAATACCGAAAACTTGTAGTTTTTTGAAAGATGCATGCAATGCCGTTTTAAAAATCATTCAGCAAAGTTGAATTTTATGAATCAAAACCGTAATATTTGTTACTGTAAACCAACTCATGTATACTGTCACATATTTTTACCCAACCTTTTAATATTTCAAACTCCACACAAATCTTTTAGTTTTCCAAATCTGTTTTAAATGGACCAGGTTTTTGGTCACTACCGGGTAGATCCTGCAAAGTATTTTGTGCCCGAATCGTGCAAGTGTATTTTGAATTGCATAAACGTTAACTCCTTACTGCTTTCCAATTCCCTTATCGTCTCTATACAGTATTTGTTCACAATCGTTGTTCTGCTGTCAACCCTTTCGTTGTTGCACTTCAGAGAAAAATAAAATATTAGCTGCATAATTCAATTGTATACTATGCAGAAAACTTGAGTCTCAGCTCACTTCAAGCTATTCGTCTTGCTATTCGTTTAATGGTTCCGACGAAGCACTCATCGTATTTCGTTAGTGAAATACGATCTCTTTTAAGTGCCCTATCAAACAATTATTACACCATCACCTTGGTTTGGGACCCTTATTGCTCCATTCCGGGTAATGAGAAAGCGGACAGACCTGCCAAGGTGGGCGCTATGGAAGGCGATATTCTTGATCGACCTATCGCATTCAATGATTTTCTTTCGTTTTTTCGTCAACAGGCCTTGATCAGCTGGCTATAAAAATGTGATGCAGAAGAGTTTGGCAGATGGTTACATTTCATTCACCCACAGGTATCGAAAAAAAACGTGATTCAGAGGGTTGGATATTAGCCGGAATCAAGGTAATGTGTAGTTTAAAGGGTGATACGATCAAAATTTGGTCAAGGGAAAACGCGTGTAAATCGGTGAAATCGTTTATTTAAAAAATCAAATTAAATTTCTTTTTCAAGTTCAATTAGTATAAAATTCAGGAAAAATATTCAGTTAGGCTTCCGCTTTTCCAAATCCGAATTGCCGGGCCTTACGCTTGACCCCTGCCATCAGATTTTGTACAGCCACCTTGTCCACCTTCTTCGCCGCAGAAAGCCAGTTTGCCTTGAACTGCTGCTCGTCCTTAGCAGTTTTTTTTGGTCTTCTTTAGGTTCCGCTTGACAATAGCCCAGTATTTCTCAATTGGGCGGAGCTCTGGCGTGTTGGGAGGGTTCTTGTCCTTGGGAACCACCTGCACGTTGTTGGCGGCGTACCACTCCATGGCCTTTTTACCGTAATGGCAAGATGCCAAATCCAGCCAAAACAGTACGGAACAACCGTGTTTCTTCAGGAAAGGCAGCAGACGTTTATTCAAACACTCTTTCACGTAAATTTCTTGGTTGACAGTCCCGGAAGCTATGAAAATGCTGCTTTTCAAGCCACAGGTACAGATGGCTTGCCAAACCAGATATTTCTTTGCGAACTTTGACAGTTTCGTGTGCTTGAAAATATCTGCTACCTTTCCCATTCCTTTTGCCGTATAAAACTGCTGTCCCGGAAGCTGCTTGTAGTCGGCTTTGACGTAGGTTTTGTCTTCCATTACCACGCAGTCGTGTACAGCCTCCGGGATCGCGCTTTGGCCGTCGTATTTTGTTTATCATCGCGATTTGGAGTCACTACCTTCTTGTAAGTCGATAGTCCGGCTCGTTTTTTGGCTCGATGCACGGTTGTAGACGATACACCCAGCTTATTTGCGGCATCTCGGAGAGATAGGTTAGGGTTTCGCTTGAAACTACCGGCAACTCTCTTTGTCGTCTCAGCGGCTTCCGGTTTTCGATTTCCCCCCGATCCAGACTTCCTGGCTGTCGACAAACGTTCCCCAAACACTTTAATTACATTTGTAACGGTTGATTTGGCAACTTTTAGCGATTTTGCCAACTTTGCGTGCGAGTAGCTCGGATTTTCGCGATGCGCGAGCAAAATTTTGATACGCTGCTCTTCTTGCTTGGACGGCATTTTGACAACTGAAGAGTGAATTCCAAAATCAAAATAGGAGCAACATTCTACACACACACACCTTCAAAACGAGGGGTGTTCAGGTTTTTTAAATGCAAAATTTAAAGAAATACGTCAAGTTGATATTGACCAAATTTTGACCGTATCGCCCTTTAATATCGAATCACGCTCTCATTTCTATCGAATAGTGCTCTCAGATACCAATCAATGCGGTTATGGTGCAGGTTATCGGGACATCAACCACGTTGTCTGGTATTACCTCGATTTCTAAATTGCCAGATCTGATCTTTGCGCATCCTCACGGACCCGAGGGAAACCAGAGAAGGATAGATATCAGATATGTGCTGTATAATGTGGACTTGGACTTATTGTTGTTGTTGTTGTTTTTTTATGTCCAACACCTTAACATCTTCTGTTGATAGCCAACGTCAAGATTCCTCATTCTCCATTCCTACCCGAATCATTGTAAACCCCAACCTCGACCTAGCCGGGAGTTTTTCGGCTTTCCAAAACTAACTTAAGACTTGTTCGCGACAAAGTCTGGAAAAATTAAATTTGAAACAAAACAAATGTGCTATTAGTTCAATCCAAGATGCATTTTTTATTCATTTGATTGTGCATTAGTAGTCATCTTAAAACTAATTACAGTTATTTAATTAGGCTGCATGAAGAAACTAAAAACTTTTGAGTTTACTCCAGCCCTAATGGGTCTGTGCAGACTTCTCTGCAACCGATTAAGCTGCTTTTGTCAAAGATTTTCGATATGTTTCTATAGTTGTAGCTTGTTGTTTATATTAAGAGAGTTTTCACTTCACGAGAGTCGCAACTCCGGGCAGTTAGGTGGATTCGCCTCGTTCGGTACAACATGGACTCCATTCGCTTTATGCAATTTAAAAACATCTTTAGCGTAGTAGCAAGATGCCGAATCAAGCCAGAATAGCGAGTAAGCGCCATGGCTGCGTAGGAATGGTAACAATCGGTGTCTTATGCATTCTTCACGGTATATTTCCTTGTTTACCGTTCCGGTAGTGATGAAGCATTGACATGCTCGACCACAGCTGCATATTGCCTGCCAAACCAAATATTTTTTGGGAAATTTGGCATTTTTCTTCGTCCTCATATGCTCCTCTACGCCGATCCGATACATGGCAGTATAATAAGACATTCCGGGAAGCTACTTAAAGTCTTCCAGCACATAAGCTCTGTAATATTTACTTCACCTTCGCGTCCTTCTGGTGATCCGTTTTTGTTGCGCTCCCAGCCTTCTTGGCTGCTGTCAAACCTGTATCAAAAGATTTAAGAACGTTATGGACAGTGCTTGCAAGAAAACCAAGCTTTTTTGCAAGTTTTCTTACTGAAAGATCCGGATTTTCAGTGCGACCGCACACAATTGCTTTTCGCACTTGCTCTTCTTTCAACGCCATCTTCGATCTAAAAGCTTGTAGTTTCACCAAAATTTGATTTTACACAATGAACAGACATAGGTTCATGAGTCTGCGAAATATTTCACGCTTTGATGAAGTATTTTCAGAGATATACGTATTTAGGGGTGTCCAGATTTTGTCGCGAACAAGCCTTAGTTACTAAGTTATTATCATTGAAAAATTAAAAAGAACTCGACTTCGTTATTCCTATGGCAGTTGAGCCTCATAAATAAACAATTAAGTATTAAAGTAAGGCATAGTTTTTTTTTTCACAAAAAAGATTGAAAAAAATAACGATTCGGTCCATACCTATTTCAAATTCACGTCGCAGAAAACTCTTTTCGTTTCTGATGCCATTCTATCCGGCGATTTTTTCGAAATCCATTTTTATTGATTCCGCAACTTATCCATAAACAACGTATAAATCATTCATGTTCGTGGAAAAGAATCGCAACCATCATTATTCAGCGTCAAACACGAAACTGCGCTCGAAACATTGGTTTAATGCAAGTGAAATTAAAGCAGTATCGATGGTATACACTTTTGATACCGAAGCAAATAGCTGAGGAATGCAATTTCCAAGAATATGTTGTAATGCAATCGTAAATGTTGGAAGCATGAAAAATATGTTCCATTCGAAAGGCACATGCAGTAAGAAGCACTGCTATCTTTGAAGTGATGATTCTCGCTATGATGCAATGAAGAATTATTTAGCAATGGAAATACATTCTCTGCTGCAACATTCATCTGGTGTCTTATTGGATTGAGCTGTGCAGCATGGTTGTTTCATCAGATTATTAGAGCTCTGTACTTTTGTCCATGTGAATAGATAAATTGTGAATCTTCTACATCGTCCAACCAAACCATTGCATCGCTTAATCGAAACAAAGAAGTAAATACAAATCGTCACATTAACTGAACAAAACATCACTATTAAATAAGTAGCTTACAGATCTGATTGTGTTAGGCTTTAAGGATTATCGTCACTTAACCACATTCATCCTCTCCTAGTAGCAAGGAATCTTCTCACTGAAGTTATTCAGCAAAAAAAAATAATGCTATCTCATACGCCAGATTCGACCGAACGACCTAATATCACCTCGACTGGTATATATCCGCACAGCGACAATAACATAGCACCAAGACTTAGGGTGGCCAGGGTGGTCCAAATCAAGTGATACGATAGGATATAGAACCGTCGTTCATCCTCTTGCAATAACGGATAGCTGCCTATGCCGGAATTAATGAATATTTAATGGAGGGTTATTTGCACAAGACCACCCAACCACCAGGAGAAACATAATGACTGACGGGTTTGAATTGAGTTAGTCCAGTTTTGTGGCGAAAGTAGGAACACCACAAGGTATGTGCCTAATTAGCACATTATATCCTAATTTGCGAAGAGCACACACGCAGAAGGATTATCGTCGGACAATCTGTGTTTCTCTCAATCTGTTTATTGTATTTTCATAAGGCCCCCTTTCAATAAAATGTAGGTGAATTAAATCTGTGTTCTCCCTGTATTGATACTTGAGCAATTCTGATGAAATTAAAATACGTGAGCAAATAAGGGTGCAATTAATCATTTTCATTTTACTGACAGAGCCGAATATTTAGATAACATCGAGATCAATCACCAATGGGCCGCAGTTCATTGCAAATAGACTGGGATCAACTTTACGAAGCTAACGCTCCTTCGATTTAAAACGTTGTTCTATTATTTAACACACTCATTCGTAGACCGTCTTACTGAAAATGAACAACTAAGCAAATCATATTCATCTTAGATTTACCGGGGCTCCGTAAATGCGTAAAGGTCATATAGTAGTATCCATGCCACATCCATTTCGATAACAGCATGCTAACAACAATCAATATGCAACTAGCGATTTGAAATTGGTTCACTGTTGTAGAACCCCTTGGTCCGAAATACACCTAGAAGCCAGCACCTTGCTATACATATTTGCGCCTTTGTTTTGATTTGCTGTGTTATTTTGACAGAATATTTGAGCGTGTTCATGTGAGTTCATTTTTAGGGGCGCATTATTGAGCTTGGGACCGAGCTTAGGACCGATGTTCTAGTACTGACTGAGTCAAGAAAAAAATCGTATTTGTTCGGGACCTACTGGTCTTAGAGTTAGTCTATGATGCTAACCCATTTACACTAGAGTTTCTCAGGTTTTAAGGGGCATGACTGATTTAGCTGATAGGTCGTCCTTATTAGAATGAAGGGACCGATAGATCATGTTTCTGTTAATAAACAGACTTAAGTATACGTGAACTCTTTATTCTTATCAAATTTCTCACCCGCAAAATTCTCCGTAGGAAATGTATTGAGAGAGAAATAGTCAGCGAATTTAGATTACACTTCTTCCATCAGATGTAAACAAATCAAGTGATATCGAGCAGTGGGACTGATAAGCGGGTACTTTTACTTTTGTCGCAGATAGAATTCGGTACATTTTTGGTGAGAAAATAGAAGTTTCAATTATGTGTTTGTTACATAAAGTATTATTTTAATACTATAGTAAAGGGTGTACGGAATCAAATTGCGACACATTTGGACCAACTATTCTGCGTGGCTGTCCATTTTTTATTCACATTTTCCTCCGATTTCACTTCCTTAGGTTACTAGAAATTAGAAGAAAAATTAGTATTTTCCATTTAATTCCAACTACCTTTGCTTATCTTGACAGATACGCGTATTTCGTCTACAATGTGCAGAATTCTTTAGTGTCTCCTACTAAAAACCTTCCACCTGCCGTATATATACTATTTTCTAAATACAAAACATTAACCTATAATTATTTTGTTTATACTTATCCTATTATTATTTTGTTCACACCTATCCTAAGTCAAAAACAAATGTACTTCATATCTCCCATGCTTTTTTTTCTATACCCAACCTTATTATTGTGTAGCAGCGGGTGCTCCGCTTCGTCGGCTTTGATGTCGTTTGGGTAGTATCTTGAAGAGCCATGTGTAACCGTTGCCTTGGTCTTTGTTTAGTAGATTTGTGTTCTGTTGTTTGTTTATTTCGAAGCTTTCTGCGACGTCTAGTTTCCAGGATGTAGATGTAGTCCGTAATATTGTGATGTCATTCGTCGTTATGTCGTGATTTTCCGTAAAGATGTGTTCTGCGACTGTCGATTTGAAGTTATGTGAAATTCCTTTCTCGTTCTGTTTGACAGCCTTAGTCACCTCCTCTAGATGCTCTCTTTGTTTGACCTACATATATTTTCTCTTGTTTTGTTTCACTACGCCGAAATTGTCGTCGACGTATCCCCACCAACGAGTTGGGAGTAATCCTTTCGCTTTTAGGATTGTTTCCAAATTCGCCATAAACAGTTCACAGAGGAATGGGGATAGAGGATTTCCCATGGGGGCTCCTTTTAATTTTTTATAGAATAAACATCTGAAAGTGAAGTAGTTCTCTTCCATGCAAAGTCAAGTCAGCTTAACGTACATTCGCACCTTTTGCTTCCATGTTGTGTCATCCCCTTGTTTCAAAAGCCAATCTTCTAGAAGGTTAATTGCGTCCTTGATCGGTACGCTAGGGAAAAGGGCTGTGACGTCGAAAGATACCATTACTTCATTGTCATTTATATGACCTGATGACTGTAGCTGTTGTAAAAATTCGTGGGAGTTGCGAACTGAGCTTGTTGGGAATTGCTCAGAGATACCTTGAAATTCTTTTACTAGCCATTTTGCTAGCTTCTGGGCTGGAGATCGTACAGATGAAACAATCTCCCTCACCACGTTTCCGGGTTTTTGGACTTTTGGGAGGACTTTAATTCTTTGGAGGATGTGGTTTGGTCCGCGAAGACGTCACGTTTTTAGTCACCTATTTACGTGACGTTATTAATGGACGTTCCCTTACAGCTTACGACGCGAAGTGGTTGTGTGCCTCACATACAAGGTCAAAACTATATTGCTGGCCATGTTTAATTTCCAAAACTCCACTGACAATTCTGTATTGAACAAGGTAGGATACAAGGACTTGAATCATCTATACTACGCTATTATAGTTCATTCAGCTACCAGAGAGCATATTAACAATGCATTTCTCATCGTACATTCGGAAAAATTCGCATTGAAGATGCATCCAACCATGCCTGAAGTAGCGAAAGTATACCATAACTTAATCGTGAAGAAAAACTGGGTGGGAATGGAACCCCTCCTTGAACTAGTTTGTTTTCTTGGCTCACACGGTTTAAGTTTTCGAGGTCACGTGAATAGAGCAAATTATAAAGACATGTGTGACTTTCTAGCGTCGGAGGATTTGTCGTTCTCTGATTTCATCAATGCTACTGCAGTGTTTTCGGGAACATCGGCAGCAATCCAAAAGGAATTAGTGGAGATAGTTGGTTCCGTCATGTTGGAGCAGATTGCACAGGTAGTGAAACAGACTGAATTCGTTGCAGTTACGGTTCACGAAACAACTGACATTTCCAGAAAATCGCAACTGACTTCGACGATACGCTTCTGTTTGAAGGATGGTGATTAATAATAATAAGAAAAATATACATATCATGCTTAAAAAGAAAATGTTGTCAATGCCAACAGAGTGTGTGAATGGAAGAATTAGCAACACTAATATCACCAGTGTTTTCCACCATCCTTTTGTTTAATTTTTATGCATTTACTCCCGTCGAAAGATTTGTTTCCTTAAATGACGTTAGTGGTGAGAAGTCTGGCATAGGTCTTGTTGACCAGTTTATGAGCTTGTTGGAAAAATTTAACGTACCTCTTAATAAGCTGGTTGTACAAACATACGACGGAGCTCGTGTTATGTCAGGCGGAAAACGAGGGTCACAAGCAATCACAAGCAAAGCACAGTTTTCAAAAACGGTTTTATGTAAAAAAAAACGTAAAATTAATAATGCAAAAATAAGGCTAAGATGTTTTTTTCAAAAAAATTCAAAAAATGATCGCAGCAAGCCGTGCTTTGCAACTGACATGTTTTGTTTTTGCTGCGTCGTTTTCGCGAAAAAAAATAATCAAACAATAAATGGTAATTTAACTTAATCTAACAGTGAAATCATACAATCTTCGCGAGCTTTGGGAAAGACGTGGTGAATACAATCGATTCCCTTCCGAAATGTGTGAGTGTCGGTAGTATGTTCACGTTTTTTGGGTTTTTAGTGCTTCGCCCCCGTACCCGGAAGAAGAGCTACATCAGCTTCGTTTTGTTCATTAGTGGTAGTATTGTGACATCCGGACATAAATTATGAATTTCAAGTGTTTTCCGCTTTGTCGCGCGTGAATCGATGATTATTATTACTATTAGTTTTAGAGTTCGATATAGAGTCGCCTATATGAAGCGAGATTTTATTGGCATTATTGGCAGAGTGTGGAACGAAAAAAAGAAGATCAGTGCATGTAGAAAACGACCATTTGCTGGTCAGAAGCAGCAAACGAAGCCAACGCGCATGCGCGCGTAACAGACTGCCATATAATTTCAGTTGCATTCACCACGTGGTGTACAGAGTTTTGTTATGTAGGTTGCATATCGGACGGGCGATTTAGCAACGTTAATTTTTGTGTGTGTTTACAACCAATCTCCCACTGACCGACAGTGCTTTTATGTGCTTTTATGGAAAAAAAACTTGTCTGCATTTCTTCAGTAATTCATAAGTGATCATTATTAACAAACATTTTTAGGAATGGACAAAAATGGACATTCTCGATCCTGGCGTGTATATAGAGTTAAGGTATATTTTTAATATGAAACGACCCCACCAATGTTCGAACCTCGGAGAGGGTTACGGCAAGTTTATGGATTGTCGTGTTTGTAGTTTAACTTTGCATTGGAGGGTGTGATTCGGAGAGCTGTGATAGACACGAGTGGCACGATCTTCAGGAACTGTCCAACTATTTGGCTTCGCCGACGACGTTGATATCGTAGCACGTTACTTTGAGACGATGGTGGAGGCTTAACGCTGAAGCTGGTAGGATTGGGCTTGTGATTGATGCGTCGAAAACAAAATACATTAAGGGAAGAGGCTCACGAGAAAACAATGCTAGCCTCCTAAAGACTGTATTCGATAAAATTTGGACACACGCAATTGTTCGCAACTTTTTAGCGTGTGGGTAAAATTTATTAAAATTTTAACTGAATGTATTTCATTGGGTTGTGTCAATTGTGTAATGAGTTTCGTGAAAATCGATCGAGTGATTTCAGTGATGGCTTTGAATGAAGAAATTGTGCGCCAACATATTTTGGACACTCACTTCGAAAACCCAAACGCTTCTCATCGATGGATCGGAAAACAGCTCGGATTCGCACATTCAACCGTATCTCATGCGATCAAAACGTTAAAGGACCGTAAGACAACCAAGCGGAAAAATGGTAGTGGCAAAAAACGTGGCACATCAAATCCGGAGAAGGATGGTATTGGCCAGGATGGTATTGAACCAATTTAAGCGTTATCTCAACACTTCGATCAGGAATGTTGCGAAAAAGGCGAAAGTTTCAGTTTGTTTTGTGCAGAAAACAATGAAACGTCCTGGATTTCATGTGTACAAGGTCCAGAAGGCACCGAACCGGAGCGATAAACAGAACTCGGTGGCCAAAACTCGTGCAAGAAAACTGTACAGGGAGTGGCTCACAAAACCGTTCTGCATTGTGATGGACGATGAGACCTACATTAAAGCCGACACCAAACAAATGCCAGGACAGGAACACTACGTCGCCACCTCTAAGTTGGCGTTCCGGAGAGTGTACGGCAGAAGAAACTGTCGAAATTCGCCAAAAAAATCCTTGTCTGGCAAGCGATCTGCGGATGTGGCAAAATGAGTCAGCCCTTCATCACCTCTGGGACCGTCAACGAACAAATCTACAAGGACGAATGCCTCCAAAAACGGCTTCTGCCCTTCTTGAGATCTCACGATAGCCCGACACTGTTTTGGCCGGATTTGGCATCTTGCCACTATGCCCGGCCCGTCTTAGACTGGTACAAAGATAATAATGAAGTTTTTGTACCAAAAGACGTCAACCCTCCAAGCACTCCGGAACTACGCCCAATTGAAAAATTTTGGGCAATCATGAAGGCAAAGCTCGTTAAAACTCCAAAACTGATAGAAAATGAACTTGAACTAAAGAAAGTGTGGTTAAAAGTAAGTAAGCAAGTCGGTCCTATCATTGCCCAAAATTTGATGAAAGGGGTCAAGGCAAAGGTGCGGGCATTTGGGTTGGGAGAAGAGGTTCAATAAACCAATGATGTCAAACCATTTAGTAATACTTTATTTCCAGAAAGTTTGAAAAGAATCGGGCTCAAGGAAAATTTTTGGTGTCCTATTTTATGTGTCCAAATTTGATCGAATACAGTCTTTACCACGAGTTCAGATCGACGGTGATGAAATCGAGGTAGTAGACGAATTCTTGTATTTCTCCGATAACAACACCAGCAGAGAGATACAAAGGCGAATTATGGCTGGCAATCGTGCCTACTTTGTACTCCGAAGGACGCTAAGATCGAACAAAGTTCGCCTAACTACAAAGTTTACCATCTACAAGGCATTAATTAGACCAGCAGTTCTCTACGGCCACGAAATATGGATATTGCTAGTGGAGGACCAACGCGCCCTTGGTGTCTTTGAACGGAAGGTGCGGCGTACGATCTACGGTGGAGTGCATATGGAAGACGGAACGTGGAATGAACCACGAATAGCATCAGTTGCTGACAGAACCTCCCATCGTACACATCGCTAAAATCGGTCAACTACGAGGGGTTGGGCAACGACAGTCCTGTTAAAATGACTCTCGAAAACGAACCAACGTAGAACCAAAGTAGAAGGCGACCTGCGGACTCTCCGCAGACAACGAGGCTGGCGAGGTACAGGGAGACAACTTCAGTGTACCGCAGAGGCCACACCGGCCTTGGTTTGATTGGTAAGATAAGTAATCGGTAATGTCTACATGCGGGGGTTATTGTATGTGAAAGTACCGTAAGTCCGCCATATTTTGCGCATTGCCTAATTTTGCGCAGTTTTGTATATTTCGTGCTGTAACTATGATTTGCTGCATTTTTTAAATTGACTTTCGACTCGAAAAGCTAGTTAATTGTGTTGACTTTCGATTAATGGGATACAATATGAAAAAAATGCTCATACCTAAAACCGCCGTTCGTAAACAGTTTTGCGCACTTCTAAATCATCAAATTTTCCGCCCTGTTAGCGTATGGGCTAAGACAAGTGTCAATTGTCACAAGAGATTTTATTACCAGATAAACAGTTTAAAAAGCTGAAATCACTATCAAATGAGGAAAACAGGTATGTACTACCTTCATCACATAACATTTCTGCTGTTTGTGTAACACTTTATCAGAAAATTTGCATAATTTGATGCGCAAAATATGGCATCCATTTTTTCACCATGTTCCTTATTATTTACAGTTCATCATGTTGGCTTCCGAGGGAAAGTATATTCCTCGGATAATTTGGCCAAAGCCATGCAAATGGTCACTCGTGGCATCTTAGTTCGACAGGGTGCCATTCCGTTGAAGATGGATTTGGTGAATCAAACTAATCAAACAAACCATTAATTTATATTACATGATACTAAAAAGATTTTTCATTTGTTACAGTTGATCATCGTGCAGTTTTTCTTGATGTCACCTAACAATTGGTTGAACAATCTGAGCACATCAGAAAATGCTATTGCTGAAAAAGACGCCACTACAAGTTGTTCACATGAAACCGCGGGACAGAACACCAACGCTGTTGAAGAGGATGTTTTTGAAAAAGCGTTCCGTTTACCTGATATTCAACCTTATAAGGCAAAGATAAACCGGAAACCAATATCTTGTCAACCTGCACGACAAATAATCCACACATATTTTTTGGCAAAAATCCATGGAAAATTCCACATAATAATGATGTGTTCACAAATGAATAGAAGTCTCTGAGAAACACAAATGAAAAATTTTCTAACTATCACTTTTTAAACATAAATCGATTTCTAGCTAGGTCGCAAATTAGTAGACTTACCCTACTTTACTATCAAAATTCATTTATACCGCTAAAACTATACCACACAAATTTTTTCAATGTTTGCATAAGTATTTATTAGTTTATTATGGTGCGCACAATTAGGAACACAAGTGCGCAAAATTTGGAATATCTTAATTCTAGTGCGCATAATTAGGAACACATACATCAATCCAGAAATTATTTTTTTTAATAAATTTCTGATCAGTTACGAGGTGTACTGCATTGCGCTCTTTTAATAGACTTGACACAACGTAATAAGAGCAAGACAAGAATCGTGTAACTCTTTCTAGGCCTCCTCCATAATGATATCAAATTTATAATTTCTTAAATGCGCAAAATATAGCGCACTTACGGTAACCTCGGAATGGGCGTGAATCTCCAGACATTCTGAAATGGGTTGCTGGATCTGCAGTAGAGGTATCACTTCCTAGCTCTCGGATTTAAGCTGCTTCCAATGGTCACTTGTGGGATTATTGTAAACAGATCTCTCTCATTGCAGGCCAATTAGTGTTAGATTGTACACACACAATAACCCCTGATCGATAAATCCATCATTGATGCAGCCGACCTACAAAGGATATTTCGGATAACATTGAATACGCCAAATCGAAGATTATCATACATTTTAAGTTTTTCATTTATTTTTGTGATGTTACTTAGAGCTAATTATTTACTAAAATAGAATATTTCAAGTGCAGGATCTTTATGAATGCTGCCATCCAGAATCAGATACATAAAAATGTGGATAAAAAAATGGTTCAACTTATGAAAACCACCCGAATTCAATTGTCTTGCTTTGTTACTGTGGCAATGCAGGTAAGGTAGAATGAATTACATCTTAGGACATACTTTGTTGTTTTCAGTTAAATATATCGCCAAATTAGGTTAGTAATTTTAGATTATAGAGAATGAACTCACATTCCATTGCCAACCGCGGATGGAACAGTGGCTCGAGATCCATACGAACGTGGCGGAGCGGTGCTGCTCGGGACGCTAGGCGTGGTGCTGGCGCCGTAACTAGCAGTACTCATAGATCCAAACGAACTGCCAATAGTGCTGGCGAGTGGAGGACGTTGCCTCTCTTCCGGGCGGCGTGTCGTCGCAGGAGGTGCAGTAGTGAAACCGCCTGCAGCTGGTGCTCCAAACGATGGAGGTGGTTTGCTGAAGTTTGGTAGTGATACGGGTGGTGCTGCTGCAAATCCAGCGCTTGTTCCATTTGGCTGACGTGCGCTGTATGCAGTCGCACGTAAATCATGGCCACCGTATGGAGCAGATTTGTCCGCAGAGGTTGATCCATATGTAGAGCTAGGCTTCGAGTTGTCCCGAGAGCCATATCCTCCACGATCATTGGATGCACCAAAGCCATTGGATTTGAATCCTCCACCATCGCGATCCTTATTTCCTCCAAATCCGCCATTCCTGGATCCATAGTCATCACGACGAGCGAATTTCGGGCCGCGATCATCGCCATTTCCGCTGCGGTAATCATCCCCTCGACGTCCTTTGTAATCGTTTCTCATCGGACGATCTCGACCGCTGTTGAAGCGTCCACGGCCACCACCACGATTACGACCACCTCCACCGCCACTGCGGGCGTATTGCTCCAACTCCGGACTGATGTACTGTCAGAGAAAGTGGCAGTTTAGTATGGGAGAAAGATCATTGAACAAAGGTTAACATGTGTACCTGATTGGCTTCCTTAAGCACTCCGATCAAATCGTAAGCCTTTGAGCTGTTAGCCGGGGTAAAGAATGTGTAGGATGTACCCTTGTGGTTTGAGCGGCCAGTACGACCAATACGATGAATATAGTCTTCCGTGTTATTCGGGAAGTCAAAATTGATGACGACTTTGACATCATCGACGTCTGTTTATTGTAGGGGATTAGAGAAAGATGAAGAAATATTAATTCCCGCCCAGAACCGGAAGCTTAAAACTACAAAAAGCGAAAACAGATAGGATAACGAGTACCTACCAATGAAGTTAAATAATAAATTTTGATTAGGATGGTCACGTTTAGTGATGCTCCCGTATAACAATTTGAAAATAAGTTAAAACTAATCCGCATCAGTCAGTCAGCAGCGAGCAATTGGGAACAGAATTGTAGGCCGAAATCCACGACAGCAGAACGAATCTAAACTGCAAATGCACATGATTACAAACGTGTTGTGTACGCGATGCTCATTTTAACGGTAGTTTGTACGGAGTGGTGGTATCGTGCTGAAGAAGTCACCGAGCACAGGACACGGATGGAATGGCGATGTTAATCGTTCACGCATAACGTCTGATTCGTTAACCTCCGCAATGCAACTTTGCATTGAAGACATCAACGCTGACGCTCGCAGTTGTTAACGATTAGCAACCCTGGTCCAGTCCGAAGTACTCACATTGAACGATTGCTAAACTTAAATGAGTTTCATAACACAAATGTCTTTGTCTATTTCGCTACCTTCATCGTATGGCACTGAAGCAAAATCATCGAATTTAGGATGGTGGTTCAAGTTGGCGTCTTGAAAATAATTCTGTCACACAGATTGTTGACTTTATATAATAGGAAATACTCCAATTAGCAAGGTAGCAGTATTTGATATATTTACTATGTTTTTGAAGATGTTTTCCTAATATCGAATAAGTACATTTGAATACTTGTTTGTGCCGTCGGCTTCGTCGAGTTGTGTTAAATGAATTTGATAGTAATGAATGACCAACTTCAAAAAATGAAGGTAATTTTGCAAGGATTGCTATTACTTAATCGAAAGGACGTCAAGCATGAAGGTTAGAGAGACAGAGTTAATGAAGATATGTGGTTTGAAAAATTAATTGACATACATAAATTGCATACTTGTCACGGTTCTAGAGGATTTCGCATTCATAGCTTCTATCAGGATATTTTACTGTTATCAAAACTAGATTTCACATATCTATGCCAACTTTTAACATAAAAATTGACTATTGAATATGGTTCATTTCCAAACCGAAATAGTGGACCATATTTATTAGTCATCTTATGATAACTAAACCCCCTTTCGAAGTTACGAACAATTGTATATGGTCGTATCCCCGAGAAACCTTGTTTTGTAGTGCCTTCAAACAAAACTAATGGCGGGCACTTCATACAAAAATAATGAATAAATGGCATTGCTCTACTGATAGCATTCGATAAACAAACTTCCTCTCAGCGGAATATCACTAAACATTAGGATCAGATGAACAAAAAACATCACATGTCCAAGTTCCTATTTCAAGTAACACGGCAAATGTTATCAAGGTTTGAATGAATTCTACTAAACCATAAAGCCCTCATAGAATTTAAATTAAATAATTAATATCCAATATACTAATAATATCAACAAGAAGTATACAATCATCCGTTAAGGACATACACGACCGAGTCCTTTTCCAATATAAATTCTAGGTTAGAATAATTTTCACTTCAAATGTTTGGAACGAAATATCACAGAAATATACAGAAACAAAAAGAGTTCAAACTGCTAACCAAAGTATGCTCCAAAGGAGCAAGCATTTGCTGAAAATATCATGCACGAAGTCTTAATAATATTTGAGATTTGTGCTCAGCAAATCGCGAAGTGAGAGGGATTCGGTCGTGTATGTCCTTAAGTACCTTAATTAAGTTCTAATGTTGTCAAACAATGTCTACATAAACACATCGTTACAGTGATCGTGTTTTCATTCTGCCTCTACAGAAAGCGGTTATCTGATGCGTGAAGAGTCAATAAATTATTATTGAATTAAACTTGTGCCAACAGCAGGTTCTATGACATAAGAAAATCGTTTTATTTTCATTGCAATTGAAATTACATGATTTCGATGAAATCACGTAGCTGAAATTTCAATGACGATAAGGCCGAAAAATCTGTAAATTGAGATTTCCTCAGAAACATTTGGCACAAACACTAGAAGATAAAATGAATTTCTAAGCAATTAACCAATTTTATTTGGCATTATGGTTTTGGCACATACATTTATATATATAAGAGAAAAGTTAATTATTGAGTATAATAATTATATCATAGAATGTAAAATAATTAAAGAAAATTTTAATGAACCGCCTAATTAATAAAGAAGAATGATTACAATACTTCCCATATCGGCCTACTTGTGACAATTACGTTTCAGTCGGTTCAAATGAATTAAGCCAAACATAACTAAGCAATATATACTTTTAGTCAATCCAAAAATTCACTGTTCAACATCAGAGAAGAAAACAATTTGATTTTCGTATTTCAGTTTTAACCCTGAAACCTATGAACGCCATATTTTGAAGAGCAGCTTATTTAAAAAGAAGGCAATATTACAATGGATAAAAACCTATGCTAATGATATTATGCCAAATGCTCATTATGCCAAATGACCACATGGATTCTATATTATTTCAAGAGTGTTATGCCAAATGATCATTATGCCAAATGAAAACTTATTGTTATTGTTATGCGTGACATTGCGTTTGACATTATGCCAAACGATCTTATGCCATATGGGCTTCTCCCGAAAAAAAAAGTGCACATGTATCAATTATTACAGCCAAATCCCGAGATGACTGTTAGTCACAAATTTACTCTCATTCTAGCTATTAGTTTGGTTAAATTGCATTATCAACAGGCTTAATTAGTGTTCAAATGTTGAAAGTTCTCGCTTAATTTTTCAAACGATCATTAATAACTTGATCACCTTGTAAAATTGATCCAATGCTGGTTCATTTTCATTCGCTATATTATCTACCTTTCGATCACGATGACAGCATGCTGTTCCGCAAGCTCTTTCTAAAGGAAACTAAAGGTTAATTTTGAAACGTTTCTGAGTTACTGCCGAATGCTGCTACAGAAATGAATAACGGATAATTTAACCCTTAAATGCGCAATGTTGCTTGAAAACAACATACCGGAAAACGCTTAAAAATAAATTAATTCTATTCCTTTTGGGAAAATAAACCAGTAAAATTTTTATATAGACCTCGATGAAGCAGTCGTGTGAGCTGGGAGCACTGTATCGAAGCATTTTGTCTGAATTTTTACTGTCAAAACATATAAAACTTAACACACGCTATAAGTTCGATGGACGCAGACTTTTTTCAATAATTTATCGAAAATATTGCAGGTAAGTGCTAAGGAAAAATGAATAACCAATCGGAAATTACTCTCTTTTGAGGTAGCGATAATTGTTTTACGAAAAAAATGTAATAATTAAGATTTTTCGCCAGAATAGTGTTAGCTGTTTCAAAACCACATTGCACCTTCACCGCATCTTTTTTTATTTCCACAGATAAGCATGGCAAGCTCTATTGACAAATAGATTCTACGATATTTGGAGAATCTTCATGACTCAGAGCATGGTTTTGATCAGTCGGGTTCGGATGTTGAGAATGATCCCGAAGAGTTTTTGGATTGCGATACACCGTACGATTTTTTTTACGGATTTGAAGGAAAAAATCGTAGAGGAAAGTAATGTTTATGCAGCTCAGAAAAACATCACCAATCCCGTCAACACCTCAGGGCTGATCTCGATAAGTTTCTGAGTATATTGATACATAGCTCGGTAGCTAATTTTCCAAACATGAAATCATATTGGTGCAACAAATATAGCTATGACCAATTAGAAAAACTGTAACATAGAATACTTTCATCAAGATCAGTTCAATTATTCGTTGCAACAATGACAGGATGTTGTCCAAGGAACACCCTATACATGATAAACTTTATAAGTTATGACCGGTTATAGAATCTCCTATAGAGAAAGTTTCGGTAAAGTACCAATGGAACAGAAGTTGTCTATCGATGAGCAGATGTGTGCTACGAAGATGGCTTATTATATGAAGCCATATTTACCCAACAAGCCACATAAGTGGGGTTTCAAGATATATCTTTTTTGTAGCATAGAAAGGTTTGATGAAATTTGCAGAAGCAGATAATTTCTCAGCTCCATGCGATGCGCTAGGAGTGGACAGTAATTTATTGCTAGAACGAATAGACATGAACAGAAAGTGTATTGATAGTTCCGTATAGGGCAACGCAGGCTTTGAAAGTTTGAAAACGACCGGAGGGCATTTGAACGGTAGTATCCGATCAGGTGCATAACCCTTTCCAAGTCGAGTTATAGATCATTGCACGAAGGCGTCATCAATGCAGTTTTGACAGTTCAGGGAGCTTGTGTATGTGGACTTAGAATATTTTCGGTGAGATCGGATTGAAATTTTGTGCTCTGAATTTGTGGCGATTGAATTAATTTTGTCGGAAAACAGACACCAGTGCTTATTTTTACATCATTTCCTGAATCTAATCGTACAGAATCCGGAAAAAGCCAATGAAAAATTTCGTTTAAGCGGTCCAATTTCTAACACCTTGTAAACAAACTCCCTGAACTGTCAAAAAAGTGAGGTTAATAGATTCGGTGCAATGATCTATTAGTACGAGACACTGAAGAAGTCTGCACATTGTAGACGAAATACGTGTATTTGTCAAGATAAGCGAAGGTAGTTGGAATTAAATGGAAAATACTAATTTTTCTTCTAATTTCTAGTCACAAATTATGGTCATTTTTACCGAACATTAAGGTAATATCAACCTAAGAAAAACAATTTAATGTTTGCCTCAAACAAACCTTGTTGCAAATAACTTAACTTGTAGTTTCAATCAACTAATATTAAATTTGAAACAATGTTATTATATGAGTAGAAATCACTTCAAAAAGAGAGTTGCTTCAACTAAAATTGCGAGTTTGAAGCAAACAAATATCAACTTTAACTCAAGAGCTAGAGTTTGAATTCCAACCATATTTTTGGTTGCTTCAAACTAGACTCATTTCTCTACGAGAAGAAAAAATAATAGTTTCTTTAAATATCATCACAATTTGTAAGTATCCGCCGCTGAAAACCTTACAATAAAAGTTTTTATGTTGAATACTTGTTAGAAATTATTGCATCTCATTCTCCGATAAGGGCGCAGTGTTTTTGTAAAAGCAATATACCAATATCTGCATATTAAATGTATATCTTCCATTTTTTTTTATGCACAATAGTTAGTTTAACAGCAGTGAACGTGTTTAAAAAGAAATTTATTTTTAATGATATATATATCCTTTAGTATCCTGTGCATTTAAGGGTTAATTTGTAGAAGAATCCGATAAACCTAATTTATGTAAAGTATATTCATGTGATCGACTGGGGATAGTGTTGAATAACAGCCTTATCCTGCGTGTCGTGTGAGGTGAGACAACTTGCTTTCCCTTTGATTTGGACGGAGGGTTTCCTCGCATATGAGAACGAACCGTATTACCGCACACACCAAGCCGAATACAAGACTGTACAAATAATAACAAAAAATAACCATTGTTAGCTGCCTCTGATCTGAACAACTTATCGCAAAACGAACAAACAATTTCTTAAGAACGTTACTCCCCATTGGTAATCGTAAATCGGAGTTCAACATCTCCGGGAATGACTTCTAGCGTCGATCAGCGATACTTATTTTCAAATATATCAAAAGCCACAGCGAATCAATCTTCATTTCCAGCAACCACAACAATCCCTCCTCCTTTTTTTAATCGTGTTCTACCAATATATCAATACAACGTCACTTTCGTGGCGAGTGGAGACTGTTCCCGTTGGGTTAAAGTTAATACGCAGTCATATTCAAGGCACACATCGGTAACTGCTGCTAGCGATGAAGCTTCAAGCCAGTCAGTGTAAAAATTTTCGATAGCATCAGAGCTAATGATAATGACTAAATAAAAGTGCTTCTAAAAAAGGGACATGTCAGTTATCCTTCTGATTTCACAAGCAAACCTAAAAGAGCGTAGAACGAATCGAAACTTACCTTTGCATTGAAATGTGCACGTTACCAAATCCTGTGGCACATGTTGTTTTCGGTAGAAACCTACGCTTTGAACTGTTTACTGACATGCATAGCCTTTCTTAGAGCACACGTTACTGGAATCGTGAACTACCAGACTGTTCACGACGCCTGCGGAACGCAACCTTCGGACCAATCACGAACCATACGGGCCCGATATCCGTTGCGTTATCAGTGAGGAGGATGTGTGCGTATGTGTGTATGACTGAGGCAACTGCGCATTAGAAGGAACAACACTCGCGTACCAAGTGACGCTGGAAGATGTGTAAACAAGGTTGCGCAGTTTATTGTCCAGTATTCGTCAGCAGATGCCCACTTCCGTTCGGTTGCTATGAAATCATGCCAGGCCCGGTCCGTTGGTATTTGCACAGCAAACGAACTAGAACCTTCAAAAGGTCTTCAAAGCTCGGAAAGGACATTCTCACAACCAGAGAGAGCGAATGAAAAACTATTGGGAGTGCAAACTGCGTTCAATCCTGTAAAAACGAAGCGTGCGTCAGTTAGAAGCTGCCAGATAGACTAGCAATCCGCTGAATTAGCGAAGGTGTTCCGTACGATTAATAAGTGCATTCTGGACAACGGATCGGAGAAGTGGACGAATTAAATACTGGAACAAAATGCGGCAAACCTAGAACAGAAAAACAGTATTGCGGACATGTCGTGGAACAGTATCGAGTTCGTCGATACGGGTCGGCCATTTCTGGTTCTTCACTGCGTTGCTCTTGATACGTGTCTCCGCATGATGCGATGACTGACCACGGCGTGTTAAGTTCAACCGATTTCCAGTGTGCTGCCAAATTGAGGTGAAATTCAATGTATGTTTACGTTGGTAGTGCCTTTGCTTTGGTCCGGGTATCAGATGTCGAGGAGCGTTTTAAATCGTAGAAACCTTCTAATCTAAACTTGTCTGCATATCAATTGAAATCAGCTGAATGAACCAGACTTAGGATTAGAATGCCAATTGAAAATTCATGGCATGGTAAAATGTTGAATATCTCTCCAACATTCGACCACAAGTAAATAACCCTTCAAATTCGGTTGTTAGTCATTCAAAAAGCAACCATCAATTACTTAAACCCCTTTACAGAAAAAAAAAATCTGCATATTCATTAGAAAGCGACACTACAGAACCGACACCGGAAGAAGCGACGATTGTTCCATGAGGGACCACTCGTACTGAATTCGGGTAGTCCTTCCTCTCCGTCTTCCGACTTCCAACCATAGATTGAATTTCGCCAACGTTCCCAATAGGGGGTCATCTCGAACGAATTAAACAGATCTGTCAGTTCTCACCTAATCCACGCGAAGCCACGTCGGTAGCGACCAAAATTCCGCTACGCGACCGCCGGAACGAACTCAAGACATAATCGCGATCCTTCTGTGTTTTGTCACCGTGGATGCCGTCAGCCCTCCAACCGTTGCGCTTAATAATGCCTGCAATCTGATCAACCTTACGTTTTGTCTCGACGAAAACAATCGACTTGTTATCGCCTTGTTGCGATAGCTCGGTAAGCAATTTGAACAGACGATTTTCCTTCTCGTATTCTTCGCAACATTCGATGACCTGTACGATTTGATGATTTGCTGCCAAACTGAGTGAGCCAATGTTGATTTGAATGTAATCCAGGAGAAATTCCTCCGCCAGCTTACGGATTTCCTTCGGCCATGTAGCCGACCACATGAGAACCTGCCTGTCCGGTCGTACTTGAGAAATAATTTTCCTAATCTGCGGCTCAAAACCCATATCCAGCATACGATCCGCCTCGTCCAGTACCAAGTAAGTTGTACGGCGCAGATTAGTTGTTCCACTTTCCAAAAAATCAATTAACCTTCCTGGCGTTGCAATTACTATCTCCACGCCACGTCTCAAATCATCAGCTTGAGGATGCTTCGAGGCACCTCCAAAAATGCAAGTGTTCATAATACTCATACGACGCCCAAATTCATTACAAACTTGCTGAATCTGCTGGGCCAACTCTCGAGTTGGTGCCAGAACCAATGCAATCGGACCATCTCCACGTAGCAGCCTCGGTTGGTTACTGATATGAATCAAAGCTGGTAGAATGTAAGCCAGAGTTTTTCCACTACCGGTTTTAGCGATACCGACCATGTCCCTTCCGCTCATCGCGATCGACCAACCTACAGCCTGGATGTTGGTCGGTTCCTGGAATCCTTGCCGAGACATCTCGTCCATGAAGCAGCTCGGGAAACCACTTTCCTCAAACTTCAGAATCGGAGCTGGAACGTTTTTCCCGATCATGGTGATCTCGTTCTTATCTAGATACTGGCAAACATCCGACCGCGATCGTTCCAGAACGCTACTAGCGGGATTGAAAAAGTTTTTCTTAAAAGGTTCCAACTTCACCTGATCCCAACGAATTTCCTGTAAATTCTCGCCATTACGCTCCTGCTTATCGAAGCGTTTCTCCACTCGCCCTCCAAATCGATCGTTCCGACGCATCACATTCGATGAGCCTCCGCCACCGCGGCCCCCTCGATCATGGTAATCATCACGTCCACCACGGCGATTCCTGCAAGTTCCGAGACACGAAAATTAGCACAATTTGTTGATAAACACTTGAGTGTTAGACTCACATAGTTTTTGGATGTTTAGATGCAATAAATAACAATAAATTCAGCAAATTCCCGGAGCGTTCACAAAAGCAAACTGTATTCACTTTTACAAGATGGCGTATTTGATTTTTTCTTCCACTTGGATGAGCTTGACGAATACCATTCAGCAGTGGGTACACTTTTGTACACTGTAGAAACATAAAATCTTTTTATGCTACACTGGCGAAAAAAAACCAACCGAAGTCCATTCAGAAACCTTATGAAATTTAAACACAAGAAATTATAGTCAACCCACATAAACAATAACCATAAAAAGTGCCTAACCGCCAATTCGGGGTATCATCCCAACTGTAAGTGGTATGGTCACACCATCTATAATATCGTTCTTGTATGGTACATGTTTATTAGGGAAGTAACCACGAGGCTGTAATTGCGTGTATATATAGAACATATGTATTACGTCTAGTGCATCATTGAAGTTGGATTATAGCTGAAAAGGGCCCCACTAAGATCGAACTAATGCTATATTTTTTGTAATACCATAAGACATTGCTAAAATAGCATTATTGCATTGGTAATGCATCACTACATTCTTAAGCTAATCTAATGCTTCATTACTTGACAACTGTTGAATTGATGCAATCCCGCATTTCCGATGTTGATTTTGGGTTGAAAAAGTGCAATGATATAATACTTGTGCTAACTTGGGTAGACTATACAAGAAATCAGTTAGAATTTTATATTTCTACCTTATGGAACGTGTTGTGTGTGGTATTTATGTAATAGATAATTTTCGATGCAATAGTTGTATGATTTTCATTACCTAGCCTTATGGAACAGATTGTTGTGGTTTAGATAACAAAATCCGTGCGTGGTGATTTTTGTTAGCTATGTTTGTCTTAGTATTTTGCTTCAATGTTTATTTTTATCAAGGGTTATTTCTTTCTTTGACCACATTAAATGAGGAAATGAAGATACAACCGTCTTTATTTGAAAACTAAAAAGTGAAAACTAATCCTGGCAGTTTGGAAATAATGATATTACATCAAAGTTTCACCCGTAGCACCTCTCCATCGCTATCATTTCATGTCAGACCGAGCTCCATAAACGATGAGAAGCATCCGTGGATAATAATTACCATACAATTATAATAGAATAATATTATATAACATTAAAATCAATTTCCGACCATGGCCATGAATCTTGCAGTTCATGTATCAAATAAATAAAAAATGCATATAGCCATTACTTTTTAAAGAACTACACACTTAGAAAATTTTGCAGTATTTGGTAATTTTTACCGAAATTCCAACAGCTGAACGTTAGGTAATCCGATTTAACGGATTTCGGTAAAAATTGACAAATTCCGGTAATATTTTTTTGCTGTTGTTGCTGTTGTCCAATTTTTTGCTGTTGGTTCAGCTGGAAGTTTAGCAAAGGTGTTTTACTACCGGCCAGCGGTAGAGTCACTTTACGCATCATGGAACCACCGGAGGGTCACTGGGTAAGGGTAATTCGCTTAGAACAGTGTGCCAGCCACGATGTCTCACACACTAGACGAATATGTTTGCTAACAGTGGCACTTTGATTTTCAATCTATGCCACATGTGAAGCACACTGAGGCACACTTTTGACAGTTGAGCGTGTAGAAATAAGAAACCATCAACCTTGTCAATATGCATTGCCTGGTTGCCAGGCTCAGCAGAACATAACAATTGGGGATGTCAACACATCGGCACATTACGGGAACTCCCATAACATTGCAACGCTTGTTGACACACTCAAAAAAAAAAGCACAGGAGAAAAGTGTGCTGAGCGATCCACCCCTTGTCACTGGTTCATCACTGATTGGTGTTGAGTGAGCAGCCTTGCCCAGTTTTGTTCGACTGCTGAACATGACATCATGGAAAACAGCTGCAGGGTTTCACTGAAATTTATATTATTAGAACTATTTTGAATCGTACATTTTGCACTTACCAAATGGACACTTTCGGTGTTGCTTAGTTTGCACTAAGGATGAACAGAGTAATTAGTACAGAAAACACACAACCGCTGATGATGAGTGAGTTGGGCAGTTCGGAGAGAATTGCTAGCGGTAGTCTACAGCCGATGAAGAATAGCCAGTTGGTTTCGGTGTCAGCCGTTTGTGTAGCTTCCAGCCCATGTTGTACCACTTTTATTCGAAGGCGTACATCGATCAGAGCAGACTTATGTGTACTAAAACCGACAATTTCAATAACACTACCTATTATATATGTAAAACAACAATTATAATTCAATTTCTCAAACAAAAACAGTCATAAACAGCTTAAAATGGTTGACTCACTTTTGGCAGATACACAGTGCTGGCAATGTTTCAACAAACTTGTTTCAACAAAATGTTGACAAGGTGCGTCATGAATTAATCGTCAGTCCGATGTCCGTAATAACCCAAGTAACATTTTTAATTAGATAAACGCTTCATAGGCAATAAGTATACAACTTTAAACTGAGTAATGGTTAAGTAGTGGTTGCACAAGCGCCCAGCCAATATGTTCACAAGCAAATCTGGGGAATCTACCCAGCTTCATGAAAATGAAAAAATGTCAAGCAGAATATGTAATCGGTTTATAGCCTAGGAAGCTTTTATCCAAAAATTATACAACTTTTTACGTAACTGTTCTTTTGAAACGTATATTCAGCATATTTATTTGTTCATCGCAATTTCTATTTTTAGAACTGTGGCAAACAACTTTTTATTGATAGTCTTAACACGTTGATATAAACGCTTAAACATAGTCACTATACAGCAATCGAAAAAATATGTATGTCAAACACTGTTTATAACACTCGTGGACGGTATTACGGCAATGGTGTTGTTTTATCGTTGTAATGCGTAATTAACATTTAACTATATGAACTTTGTATTATAATGTTTATATATAGTATATATTTATATATCACTTACCCGTGTACTTACCAGATTTGAACTCTGAACCTTCACCTTAAGAACGGTGACTGTATCCTCAGATCCATATCAGCTGTGAGGAATTCCAGTACCCGTATTCAAAGTGTTCAAAACATATTTTAGTTCTAATAATGTTGAACAACAATAACAGCTGAAGCTCTTTACGAACAGGCTTGTACTGTTTTGAAAATCAGTGTTACCGAAATTCTTATCATCTAAACATGATCACCATCCAATTTACGTTGTTAGCT
The DNA here is from genome assembly GCA_034211315.2 of Aedes japonicus. Classification (NCBI taxonomy): domain Eukaryota; kingdom Metazoa; phylum Arthropoda; class Insecta; order Diptera; family Culicidae; genus Aedes; species Aedes japonicus. The sequence goes on along the minus strand of JASCZW010000664.1, from coordinate 437,940 downwards.
GTGCCGCGCTTGAATTCATTTGTTATAATTAAATTTTTTTAAACTACATTAATATCAATTTCATTTATAGCTGTTGTTTTAGATTGCTATATTTATCATTGCTATATTAATGAATTCCCGGTGATTAAAAAAAATCCACTAAGACCGGGAATTGAACACCTGATCTTCTGCTCAGTGGAATTTATATTGTTTAATTGAAAGCAATTTTCGACAGCACTGTCAATTGCGCGAATTTCCGAATATGAATTCCTCAAATAAGCTTCATACTTTCTCAGATTTCGTTTTCAATAGTAAGTACCGCTTTTCTTAATTTTTTTAAACATCCTTCGAAATATTTTGAAATCTAAATGCTCTGCTCGATAAAATGGACGGTATTCCTTTTATTTAGTTTGACAGCTAAGACTCAACTCAAGAACTCAAGCTCAAGAACTCCATAAAAATAATTGCATAGGGTAAGTAACGACTTAAGCACCCCGAGACCCTATTCCAAGCACGGGGTTAACGTTAACCTACAACGCTCATTTTTTGCAATATGGTGCTTCACTAGATGGAGCACCATACTGCAAAAAATGAGCGTTGTAGGTTAACGTTAACCCCGTGCTTGGAATAGGGTCTCGGGGTGCTTAAGTCGTTACCTACCCTATATGCTCCATACTCTGTGCCGCAACTACACTCAAGAAATTATACCTACGATCAGAACTATTAACCACAAAGCCATAAGAGATCGTAATAAAAGATTATTGTTGCATTGGTCGATAAAAGCATGCCTCTTCTACGCTTTCAATTGACATCACTTATCAAGCGTGTATAGTCTCGTGGGATTGTGGCTCGGCTCTGGATGCCGAGGTTCATGGTTCGCATCCCGATTGCAACTTTTTTTTTTTTCATGTGAGGAAAATATTCATACGATCGTCATATGATTTCTTTCCATAAGGGAATCGTATAAAATTTGCAATAATGTCTTCTGGCAAATTTCCATACTATATTCGAATGAAATCTTTTCGATATGTTCGCTCAATGTACTTATACAACATTTTAAACAGCTATAATCACTAAGCTGTATAGCGGCTAAGGTATTTCTAATATAAAGGCTTTTGAAAAGCTATGTTCGATCGCAAACAGCACACGACGTGCTTGCTGTGGTTGAATAGCACCAAACACGCGTCCCCCCCGGGAGCGTGTATTGTTTCCACCCATTGCGAGCGGCTAGCATGCAATGATAGCCTGATGCTATTATTGTAGCTAAAGTGGGCAGCGTGGAACAACACTGTCGGCGCGCCGTATCTATTCACCATTGTAATGATGCGGTGCGCACGGCACTAACTAACCGTACTTCTGTCCCCTATAAAAGGGACACATTACCAAATATAGTTTAGTGGTGTTACAGTGGTGTTACAGTGGTGTTCTAGTGGTGTTTAAGTTGTGTTATCGTACTATCCTGTACCCACCGAGCTGGCACGCTGCCTCTCGGTGGTAATAAATTATCAACGACACAGTAGTCTGGTTTTTTCCTCGTTCGTTATCGTCGTTTCTCATTAAGTATAAAATCACAACGTAGGGCCTGGTCAAGCCCTGGACGAAACAAGCTATTATAAAGCCAACAAATAAAACTGTGTAAGAGAACACAGAATGATAATTCAAAAGCTTAACCGACTAATTTCTTAGCTACATAAACAAGCTGTGTAAATGCAGACAAACATTGTTCGCATAAGAGCTTTCTTTTCAAAGTATGCAACCTAAAGCTAAATGTTGTGTTAAAGCTGTGTTACATTAAGCATAAGTACTGCATCGATTTTTTAATTCTGCTTATAGCTTATTCAGCTTCACTTGCTTTTATACAATTATAAAACAGCTTATAAGTTCTTAACTTCGGCTTAGGCAACTAAAAATGTTAGTTGGGAAGTCCGTGGCTTTACTGCACTTTCGTGATCTTCATCGTTCTGGACCCTTATGAGCCAAAGTGATTTCATAAGGGCCAGTGTTTAGTGGCCCAAAATGTTATCATTGCATTGGGTTGACCTGGAAACCGGTAACTCTAGAAAAAAAAATTCAAAAGGGCGAATCTAACAATGAGAGGCTCTCTCCTCTCTCTCTCCTCACGAAAATAGAGCATTGCAGTATTAACCTCACTTTTTGACAGTATAGGGAGCTTGTTTACAAGATTTTAGAATTCGCACCACTCAAATGAAATTTTTTACTGGCATTTTAGGATTCTGTGTGATTATATTCAAGAAATAATGTAAAGATAGCATAAGCACTGGTGCTGTTTTACTTCAATCGTAATAAATTAAGTGCACACAATCTCTAACCGATCTTACCGAAAATATTCTAATTCCAGGTCAACAGTATCCCTGAACTGTCAAAACTGCATTGATGACGCCATCGTGCAATGATCTATATGGTCCGAAGCAAAATTCTAATGAAGTTACAGACAGACCGCCGTTATAAATCAGACACCGGCAACAAAGTACAATAATTTTGCAGCTGAGGGATGTGGCAAATTCTGTATTCATCATGGAATGATACTAAATGAAATAAAAAGAAGATTTTTTTTAACCATTTGTTACCGGTTTTGAGGACCCGGATAGGGAACAACATATTTTCAATCTGTTCATACGGAGATTTGTATAGGAGCAAAAGTAGGTTATTTTTAAGTAAACATTTGGACTACTTCTACTAATAGCTACAATCAATATGCAACTAGCCATTTGAAATTGGTTCACTGTTGTAGAACCCTTTGGTCTAAAGTAGACCTTGAAGCCAGCACCTTGCTAGACATTTTTGCGCCTTTGTTTTGATTTGCTGTGTTATTTTGACCGAATATTTGAGAGTGTGTTCGTGTGAGTTCATTCCCAATTAACCACAAGCATTGTATTTTTGCACTTTTTAAACCCAAATCAACATCGATAATGCGGGCTCGCATCAGTTTAACAGTTGTCAAGTAAAGAAGCGTTAAAGTAGCATAAGAATGTAGTGATGCATTACCAATGCAATAATGCTACTTTAGCAATGTCTTATGGCATTACAAAAGATATAGCATTAGTTCGGTCTTAGTGAGGCCCTTTCCAACTTCAATGATGCACTAGACGTAATGCATATGCCCCATATATGCATGCTATTACAACCTCGTGGTTACATGGGTTATTAGGGGCGCATTATTAAGCTTGGGACCGAGCTTGGGACCGATGTGCTAGTACTGGCTGAGCCAAGAAAAAAGTCGTATTTGTTCGGGAACTACTGGTCTTAGAGCTAGTCTATGCTAATAGCACCTAATTTCAATTCATCAATTTTGTAAATTTTTCTGTTCAAATGGTGAACACTGAACTAAATATTCTTACGGTTCAACTTATGAAAAAACTTATGCTTTGGAATTTCATAAGGCTGAATAATTTCATAAGGCTCCATATTTTTATTTTTTCAACATCATTATATTTCATAAGATAAGATTTATGAGATTCATACTGGTTTCTCATAGCAAATAACCATAATGCAATCATAAGCTTGTATTACACTGTTTGTCCAATAGCCAAATATTTGTCATAGGCAGATAGGCATCTGACAAACATCTATGATATCTGTCAGCTGTCTAGCTGCCTATGCCAAATATTTGGCTATTGGACAAACAGTGTAATACAAGCTTTATGAATATCGAAAGTTTATTTCGCTGAGTGTATGAATGAAGTCATTTTGTTCAATTGAACGACAAAATTTTGAAATGACTCCCGGTATAGAAAAGGGAAACGCACACAGAGACAAATTTGATAATCAATTTTACCATTATTTGGGGTTACGATGACTATTGCAGTATAGTGATTTTGAACCGACTATGATCATGGTCAAAACGACCATTAAAAATAATTGATTCAACATTTACCATAAGTCATAGTCCTTGTTACCATGATCATAGTCAAGAATGCCATGAACGTGGTGAATTCGTCCATTTTCATGGTTATTATACCCATTATATGCAGTAGTCATCTTGACCATGATATAATTGTAGGTACAGTCACCCCAGTATTATGGGCCAGTTAAGCAAGAAACCTTTCTTTAAATATTGATTAGTAGGCAGAAGAAGAGGATCTGTTCATTGTATTTTGCCTGATCAATAGTTAATATTTCGTATTTTGATATCCTGCATGTATTTCTGCAATAAAATAGCGCATTTTATTGTAAATTAACGAATTCACCGACATATCCAATTCCCAGTATTATGGGCCACTTTTGAGTAAGACCAATATTATGGGTCAATGTTCCCAGTATTATGGGTCAGTCAAATAAAAAATATTATTTGCTACTATTTTAGACTTATTTTATTCCGTTTTACTCTGCATGATGATACATTTATTGTTACATGTTCATCGGGTTTATATACATATAAAAAGTTGATATAATGAAAAACTATAAGTAATTAATCGATGTGTAATGTTTCTGTTTCTCTTCTTATCAGTTTTGATTGATTTTCTTGTTTTCCAGCTCAGATTCTACTGTTTGTTTAGTCGCTTCTTTGTCTTTTTGCCTATATGTAACTTTGCCTTCTCTTTTTTCTTGTCTTCTCTTGCCATTTTTTTCAGTAGATTTTCTTCTTCCTTCTTCTGTTTCTGCTATTTTCTTTGTTCGACCCTTGCTAGCTTGGCTTCTTCCTGCTCTCTTTTCGACTGATCCTTCTTGTTGTACCATTCTAACCATTTTGTACTAGTTGCCACAGATGGAACATGTTCTTGAATTCTCCGCTTACGACCAACCTTCTTATCATCTACTCGAGGCCAAATGAGCACATCATCGAAAGGATCGTTGGATTGAAGGTTAGATCCTACGTTATCTTCCTGAATAGACTCATTTATGGACTCAGCATTTCGGACAGGCTCTTCAGTATTCGATTCATTAGCTGTAAAATGCAATCCAATTATGTAGTTCAGCTGTATATAAAATTTAATAAAAACAACTTACCAAGCCCTGAATCATCTGTTATCTCAGCTGGAATACAATTGCCGCTGTCATCGATACTGAAGTTTATAGAAACACTACCGAACTGATTTAGGGGCTCCGTAAACATCAATCCTTCTGACTTGTCCTTAATAATTTTCCAAAAATTGAAAAACGCCAGTTCCTCCAGAGGTCCATACCAATAGTCTTTGAGGTAATTATCCGTGAATCTTGATAGAGCATCTGCTTCCAATCCTGTTTCAATGTACCAAAGTTGTCGTTTATAGAAATCTGACGATTGCTCTTGTAACGCAGCATTAGAATTTGTGTTTGGTACAGATTGATTTTCACTGTTGTTTTCAGTTTTGGCCTCTGATACATTTGATGGTAAGGAACTGAAATCAATCTCGCTCACATTCCATGGACATATCCCGCATAATTTGAATCCTTTTTTCAGGCATCCCTTCAGCCAAACTCTCGATGGCTGTTTTCATTAATTTTCCAAAGTTGGCCTTATTCACCCTGGCATCAGCCTTACTTGAAACAAAATCCCCCAACACTTTAAACCAAATTTTTTTCAAAGGCCCGAAAATAACTTTGTCCAGCGGCTGTAGGAACCTGGTAGAGTTTGGAAAAAGGGAAACCAAGATGATTTTCTTGTCCGTACAGAACTGTGTCAACTCAATGCTGACGTGGCTTTTGTGTCCATCAATGAAGACAATAACCGGAAACTCGATCTCTTTGATTAAAAGCCAGTTGTAGAAATCGTTGACTATGTACTCAAAAAATGTTTTCGAAGTTTGCCATCCCTCATCCGAAATTCCTACAGACCAGCCAACTGGAACATTCTCCGCGATTTCACGTGTTACTCGCTTGCCGGGGTAGATGATCATTGGTGGAGTTAGCACTCCGTCAGCACTGCTGCCAAAAAGTACTGTGAAATTCTCTTTGTCACAATTGTTGTTCACAAAGTAAACATTGCTGGCCCGAGCGTCGCACAGCGCTTTAAATCTAGCTGGCACAAGCTGGAATCCCGATTCATCGAAATTAAAGATGCGTCGCGGATCATTGAAGATCGATAGATCAACGTCAACATCTTTGAGGTTGTCTTCCACTTCCACAAACCATCCGATAATTTGATCCTTAGTTACTTTTGCACCAGCTTTCGGCAGCCTCGTAACAAACTTCTTGTTGATAGTGGGATGTCGTTTTAAAAAGAATTGCGACCAATTTTTGCCTGAAATAGAGTAAAGTGAACATAATTTACCTAAAAAAAATCCTACAATGACTTACTCGGAAATGACTCTGGCAACTCCCACGTTTTCCGGATCTGTTTAGCATACTCAGCAACTGTGCGAGTAAGAACCGACTCACTGACCGGAAACCCTGCTCTGGCCATGTAAAGAATCCATTCTTCGATTTTGGCTTCTTCTTCGGGAAGAAGAACAGTATTAGGTCCTGACTTGTTACTTTTTGGCGGTTTTTGAAGGTACCGTTGAAGTGTACTGTATGGGACATTGTAATTTCTTGCAGCTTCGCGAACTTTTCCCGTTTGTCTTGCCTGATCGAGAGCCAGATTCAAAACACCGTGTTCGTAGGATTTCTGGTTCTGTTTTCCGGTTTTTCTGGAAGGCATCTTGCTTTTTCTAAACAAATTAAAAAGGATGTATGTAAATGAATCAGCAAACCACTGTTCCTCAGTTCACCCGACCCATAATACTGGGAAAACTGAATTTCGTTGTCAGTATTGTGGGCCAATTTTAAGCTTCATATAACATTACTGAACACGAATATTATGGCGTGAATATAACGTAATTAAATGAATAAATACCTTTTCTTTGGAGATTCATCCATTCCACTCATGAGAACCGCATTTTACACACGAATTTTACTTATTTTCCACGACCGAATTTTGATGGTGACAGCAGAAACAACAACAAATAAACAGCTGATCATAACCTTCTAACTTCTATCGGGAAAATAAGAAACTACACACGTCTGAGCCTAGTGATTCACTGTGAAGCATACAAGCATACGTTATTCATATCTGTTAAAAATATACTTGATTGTTTAGCGTTATTATGTTATGTTTATATTGGTAATAAAGCAACCCAAGTAACCACGAGGCTGTAATAGCATGCATATATAGGGTATATGTATTACGTCTAGTGCATCATTGAAGTTGGATTAAAGCTGAAAAGGGCCCCACTAAGATCGAACTAATGCTATATCTTTTGTAATGCCATAAGACATTGCTAAAGTAGCATTATTGCATTGGTAATGCATCACTACATTCTTAAGCTAATTTAACGCTTCATGACTTGACAACTGTTGAATTGATGCGATCCTGCATTACCGATGTTGATTTTGGGTTAAATAAGTGCAATGATATAATGCTTGTGGTTACTTGGGAATGACTGACCCATAATACTGGGTGGCCCATAATACTGTGGTGAGAGTATAACGATAGAATTTTTCTCAGAGTACACTCAGCGAAATAAACTTTCGATATTCATAAGATTACATTATGATTATTTGCTATAAGGAATCAGTATGAATTTCATAAGTTTATCTTATGAAATATAATGATGTTAAAAAAATAAAAATAGTACATTTAGTATTATTTTGTCCAGTGTAGCTGTCATAACGGTTTATCTTAAAGTTTAGCCTCATTCACACTTTTCGATCAATCAAACCATTGTCGGAGTAAATGATAATACCTAAAGAGGCGAGAAAACGGGGAGAACAAAATGTCAGAAGCTCCTCCATTACGGTTGGTTGGAGAGTAGCCGTGTGAAATTTTCTTCAATAACAACCCGTAGTTTTATCCATATAAATTGAAAAATTACGTACTCTTTCTTGTGAAATGACATTGTATGGAATCTAAAAGCTTCAAATCGTTTAAATTTTCTAAATTTCCGTCACGTCATAGCAGAAAAGGTCGAAAATTGTGTGCAAAACATGGGAAACGAAATGGAATCAGGAAGCAGTCCTGGTAAGTGAACGTTTGAGTTGAAGGTTACAGTGTTTGTAAACAGTGCGGGTGTTCCCTCTTTCGTTCCAGATACTGTGGACATCGAGAACATATTAAACATAAGAAACCTTTCGATAAACAACGGTTAGTGTGCGAGCACATAATATAATGCTATTATACGTTCATTATAAATAAGATTTTTTTTTCAACCTTGTTCAATATAGAAACTCAGTTTGGTAAAAAGAGCAAGACACGATCTCAACCGAGGGTTTACTCTATCGAACTAACTGATTGTCTTGCGCTGGATTGCGAATTTGTCGGCACTGGGACAGACGGCAAGGATCACATGCTTGCCAGAGTATCGATTGTGAACGAAAAGGGTGAAGTTGTGCTGGACTATTACGTTAAACCGCAAAAAACTGTGATAGACTTTCGTACGGAGATAAGCGGAATACGGCCGGAAATGATGGAATCCGGTCAGGATTTCAGCTCGGTTAGAGAAACGGTAAAATTACTCCTGCATGGACGAATTCTTGTTGGGCACGCATTGAAAAATGACATGTTGGTGCTTAATTTGCGACACCCACGGCAGTAAGTTTCTGTTTGTCGAATTTGGAATCAGTTGTGATTTTTTAATGTTTCTTTTTTTTTCTTCATTAGCATGACTCGTGACACGGCACGGTTTAAGCCTATTGCTCGGCGAATACGAGCATTTGGTACGCCAAGCTTAAAGAATCTGTCCAAGCTGATTCTAGGAGAAGAAATACAGACAGGAATCCATGATTCGGTCCAGGATGCCTCTGCAGCCATGAAAATCTACAAGATCTTCCAAGATGAGTGGGAAAAATCGTTGAAAAAGACTAGTCGCATTCGAAGATGACGAAACAAGCAATGTAGATGAGATTAAATATCAAAGCAGATGGGCAGTCGTTATGTTTACTGTTTGGGAACGTGTAGTTAGATTTCTTTAATTATTTTCAACTAAGCGGATGTAATATAGACATATTTTAAGCAAATAAACTCGATTATGCACAACCAAGACCAATTGATAGAAAATACTTTGATCGAAAAGTAAATCTCACAAATCTTATGAACGATATTCACCATGTCGTTTAATAATCTGATTTAGTCGAGCAATCTTAAATCTAAGCTGTTGGGTTTTCTAATACTAATCATCTTCGAGGCTCTCTTCCATCGGCTCTCCATTCTCCGGTTTGGTTCCCTTCTTATCCTTTTTATTCTTTGTAACTTTCCGGTAATCTAGAAAGGGGAATTGATTAAGTTTTACCACCTCCATCTAAACGTAGCCTATCTTACTTTCTAAATCCTTTTTCAGTGGACTTATGAAGCTGTCGAACTCGATCTCCTCCAGTCCGGCAAAGACATGATCCACGGTTAGGGTTTTTTGCTTTTTCTTATCGGCAGCTGCGGTCGCTGCTGAAGTCAGGTACAACACAAAAACAGAAGTAGCGCGGGTCAAGGCCGTTCGCGATTCGTTAGATATCTTGATGTCTGACGGTAGGGCTTCTTTCATCAGTCGCGTCACCACAGCATTCGGTAGATTTAGATCTTCAATTCGTTCAACCATTTTCGGTGTATTTTGTCTGGGAGTTTAGCGGAGCGTTGAGAGTTTAATTTAACCTGTGACAATCAGTGCGTTGAAAGCCGCGAACTTTTATGCGTCTTTAGTTTGACAGATGGACAAGACTCAGTCCAGATTACACTTCTCTTGAATTTGATGATGTAGCTTACAATGATGAATCTTTATACCAACTCGGTAAATGCGGTAAATGCGCTCCGAAGACTTACCCGCTAATTTCAGTTTGCCCATATATGGCTGATTTGCAATTTTGCTGCAGAAACAAAAGAGTCAAAACGGAGATGGTCACGCCCTGAAAGACGCCTCAACATCGACCGTGATTTCCGTTTCGGTGATCAGAAGTTGTTCCAGGACTACTTTTGCGACATGCTTACCTACACAGCAAAACGAAATGTAATATACATAAACGTAATTGATTCTAACGTATTTAAAACTGATTTAATCAAGGAAATACGATGCACAATAACATCCACTTAGTGGAATATTACATCAGTCTTCAAATTACATCATTAAAAAAATTAGTTGCATGAATGTAATAATCACATATTAAAAACATAAATATTACACGAAAACCAATGCACATAAAGAACTCATCAAAAAGTATTAAACGATTTTAATGCTTTATTGCATTTTGTTTTTATGTAAAATTAGATCTCGCAACACTGCCAAACTTGTTCTCTTTTTAGCGCATTCGTTTTTGATTCAGTTCCAAACTGGATCAAGTATCAAAATTGAGTCGGCTTTTTGTGTGTTAAACATCAGTGCATGAATGATTGAATGATTCGCCCCTCGATTAGTTCATCAATGTTTATTATTTCCAGGGGTGCGACTCTATCTCAGATGAAGGTTTTTTTTTGTTTTGCTTTTGTGTGATGTGCGCACGCTTAGTAGATAGAAAGAAGATTTTAAAGATTCTGATGCAGATTTTTAAGATTTACTGCAAAAAGATGCAGCACGATGCAAGTTGATAGATTAAGATTCACAAGCTGCAACAAGATTTTTTAAAGATTGATTCGCTAGCGTAAGATTTTTCGATCATCTTGAATCTGGATTTAGATGTGTCACACCCCCAGATTTTTTCAACAAATGCGTTTAGTTGGTTTAACAAAACATTTTGTTTTGAGCAATAAAACACGATGTTCAGTTCTATTAAACATGAAGTTTAATTTTAACTCAAAGGTTTTTTTTAAAATAATCCATAAGTTTTATTGGTCCATATTCAAACCAAAATTTTAGTTGAGTTGATTCCTATTTTATATTAGTATATTTTTTTTGCGTTTATACGCATTGTTTTGCGTATTTTTGCGTGTATACTCAATAAAGTTGAGTTTTTGTTCAGATAAACTGAAATTTTACTGATTAATTGGTTATCAAGTTCCAAATTGCTCGAAGAATACACGGAGAAACGAAATAACTTAACATCGAAGTATAAAGTACTTAAAAGGAGGTACACTCTTAAGAGTGCTGTTTTGTATAAATTTCAACTCTCAGTGATAGGTAGTTTTAACTCAAATATAAAGTATTGTAAGCATAAGCTCCTTTTACGTCATTTGGATTCAAAATAGAATACTCCGAGGACTGTTAGCGTTGAGTGCTATTAATCTAAATTTGAATTGTTTTCTTTTCTCTCCTATGATGAAAACAAAATGAAGAGTTTCTTTTTATTTTGATGAAGATTTTGAGCTGTGCGTCATTTTCATTAATGTGCTATACTCGCCCGGAAGAAATCGGTTTTCATTGATTTTTATTTCTCAGAAAAAAAATGTGAATTGATGTTAAAACAATAATAATGGAGCAAATAAAAAAAACAAAATTGACGAGGGAAGCTACCAAAAGCTTGCGGGTAAGAATTAATAATTTGTTTAAGTAAAAGATTTGCAACATTTTCCAGATTTTGAATTTTGAGGGATAAACTGTTGCATTGATGGATGCGGTGAATAATTTTTTTTTAATTTAAATATTTCCTTACTCGATTTTGTATAAACATGTTTTTATGTCTTATTTTTCAGTTCACATTCGTGGTGATCTACGTTTCTAAAAAAGATGGCAAGTTGTGGAATCAAGAGAAAAATGGAAAAAATATGAATATCGAAGAATTTCTGGCGATGCCTTTGATCTGCTGGGTGAAGGTTGTTGTCTTTTCTAAATGTACATTTGTCAAATTTACGAACTGCACTGAAGACTTTTGTGTGAGTACTTCATTGTCACCTTTATGGAAAAATGAAGTATTTCACACAGCAATTGAATATTCAATCTTCGTACATAATACTCACACCCCCAGCAACTGGGATTTCGAGGAAGTGCCGGAATATCAAAAAGCAAATTACGAAGAAGCAAAACGTAGGCATAATAAGTATTGAAGGAAATGTCAACACTGAAGTAGGCAAATGTCATTCAATTATTCAGTACCTTATTTCAGGAACTGTACCAATGAAAAGAAGAAGGCAAATCCAAAACAATAAATTACCAGTGTGGTTCAATCCACATTTGAAATATTTAAAGAACAAAAAACAAAAAGCACACAAATTATATAAAAAGCAAAACTCTAGCACAAATTTGCAAAACTATTATGACATATGCAACCTACTTAACACGGCCATTAATTCTGCACATGAAGAATATAATCGTAAAGTCGAAACTGAAGTCAAATTATGTCCTAAGAATTTCTTCAATTATGTAAAAACGAAATTGAAAAATAGCAATTTCCCCCCAAGAATGCATTTTGACGGAAATGTAGGTGATAATCCTTCTGAAATCTGCAAGCTTTTTGCAGATTTCTTCCAAGAAGTATACACTACATTCTCCGAAGAAGACCGTGATCGCGACTTCTCTGCATTCATTCCTGAATTTTCCAACAATATATCTGTAAATCAATTACCTCCTCACGAAATTCTCAATGCACTAAAAAACTTGGATGCTTCTAAGGGACCAGGCCCAGACGGTATTGCACCCGTATTTTTAAAGAACCTTTCAGACGAACTTGCCCTCCCTTTAGCACTTCTCTTTAATATGTCTCTTAAGAGCGGAACATCTCCCACCATTTGGAAATCTTCTTATTTGGTTCCGATTTTCAAATCAGGCACGAAATCAGACATCCGCAACTATCGTGGAATTGCCATTATCTCTTGCATCCCAAAACTTTTTGAATCTCTCGTGAATGAAAATATTTTTCAGCAAGTAAAAAATCAAATTACAAGCAAACAGCACAGTTTTTTCAAAGGTCGCTCAACCACTTCTAATCTTCTTGAATTTGTAACTTTTATTTTGAATGCAATGGACAATGGCAAGCACGTAGAAGCACTTTACACTGACTTCAGTAAAGCCTTTGACCGAATCGACATATCATTATTACTCTTCAAATTGCAAACAATTGGAATGGAACCTGGACTGTTAAATTGGCTGCAGTCATATTTAACGCATCGCAAACAAATTGTTCGCTTTCAAAATAAACTTCCAAAACCTATCTCTGTCACTTCGGGGGTCTCCCAAGGTTCACATTTAGGCCAACTTCTTTTTATTTTGTACATAAACGACATTTCCTACATACTTAAAAAAATCCAAATACTGATATATGCAGATGACATGAAGCTCTTCATGGAAATAAACAATTCTAGTGACGCAGAAGAATTCCAGAACGAAATTAACTTATTCAACACATGGTGTAGCAAAAGCTTACTTCAACTTAACGTGAAAAAATGTAACTCAATAGTATTTAGCAGAAAAATCGACACACCTCATACGGAAATATTTTTTGGAAACCAAAAAGTAGAAACATGCAAAATAGTAAGGGACTTAGGCATTACCCTAGACTCTAAACTCACTTTTGTAGAACATTACAACGCAAAGCAAATAGCATGCTGGGCTCCATTAAGAGGTTCAGTCACAATTTTCAAGATCCATATACTATTAAAATATTATACATTACATATGTCAGGCCAATTCTGGAATACTGCAACCTAGTATGGAACCCGTACTGTTCCATACACGACGAACGCATAGAATCCGTCCAAAAGCAATTTCTTTTATATGCCCTAAGGAAATTGAATTGGACTGTATTTCCACTGCCATCTTATGAAGCACGCTGCATGCTTATCAATTTACAAACACTTAAAGAACGCCGCGAATCTGCAATGCTTTTCTACGTCAATGACATTATTTCACAACGCATAAAATCAGAAGAACTACTCTCGCAATTGAACTTTTATAGTCCCAGTCGGCATCTTAGAACACGGAAATTATTCTTAGAAAAGTCATACAGAACTAATTACGCAAAAAATGGCCCATTTAATCGAATGATGCCCTAGTATAACTTACATTGCGAAATCATCGGCATCACTGTGTCTAAAGAACAAGTAAAATGTCGTCTAAAAGACAACAGAAATAATGTATAGTATGTAAGTAGAACACTGTAACCATTGTATGTAGTCTACATTGCTTGACGAAATAAATAAATAAATATATAAAATAAATAAAAGTTTGTATAACGTTTTTATACAATTATGTACAAATGAACAAAAACGCTCTTTTGAATAGTTTCAAAATTTTAATCTTCGTTCGGCTGATTTGTTATTTACAGAGAGAGGATAATATAAGCAACACGACTGCAGTTCATAATTATCTATGTTCTCATCATGATTTTCCTTCGCATATTATATGCTGTGCGGAGACATTCAAAATTGGTGATGTTTATGTTGTCTTTGGAGAAAACATTATTGCATGTGGACATTCAGGAGAACTAGCAAGCTATACGACCTTGTGGTCATTAATGTTTGGCAGAGCTGTTGCCATTAATGTTACAGAGCTAACTTTGCCCACTAGGAAATTTGATAATGCCTCTTAATCATATGTATCCTGTAAGAAGGTATGAAGTTAGTTTTAATAAAATCATTTAAATTTTAGAACAATTTGCGTACTTATTTGTTGTTGAAAGAAGAAGCAATTGTTATTTTTTAAAAACAAATCTCAATTTAAGACTTAATTTTGGATTATTCCTACCCAATAGTGACTTTTCGATGAACAGTTTAATTTCACCCAAAGCGAAGTCTTTCCAAAGTACTTCTTCTTCTTCTTTTTGATGTGAGCTTGACAGCTCAAAGGGCCAGTTGCTAAGACTATATGCCCCCAAAGTACTAAAAAGTATGTACTTTGTGAACAACTCAATTTTGAGTGGTTGTACTTAGCTGTCAAGATGAGTAAAAAAGACTTAATTTTGCTTTCTCTGTGTAGTTCAAAACATATATGTACTATAGTCACTAGATTCATAGTCTGGCGGATACAATGACGGGAGCCAATTTGAACTGTCACTTGGCGGAGCCAATCGAGCATGTCTCAAGTAATTAATGTTAAGGGCCTAAATTCCATTCGTAAACAATGACTTTAAATATCGATTTCTCTTGAATCTTAAATCACTCTCGTCAAATGAAAGCAGCATTTGGTAGAAGGATGTTAGTTATACCTAGTGTGCCTGTATTAGTAGAGTGACGCCATGTCATCCCTGTGAAAATAACAAATTTGGCATCCCTGATGCTCTGAGTTGACAACACTGAATATTGATACTGAATACTCATACAGGCACACTAATTATTTTTTGTTCACACGCGTTTGACAGGTCGCCTGCTCGATTGGAATGACACTGACAGAAAATTTCGGTTCCAATTTTGACAGTGTCGTCACTCTACTAGTACAGGCACACTAGTTATACCATATTGAGTAGCAAAATATTGTGGGATTCTCGTAATTCGTGAGAAATCAAGGTTTAAAGTCATTGTTTACAAATGACTTTTAGGCCCCTAACATAAATTACTCGAGAAATGCTCGATTGGCTCCGCCAAGTGACAGTTCAAATTGGCTCCCGTCATTGTATCCGCCAGACTATGAATCTAGTGACTATAATATGTACCAGATTTAAAATGATGCAAATTAGATCCGGTATAAAACAAAATTTATAACACCGGTACAGCGATGTTTCTGCGATTGGTATAAAATAAATAAATCCAAACCACGGTTTGGACCACCATTGAAGATGCTCTTATACCAACTCGGTAAATTCGTTCCGTGAAGACTTGTGACTGTTTATTGTTTACATTACTTGAGAAGGTTTTGACATTTTTACAAACTCTTTACTCCTACACGGTCAATCTGAGAAACTCATTTTATGACTATATTTTGCACATTTTCAAGATTATAGTTCATACGTCAAAAAGTGACTAGTTTTTATACACGTATGAAGAGTACTTTTTACGCCTTTTCAAGTATGTCAACGGCAACAGAAAAATGCGTAAAAAGTAGGCACCGGTGAGAAAAGAAATTAACTCTGCTCGTAAGTTGATGCTGACGCCATTTTTAAACAAGCATTTATTTGATAAGCGCAGTGTTTAAGTTCCGGAATTATTTTAGGCTGCCGTTATATGAAAAAATAGGAATAATCCAATAAGCTGGAGAATATAAGACGCATTTGTGAAATTGACAGGTAAGTAAAATATTTGTTATTGGCAGTGATTACAATTATGGATTGAGCCATTTTCAGCAATACTCAAGCAATATTTATTTTCCGAAATGCGTAAAAAGTTCACATCTTCTAGGTTATTAAAAGGAGTTCAAAATATGCATAGTTTAGTTTTAAAAGAAGTTAAAAGTATGCATGTTTTAGTTTTTAAAAGGAGTAAAAAGTATGCATGTTTTACTTTTGAAAAGGAGTAAAAAGTATGCACATTTTGACGTTTATTCAGTTTACGCTAAAGAGCCTAAAAGCTATATACTCCTTTATGGCGTAGTCCCAGTTTCCCTCGAAAGAGCATACTTTATAGTCATAAGAGCGTAAATTAAGATTACCGTGTACAGTGATTTCCTTCGTAGAACGTTGATGGATGTATGAAACTTTTACGACTTTTTTGTTCTATCTCAGTCACTCGATCGTAAAATCCCGTACCAAATGGGATTCTATTTTTCTTAAAAATCTCGTTCGATTGTCGTTAATTATTAAACAATAAAGTGTTTTTCCAATAACTACAATAGATCATTGCACGGAATGTATTAACCTCACTTTTTTGACAGTTCAGGGAGCTTGCTTACAAGGTGTTAGAATTTGGACCGCTCAAACGAAATTTTTCATTTGCGTTTTCCGGATTCTGTACGATTAGATCCAAGCAATGATATGATAATAAGCACTGGTGTCTGTTTGCTGGCAATTTTTCTTCAATCGTAATAAATTTAGAGCGCAAAATCTCAAACCGATCTCACCGAAAATATTCTAAGTCCACGTAAACAACCTCCCTGAACTGTCAAAACTGCATTGATGACGCCATCGTGCAATGATCTATAGTAATATGGAAACAGTTGGTTTGGAAAAACATGAGGTACTATTTTTACATAAACCTGGCTATTTATTTATATTTTTAAACGTTTCTTTCACACGTCAAGCTTCCTCCCACGAACCAAAAGCGGATGGTAGCTTTCATCAATCATTTTGTGCTGAGTACCGTAAATTTTATCAACAAATTTGCCACTGATTGTGAGACCAAATTCGTTCGATATGAACATAAAATACAGAGCTTGGAAGCATCCCTTTCGATCGTGGAGGCTAAACTGGCTTCGATAGAGGCGTTGCGGAATGGATCGAACAAAGTTGAAAGTCAACCACCGGAAGGAAGCTGCCCGGAAGAGGAGTGCAAATTAAACCCAACTGAAACAGACTCATCGCAACAGGAGGTTAGTGAAAGGGATCCAAAGTACGATAGGTATTTCAAAATGCTTCAAGTTGGAGTTCCCTTGCCGGCTGTGAAGAATAAGATCGAAACCGAAGGTTTGAATCCAAATTATATAGATGCATTCTTGTGATGTTTTGTTTGCACTTAGGACTATCTTGGCATTTATTTCTATAAATTGAATCAATCTTCGAAATCCTAAGCCTTTGGTAGCTGATAGACTCCTCCAGCGTACACGAGTTTGTGTTCCCGTACCTTCCGTTGCAGGATATTCTTCAATTCTTCTGCGGTAAATTCCACTTGTGATGCAAACATTTTCAGCATCTGGTGGATCCGCTCCAGTGGCAGAGAGTCCAAGTTCGTAAGCATTGCTTCGATATACGACCAAAATACCTGTAACTCCTCCTCGCGTTGGTCACTAGCCGACTCCATAGCACTTTCCGCCTCATCGTCTTCGCACATTTCAGGTGGTTGTGCGTGCAGTTCTTCCGCCTCTTCCGGTTTGCTGTTGCGATCGTTTAGAACGAAATAGTTTTCTTTCGATTCTCGGATTAAACCTTGAGATTGCCAAAATACCAAACGTTTCCGAAGAATGGACGGTGGCATGTTCATTTTCTGAGCCAGTTTTTCCAGTTCCCATACGTTTTGTTCGCTGAAATGGATCGCAATGGTTGCTTGTGCCGGTGTCACTTGCATTTCGGTTGTTTTGCCATCCAGTTCAAGATCGATGGTCACCTTCCCGTTGAGGGGAGTCCAGTGCAATGTACGATTGTCTTTGAACGATTCGAAGGCCTTCTTATATTGATCAAACATATCTTTGATAGCCGGAGGCAAATCCATGGTCTCTTTTTTGAAAGTAGGCCAAAACTGCGAGGAAACAACCAGAGCAGTCAATTCGAACGGTCTCTCCTGGACAAAGCCTGATTCTTCAGACAGAATGTGGGAATTGATTCGCTTAGAATCGTTGATATCTTTCAGCATTACCTCGCAACTGTGCAACATTGTCTCTCCAAAGCGAAGTTTAAGCAATTCTAAATTTCGAATCTCCTTTTCCGGATTCGAATCCAACTGGGAGAGCAATCTTTCCGCTAGAAGGTTGCGATATTCGTTTACAAACAGTTCCTTGCTACCATAAATGTCCACTACCATCGAAATGATATCCGAAGGCCTACTGGATCGAGAATCCTTAGCCAGCACGGCGTCCGCATTCACCGGATCAGGGTTCCAATTTTCCCAATCAGTTAACTCCAATTTTTCGTTGCTATTCTCTTTAGCTTTCATGTTTTCGCTCTTGGCAAGCTCTTCCGAAAGATCCGAGCAGCCTTCTTCGGTCAATCCAGTGACGACACATCGAACCGTATCCGGTCTACTTCTGAGATACTCTTTCACTGGTTCTGTGATGGTCTGCAGTAGCACACCCGTTTGTTCCAGATGCCGTAATGCTTTGATCGCCGCCACATAACCAGTCAGAATATCTGGTGTATCAACTCCTGGGTGAAGTAACTTGTTTTCCAAAGTAAGCTTAACTGTCTTCACCAGATAACTTTTCAAATCGATCTTCTCTAGGCAGAGCCTTAAATCATCAATTGCTGCCTGCGACATTGGAAAATCAATGATTATGCCAAAAAATTGATCTATGATCGTATTCGCATAATTTTCGTACAAATAGAAGCTCAACTTTGTCTGAAAATTGCTAATTGCCTCCTCAATCCTAACATTCCCCGGCGTAATCGTAAGCGATCCCCGGTTGTATATCCTGGTTAACCACTGCAGCACTACTGTGTTCAACCATCGCTCCAATGATGCCACATGTGACACGGAAAAATTCTCTTTCGTTTCCCCTATTTTAGCGTCGATCCTCTCCTGAATCAAGGTGGTCAAGGTAAATCCCGCAATCTTATCCAACAAACCCATTGCAGCTAGGTACTGGTTCGTGCTTGTGAAAGCATTCGCCAAACTCTGACACTGACACAGATTTGATTCCAGCCCACAAGCAGTGCATTGAAATGCATCTGGTACGTCCATGGAATCATCTAAAAGCGGAAAAACCCGTTGTTTAGAAAACACTAAGTTCCAATAGATCAACATTGTACTCACCACTTTCTGAATGGGTCAGCGCAAAGACCTTGAATGCAATGCTGTAAAACTCGTAAACCAGATCGTTGAAATCTGTCGGAAGCTGCGCTAGAAGTGCGCACCGAAACATGCGATAGAATTCACTCATGTCACTCGGTTTTTTCGCCACGTCCACCGGGAGGGGTGCGCCTTGCTTCAGCTTTTCCAACCTTTTCAACTGAACATAGTATCGCCCGAAATCTTGATAAAGTTCTCGAACGGCTTGTTGGAAGCGGAAAAAGTGGTGGTTCGTCACCTTCACTTGGTCGGGCAAACTTGAATCCGTGTTTTGGTTGAAGTGTCGCCAGAACTTTGGAACCGTCGCATGGCGCAACAACCGGTCTATTTTTAGGAAAATAGTTTCATAGATTATCGGAACTGTACGAAGTTGTTCCAGCTGAATCGCCAGTTGAGAAATTTGATCGTCGCTTACATGAGTGATCACAAGCTGGAATAAAACCTTTCTTGTAGATGCAAATTCAATCCAAAAACATCAGTTCATAAAACGTACCTTATCCTGAAGTACAGGAAAAACGTTGTACAACGCAATGCACAGATGCTCGCTTATCATTGTAATGTAAATTCAATATGTTGATTTGAAGAACAGAACCATAATCAAATCGATGTTTATTGTTTAGTTGTTCTGCTTCTGTAGTGCTCGGACCGGTATATTCCTAGGACAGGACCTGCCAGCTGTTAGTGCAAAAACAAGACCATTTACCTGTCAAAAAAGACCGTTTTTGATTGGTCGCTTTGACAACCGCCTCTACCGCCTCCGTCGAGTTATGTTACAAGCAGGCAGCTTGTTGTTGGTTTGGCGGTGTTGCTAGTAGTCACTGCTTTTTCACTTTTTTCGTTTGTGACAACTCACACCAAATTTTTATTGCTGGAAAACAGCAAAGTTTTGCTGATTTTTTTGTGCTGTTAATTCAGCAATGCATACAGCAAAACCAAGATCGCTAATCAACCAACAAAATTGATATTCAAAAAAGTGACAGCTCTTATACTGAGCCTTTCACCCCACAGCAGAATTTGAAGCGTAAGCATCAATGAAATTCAATGAAACCTTATCAATTAACGTTTAGTTTGATGCAGCTTCGTTTCCCGAACGACAAAAGAAAGTTTTTCAATTACTTTATTTGCAATGGGATTACTGTGTAAACATATCTGGCAACATTGGAGCGACCCCCGTATCATAGCAATCATAAATTTATAAAAGGTCATCTCTCTCTGAGCTGGCAGGTCCTGTCCTACACGCTCAAAACTGCCTCTCTTTCATTTGTATTGCTGTCCCTTTTTTTCTCACGGAAAAGTTACTCAGTTTTCGTAAAAAGTGGAACAACTCATCAATTGAGTTGTTCCACTTTTTACGAGAATTGAGTAACTTTTCCGTGAGAAAAAAAGGGACAGCAATACAAATGAAAGAGAGGCAGTTTTGATCGTGTAGGTATATTCTGTCAAATAAAGTTAAGCTCCGTTCACACTCATGTTCTATTTAAACACTGTAACCGGCCAGTACCCATTTCAAACTTAATTGGGTTACACGCCCGCTTCACTTTAATGGGTAAAACAATTTTACCTATCAATGGGTAAAGAGCCGGTACGTCAGTCTTTCGGGTATTTTTAATAATTTTTCAAATTCTTTGTTATTTGCGAAATGGGTATGAAATACCCATTTTTCGTGATTTGTTTTTACTTGTGGTATTCAATAATAAGTATTAGAATAAACATCATAGAACTCAATAACTGTATTTGAATTTGCATTTGTATATTTATTCGTAACGACAACTAAAAACTAAAGCCACAGCCCGAATAAAAAATTCTCATAGATTTACAATTGAATATATTGTAACCATGCAATAGAATCTATAGTAGTTACGATTAATAGTATTGTTTACAACGATAGATTGACAATAGGAGTTATGGTTACCCCAATAGAATCTAATGTAAATTGAACCATCCACATTAGAAAAGGAAGGCTGTTATGTATCTTAACTATCGAAAAAATCATTATATTCCGAACAAATTTCGGTCAATCACTACACTCAGCGAAATAATTTTTTGATATTCATAAGATTGCATTATGATTATTTGCTATAAGAAATCAATATAAATTTCATAAACTTATCTTATGAAATATAATGATGACGAAAAAATAAAAATATGGAGCAACCTTGATTCGAACCTTGAACGTTGCGATTATGGGTCCAGTGAATTGCCCACTAGTATATATCAACACTTGTAATCAGGAAAGCTTAAAGGCGTACAAGAACAACGTCGTGTGAATCAAAATCAGTTCATAAGTTAGCCTTATGAAATTCTATAGCATCGTTCATAAGTTCAATCTTATGAAATTCTTAAGATTATTTGGCTGAGTGTATAAATTGTATTGTTTCTCAATTCACTCTCACTTATTTTTAAACACTATTTAAAAAAAACTTTTTTGAGCGTATTAGTAGAACGATTGTGATTGGGAAACTAGGAGAATTTAAAATTAACACTTCATTTGATCACTTTTTAAAAAATAATAAAAAATAAAACCTTGAAACACTTATTCAAATTTTCGCTAGTAAACGCGAGCAAAATTCCTTTTAATTCTACTATGAGATACACAACCCCAACTTAAAAGAATAGCAATGACATACGATAACCACACTACACAATTACGACCAATCCTACGCAACTTCGGTTTTGAAATAGTTTATATTAGTAAAAATAATCAACTTAAAACCCTCTTAGGGTCGGCTAAAGACCCCATTAACAGTCTAAACAAATCCGGGGTCTACAAAATAACTTGTGACCATTGCGGCAAAATTTACATTGGACAAACTACACGTTATCTCAATATCCGATTCAAAGAGCATATTACAGAAGTCACTAAAGCAAACAAAGACACTGACAAAGACACTGATCATACACCATTTTAAATCAAAAGTAGCTGAACATATATTCAACGAAGAACATTTTTTAAACTTAAATAACATACAAATCTTAAGACATATCACAAACCCCTGGAAACTAAATGTAGCGGAAAGCATAGCAATCCACAAACAAAATTCCAAAAAATTGCTTAAAAAGGATCAAGGAAACGGATATTCGTGGCTGTTTAAATTTATACCTTCACACAAAAACAACTCACTACACAATACAACACCAATTTGACTAACTTGAAACGAAGTAATAATGAATAACCTTGTGGGTATCAAACAACATTTCAGGTATACAAACAAACACATAAACACACTCAAGAACTTCTCTACCCACCCCTATCTCACATACCGCGGTACCAACAAACCTACTATAATACTAGACCTTCTGTGATGTATCCTTCAAGTTGAGCACTCGACACTGAAGAAGTCTGTAAGTAGCAGACGAAATAGGCCTATCTGTCAAAAGATAAGCTTATAGTTGAATTAAAAGGAATTTTGCTCGCGTTTACTAGCGAAAATTTGAATAAGTGTTTCAAGGTTTTATTTTTTATTATTTTTTAAAAAGTGTTTCTCAATTGTTGAAAATCGGAGCATATAGAGTGAATTGTAAATCTTTTGTTATGACAATATGCATTTTTCATTTATCCGATTCACGAACAATAAGATTCATGGTCGGAAAAAATTTTAGTGTTATTCTATATTAATGTATTGTAACTGGATGGTTATTTTTATCCGAGAAGCCTTTTACCTCTCAGGCATGTCAAGTTTCGTTCGGGGGTTTTCACATCAGCAAATACTCCGGCGACGTTCAAGTGTTCCATTGAATCACTCATCACATCGTTACCATCCAGAGAGATTTTTTCATTGCCCAAACCATTCCTGAATGCTTCCATGGAACATATCTGATTAGATTTAAATAATTTTTTCGTTAACTTGATGAAAACTTAGATTTTACGGTCCGGAAGTGACGCATACTCGGAAGTACGATTCAACTGAAAGCATTCTACTTGAAGCATTTTAAATTTTTATAATAAATTATTAAACTTCCACGAAGTTTTTTTTTAATTTTTCTAACAGCGCACTTTTAACTTTACAAAGTGAATCAGGAAAATGCTAAGATATTTTTTCTCATTAATGGGTAGAAAAATACCGATCTTGTGGTCTCTCATTTAAAATAAAAAATCGGTCTTTAGTATGCATTATTTTGATTTTAAAACTATCCAAATTTTGACAGCTTCCTAAACTATCAAAAATTGGGTACATTTTACCCATTAATGAGTACTGGCCGGTTACAGTGAAGGCCAGTATCGACTTTAAAAGTAGAGAGTTTACTAAATTTCGTTCAATATTACCAAGCGGAATTTTGACAATTGATCTGCATGGAACGAAATGCTACCTTCACTTACGGAATAATCGAGCGGAATATTTTTCCAAAAGTAAAAGTGACAGCTCCCTTCAGTTTGCTTGGAAACCTTTCCAATTCCAATTTTATTTTTCGTTCTGTTCAGGTGGATACCGCTGCAAAAAATTCTTTTTGATTCTTTGCTTTTCCGTTTCAGTCAACGGAATTTAACATGGGTTTGGGATAGAAAAAGAAATTTCATTCGAACACGATACTGAGACCAAGAAAATAACATTTCGTCTGTTTTACCCTGTCGAGTTGTCGAGCAACCGTAAATGCTTTGACCATGGCGCGAGCTTGCCTATGGTTGTCGGTCATCGCGTTGGCATTGATAGAACTGGGTCACCGTTTCTTTGACGGGAAAAATATCCGGAAGCTACTGATCTTGTGCATGGTAGATGTTGCTATCCAATGGCGTAATTGACAAAGGGGCACACATCATATGTCCACCTTTAATTAAAACTGAATTCGATTGAGTTCCTTTGTGATGGAGACAATGAAGCGAGTGTTGGCAATCACTTTCCGGTTAAATTGAACCGGCTTGCCGACGAAACGCCCTCATGAAGTTACCAGTTTGGGAGAAGGTGTTAATTAAAGCACTAATAAGAACTAATGTTTTGGAATTAATTCTTCTCTCGTTGGAAACTTCATAGACTCGAGAAAACATAAATGCTAGTAATTCCAGATCCTTTGCCAACGCAGTTTTCGCTTATTCCGTATCAAAAAACAGTGCCGCAAGGACCGACTATTGCATCGAGCGATCAAGCTGGGTTGGAACTTATGTCTTATCCACCCGTTCGTGTATCTTCAGCGGTAGTGTATAGCACACGAGCAGAATCTACGCCTGTTAGCAGGGTGCGAAAAATTCAAATTCAATAAACAGAATCCCGTGAATTTATCCAACATCCATCTCGTCATTCACCGATTCGGTGCAAAACTGAATTTCAGAAGAGCCAAAATTCGGTGATAGCAAGAACACATTCAGTCAGAATGTTTGCGATTATTGTGTTTTGTGATGCTCTCCTCTTTTGTTTTGACTGATTGAACCGGAGATCTGTATAGAAAAATGTGTCGGTAGCATCCTGTGTGAATGAAGACATTCGGTGCGGGTCACCTTTTTGGAGGGGACCGAATGCTTGTGTTCGTTCGTTCATTGCTTTTTCTCTTTATTAGTAATTCGTGTGTTCAGCAAAGACCAAAGAATTGAATGCTGTTGTTTTTCGCACTCATTTCGGGCAGTCAATTTTTTCACCTCTGCCTGTTAGACACCTTCAAGCAGCACATTTCGATCGCCGTATGATGATCTTCATCGAGCTGAACCTCCCGAAGCAGCTGATCGATGACCTGAATATTTGATCCACTTCGTGGCATTCACAAGTTCACAAGTTCGGCTTCTGCACCCATTTCGTTAGACGCCATCGGGAGTAGTTGTGTCAAACCTTGAACCGGTTGAAAAGAAAAATAATACATTAAAATTTAAAAAAAAGTACACAACATCTAACAACTGAGCAAATGTCAGTTGATCGATTTTCAAGTCGATAAGGTGAACAAATCCTATCTGGGCTTCTTGCTTTCTATGATTCGCTTTATCGCTATTTCCCTATAACACATCACACCGTTCAGAAGGCGTAATATTTTTTTGATGCCGTTTTTGCTAGGTGCGCCTTCTTGAATCGCGTTATGCCTTGTGTCACACTGTTTAAACTATGAAAGGGGATTGTGTTGTATATCGGATTGCATTTTGATTTAATATGATATAAATTGTTGTGGATGTAGCATAGACTAACTCTAAGACCAGTAGATCCCGAACAAATACGATTTTTTCTTGGCTCAGTAAGTACTAGCACATCAGTACCCAGCATAATAATGCGCCCCCAATAATGAACTCATACTAACACGCTCTCAAATATTCTGTCAAAATAACACTTCAAATCAAAACAGAGCCACAAATATGTATAGCAAGGTGCTGGCTTCAAGGTGTATTTCGGACCAAGGGGTTCTACAACAGGGAACTAATTTCAAATCGCTAGTTGCATATTGATTGTTGGATGTAGTGCAATATATTATTTATTTTAATTTTTCATAAGATGTTTGTGCATATTATTTTTCAGATAAGCTTCAATTATTTCAAAGACTTGAATGACGATCAACTGAAAATGCAAGCAATCAAGACTGTTGCAGAGATATTGAGATACGAGATCCGAGAAGAGATAAGACGAGAAGAGGTAAAGTTTAAGAAACGCTCGCGGAAGCGATCATTTTGGACGACTACTTGACTTTTGCAGCGGCCAGTTGAGGGTGCCCGTGCCAGATTACTTTTGAAATAGGAATGGAGCGTGTCAATTTAGCGGAGGCTACGGGACGATTTCCGTAACATGACTGAAGAAAATTTATTCGATCTGCTGGAAAAGTGTTCCCGTTAATCCGGAAAAAAATCACAAATACCTGTAAAAACAAAGTACATTAAAAGAAAAGAGAAATCAATAGAATTAGTCTCGCGAATTTTCCTCATTTATTTGTTACAGTTCATCTTCAAAGCCGGAACTGAGATCCAAACTACCACCATTGCCGCCATCGGCATCTGAAACATTATATTCATCGCGCTTCATTATTATATCAAGTATGTCCAGCTTCTCGATTTCACAAATAAATACAACACGCGATTTGGGGGTTTATGAAAACCTGTAAACAAAAATACAATCGATTGAACTCTTACCAGAAAGTGGACAAAGTCACATCACTAGGGTTGTTTAGACATAGCGTGTAGTGACAAATTTCGTCGAGCAGGCATCACGATGCCGTGTGCGTATTAGTGCCTTTGCAATGGTTTTGTGTGTCTTTCTCGCGCTCACGTATTGCACAACATGTGTTAACCTAACCATTTTGGTACCTCAGGGACTTATTTACAAGGTGTCAAAGTTTAAATCGAAGAACAAAATTTGCCATTGCCTTTTGAGCGGAATGTAAATAATTCGATTTAGAAAATAATGTAACAATAAGCACTCGTAAACCATTCGTAGACAATTTCCCTTATTGTTGACGACCGTTTCCGTTATTGTTACGTCGTTTACTCTTTTTTTTTTAACTTACCCGTTTATTTGTGAGGCTCAAGTGCCATGGGCATAACGGAGCCGAGTTCTTTTTCATTTTTATAATGATAATAACTTACTAACTATGTTAATTTTGGAAAGCCGAAAAACTCGCGACTTGGTCGAGGTTAGGGATTACCATAATTCGGGTAGGAATGGGGAAGTAGGAATCTTAACGTTAGCTTTCAACAGCAGGTTGGCGATGCGAAATTGTTGCTGTTGGTCTGGCTGTTGCTGTTGGTAGATGTTGCGTTGCCGTAAGCTGTAACGATACAACGGAAGCGGTATTACGGAGGAGGGGGCGAGGTGGACATGTTAAAACGACAGCTAAGAGAGGATCAAACGAATACATCTATTTGTTTCAAGAACTTGTAAATTAGCCCCATATAGTCCAAGTCCAGCTTACCCAGCACATCTCTGATATCTTCCTTCTCTGGTTTCCCTCGGGCCCGTAGGGATGCGCAAAGATCAGATCTGGCAATTTCGAAATCGAGGCAATACCAGACAACATGGTTGATGTCCTGATAACCTGCACCACAGCCGCATTGATTGGTGTCTGAGAGCCCTATTCGATAGAAATGCGAGCCTAGCGAGTAGTGATTGGACATTAGACGACACATTACCTTGATAAAATCCCGGCTAATATCCAACCCTCTGAACCACGATTTTTTCGATACCTGTGGGAGAATAGAATGTAACCATCTGCCCAGATCCCCTGCATCCCATTTTTGTTGCCAGCTGATCAAGGCCTGTTGACGGGAAATAGCAAAAAATTCGTTGAAGGCGATTTGTCGATCATAAATATCGCCTGTCATAGCGCCCACCTTGGCAAGTGAGTCCGCTTTCTCATTACCCGGAATGGAGCAATGAGAAGGGACCTAAACCAAGGTGATGGTGTAGGAATTGTTTGATAGAGCACTCAAATGAGATCGTATTTCGCTTACGAAATACGGTGAGTGCTTTGCTGGCCTCATCGAACGAATAGCCTGAAGTGAGCTGAGACTATCCGTAAAAATGAAAAATTGATCAGAGGGAAGAGAAGCAATTTGCTCTAATGCATAGTGTATAGCCGCCAGCTCTGCGACGTATACGGAGCAAGGATTTTGTAGTTTGAAGGAGGCGCTATGAATTTTGTTAAAAACACCAAATCCAGTGGAATCATTTGTTTTTGACCCGTCGGTGTAAAACTTCCTGTCACATCTGATATGGCCAAACTTACTTGCAAAAATTAATGGAATGTACTCCGAACGGAGTGGATCTGGTATTCCGCGAGCTTCTTGCTTCATGGTCAGATCAAAAACTACAGTAGAACAAGAGAAGTCTTGGGAGTAATCACGATTAGGAACATTCGAAGAAGGGCTCACCTCCAGAGTCATGTACCAGTAGTAAAGGGTGATACGGTCAAAATTTGGTCAAGGGAAAACGCGTGTAAATCGGTGAAATCGTTTATTTAAAAAATCAAATTAAATTTCTTTTTCAAGTTCAATTAGTATAAAATTCAGGAAAAATATTCAGTTAGGCTTTCGCTTTTCCAAATCCGAATTGCCGGGCCTTACGCTTGACCACTGCCATCAGATTTTGTACAGCCACCTTGTCCACTTTCTTCGCCGCAGAAAGCCAGTTTGCCTTGAACTGCTGCTCGTCCTTAGCAGTTTTTTTGGTCTTCTTTAGGTTCCGCTTGACAATAGCCCAGTATTTCTCAATTGGGCGGAGCTCTGGCGTGTTGGGAGGGTTCTTATCCTTGGGAACCACCTGCACGTTGTTGGCGGCGTACCACTCCATGGCCTTTTTACCGTAATGGCAAGATGCCAAATCCGGCCAAAACAGTACGGAACAACCGTGTTTCTTCAGGAAAGGCAGCAGACGTTTATTCAAACACTCTTTCACGTAAATTTCTTGGTTGACAGTCCCGGAAGCTATGAAAATGCTGCTTTTCAAGCCACAGGTACAAATGGCTTGCCAAACCAGATATTTCTTTGCGAACTTTGACAGTTTCGTGTGCTTGAAAATATCTGCTACCTTTCCCCTTCCTTTTGCCGTATAAAACTCCTGTCCCGAAAGCTGCTTGTAGTCGGCTTTGACGTAGGTTTCGTCGTCCATTACCACGCAGTCAAACTTCGTCAGCATCGTCGTGTACAGCCTCCGGGATCGCGCTTTGGCCGTCGTATTTTGTTTATCATCGCGATTTGGAGTCACTACCTTCTTGTAAGTCGATAGTCCGGCTCGTTTTTGGCTCGATGCACGGTTGTAGACGATACACCCAGCTTATTTGCGGCATCTCGGAGAGATAGGTTAGGTTTCGCTTGAAACTACCGGCAACTCTCTTTGTCGTCTCAGCGGCTTCCGGTTTTCGATTTCCCCCCGATCCAGACTTCCTGGCTGTCGACAAACGTTCCCCAAACACTTTAATTACATTTGTAACGGTTGATTTGGCAACTTTTAGCGATTTTGCCAACTTTGCGTGCGAGTAGCTCGGATTTTCGCGATGCGCGAGCAAAATTTTGATACGCTGCTCTTCTTGCTTGGACGGCATTTTGACAACTGAAGAGTGAATTCCAAAATCAAAATAGGAGCAACATTCTACACACACACACCTTCAAAATGAGGGGTGTTCAGGTTTTTTAAATGCAAAATTGAAAGAAATACGTCAAGTTGATATTGACCAAATTTTGACCGTATCGCCCTTTACAGTGTCATGAACTTAGTTTGAAGATTTCGTTCGATTAGCTTTTCAAAATTTGCAATTACCAATGGATTTAACACCTCACAGCGGATGAGGAACCGGAACGATAGCTCCACAAAACGATCTGATAAAGGAAGAACTCCTGCTAATACCTCTAAACTCATAGTATGAGTTGAGTTCATGCAGCCTAACGCGATACGAAGACAACGGTACTGGATTCGCTGCAGCTTCAGAATATGAGTTTTCGCGGCGGATTGAAAACAGAAACTACCGTACTCGAGAACCGACAGAATTGTTGTACGATACAGCTTTATCAGATCTTCCGGGTGGGCTCCCCACCATGTTCCGGTGATAGTACGCATGAAGTTTATTCGCTGCTGGCACTTCTGAATCAGATATTTAATGTGCTTTCCCCAGGTGCATTTAGAATCGAACCAGACCCCTAGGTATTTATAAGACAAACTTTGAGTTATTGTTTTACCCATAAGTTGAAGCGGTATTTGTGCTGGTTCACGCTTCCTAGAAAAAACAACTAACTCAGTTTTCTCCGGAGAGAATTCGATACCCAGCTTTACAGCCCAGGTAGACAAATTGTCTAGAGTATCCTGCAACGGTCCCTGCAAGTTGTTCGCCCCTGGTCCTACAATTGAAACAACGGCGTCATCCGCAAGCTGTCTTAGCGTGCAATTTTCCATGAGGCAGCTGTCGATGTCTCTGATATAAAAATTATAAAAAAGGGGGCTTAAATAAGAGCCCTGGGGGAGACCCTTGTAGCTAATTCGTGAAGTTGTCGAAGACCCATGAGAAAAGCTCATATGTTTCTCAGACAACAAATTGTACAAATAGTTGTTTAGTAATGGTGAAAGGCCACACTCGTGGAATTTGTCTGAAAGGACGTCTACACAAACTGAATCAAAAGCCCCCTCAATGTCCATGAAAACTGAACCCATTTGCTCATTTTGGGCATAGGCCAGCTGTATTTCCGTTGAAAGCAGCGCAAGACAATCGCTCGTTCCTTTGCCTCTGCGGAAACCAAATTGAGTATGAGATAGAAAGCCATTAGATTCAATCCATTTGTCGAGCCGATGGAGAATCATCTTCTCTAGCAGCTTCCGTATACACGACAACATCGCAATTGGACGATAAGAGTTGTAATCCGACTCGGCTTTCCCGGGTTTTTGTATAGCTATAACTCTAACCTGCCTCCATTCATCCGGAACAATATTGCACTCCAGGAACTGATTATATAAGTTCAGCAAGCGCCTCTTTACGACGTCTGGGAGGTTTTACAACAAGTTAAATTTGATTTTATCCATTCCTGGCGCAGAATTGTTGCATGAAAGAAGAGCAAGTGAGAATTCGAGCATAGAAAAGGGCGCATCCAATTCGTTACGATTGGTTTGAGTATCGCGAGCAATTCGTTGCACCGGAACCGAATCTGGGCACACTTTCTTAGCGAACGCGTAGACCCACCGGTAAGAGCTTTCCTTGTCTTCATTCACCGACGACGCATTTCGCATTCTTCTCCCGACGGTCCAAAGAGTTCTCATCGACGTCTCACGCGATAGCCCTTCGACGAAGTGACGCCAATATCCGCGTTTTTTGGCTTTGGCGAGGCTCTTAAACTTACGCTCAAGAGTAATGTACCGCTCGTAGTTATCTCGCGAACCGCGCTTCCGATATGCTTTAAACGCGACGGATTTTTCACGGTAGACTTCAGTACATTCGTCGTCCCACCACGGCGTGGGCGAACGTCGGCGAATTGTTGATCCTGGTACCGGTCTGCGCTGTGCGTCGATCGCACATTTGAGGATTAACCCGGATAAAAACCGATACTCTTCCAACGGAGGAAGGACTTCGACCGATTGCTCGCCATCGATGATCGCTTCAGCGAATTTACCCCAGTCTATGCATTTCGTGAGGTCGTACGCAATGTCGATCGAGCGAGATTGACACGAACCATTGGTGATTGAAATTTTGATAGGCAGGTGATCACTACCATGGGGATCTTGAATCACTTTCCACGTGCAATCCAATGATAGTGAATTCGAACAGATTGAGAGGTCTATGCTTCCAGGGTTTGGAGGTGGAGCCACGCGTGTTACTTCCCCAGTATTCAAAATAGTCAAGTTGAAGTAGTCCATGAGGTCTAGTATCAATGTCGTTGTACGGTGACCCCCAGGCTGTAGCGTGAGAATTAAAATCCCCTAAGATCAACCGTGGCTCTTGCATTGCGAGGCAAATAGTCGAAAGATCCCTGTGGGATATTGCCGTATTCGGCGGCAGGTATATGCTGGCTATACTAAAACTTTTGCCTCGAATAGTCACTTGGCATGCAACTACTTCAGGGCCTGTCATCGAGGGAAGATCAATTCTATAAAATGAGTGGAGCTTATTAATCCCCAATAGCACCCCTCCATATGAGTCCCCTCGATCCTGCCGAATAATGTTGAAATCGTGGAAAGAGAAATCTTTATCAGAAGATAGCCATGTTTCACAGAGAGCAAATACGTCACAATGCGATTGGTGAACTAAAAACTTAAAAGCGTCCAAATTTTTTAGAATACTTCTACTGTTCCATTGTAGTACTTCAATCATATCCCCGACCTCATTGGATAAATTATCCATCGAAAGATATGATTGAATCAAGAAGAGGCCATTTTGAAGACAGTTTCTTTAGAAGAGGTTTTACAAATGTAAGTATCATGTTGATGAGGTTCCTCGTTGTCAGTGAGACCTCGAAAATGGTGAAGATGAATTCCACAATCCCTGAAAGAGACATTTTTTCGGAGTCTTCGACTTGACACGGTCGAGATTCCGGATGCCTTGGTAGTTGGCGTTCTGGGCAAAAAACTGGAACAACTGGGGTTTTAGATGTTCCCGGAAGTGGCGGAAAGTCACCAGCCAGTGGTTTAAAACCTGGAGGAGAAACTTTTTTTGTATTGCCACCACTTCTTAAATTGTTCAGAGGAGGGTGAGGAGCCTGTTCTACAGTCAGCGCGTTTTGAGATGCTTGCTGACGGTGCCGTTGACGTCTTGCTGTAGCGCGCTTTCTCTTCGCTCCCGTCTGAACAACAGAGTACTCCTCAGCATCCTCAAAGTCTGAGCCCTGATCATCTATGGGCAGGGACGAAAATATATTGTTGTCTGGTTGGGCTGGTGGAACAGCGGCCGGTGGGATCTTTTTAAGAATCTCTGCATAAGACCGCTTCGACCGCTGCTGCAGCGAACGAATTTGGTGTTTCTCCCGCTCTATATACTTCGGGCACACAGCGAGATCATGTGGAGCTTCTCCACAGCATATACACTTGGGGTCCGTACTGCAGGGACCCTCCACATGTTGCTCACCGCCTTTGCCGCATCGTGCTTTGTTACAGCAGTAAGGTGCAGTATGACCCAACTGCTGGCACTTGTCACAGTGCATGACCATCGGTACATAGAGGCGAACAGGTAAACGAAGCTTCCCCAACACGAGGAAATTCGGCAGGGCAGCTCCAGAGAAGATCACACGAAAAGAGTTTGAGGGCTTTTTGTGCCGTCGGATGAACACCTGGTTCATTTGCCTGACATCAAGGACCTGAACTGATGGAACGGCACGATTTTTGAACCCACCAGTTCCATGGGACTTGATATCAGCGCACGTCAAAACGCGGTTCGGTGACCACGCCGGCTATTTCTACTACGTGCGAGGGAAGATACACATGGTATTCTAAAGAAACCAGCTCTGAGGCAACAATCCTGTTTGCTTCTTCACGATCACTTAGAGTGATGCGAAGCTTACTGCGACTGGGAGAGGATATATCTTGAATGCTCCGAAACGACTTTGCCAGATCTTTCTCGATTTGGAATTTGTTCAAAGGTTTACTTTTGGGCCGAAAAAAAACCAGAAAAGGACCTTTAGATCCGGCTGGATAAGCTTTCCGGCGGGGAAGCTCGGAGGAGGATGAACCAGAAGGTGCTTCAGTTGGTGTTGGCTCCGAACCCTTTTCTGTCTCCATTAATGGTAAATGGGGAAAAGGTAACAGAATGGGAGGAATATCATCATCCGAACTATCAAACTCCTCCGAGCCCCGGCTCGGATTATTTTTATCCATCGTGGGGACTTAGAACGCCCACGAGGATAATTAAATAATTGTGCTCAATTCAATTTAAGGAATAAATTCAATGTAATATGAATAAATTAAAAAAAAAATATATATATAAATAATATAAAAATGTAGGACACAATAAGGATTTATTTTATTGATGCGATTATATTAACCTAAAACATGCTCAAAAAAAATCCACATACACAACTCCTATCACAGAGAAAAATAAATCCAAAATTTAGAAAATGACATCCACTAGGTGGATTGATCAATAATTAGAAAAAATGATTCCCTATAACCAAAAAAACCCTATAACCAAAAAAGAATATATATATATATACCTATATATGTAATACTAATATATTATGAGAAAGGTTTTGGTTATTCGGGAGGATTAATCAGCCAGAAAAATTTCAACCCAAAAAATAAATAAATAAATATGAATACAAAAAAAAAAAATAATAATAAAAAATAATTAAATAATGTTTACCGGAAAGGTACTTCTACCTGCTAGGGGGATTATCCTCTATCGTCAGTCAGTAGTGGAGCAAAGTGGAAATAAAACGAAATGTTTACCTATTGTTTGGCAATTTTGTATGGTGCGGCTGCTACTTGCCGGTCTATACACAGGCTATTGAAAAGCCTGCGTGGGGAACAAAGCCTCGACCGACGCGATGAAATGGTGCGGTGATGATGAGGTGATGGTACCGTTGATGATGATGATGATTGCCGTCGTGGGGAAGAACAATCCTTTTCTGACTCTCGGTGTCGATGACGGGTCGTTGAATGGTCCTTCACAAGGCTCGCCTGTAAAGGCCACTTCCTTCGTCCGAACGTCGCACTGTGGCACTTTTTGACCAGCTGTTGCACTAGCTTAAATACAGCAAAAAAACCACGATCGTGGGGAAAAAAAACCAAAAACCAAAGCGTACTCGATTGCGGAGCTAACTATAAAGAGAACTCCTCGTTTACTCTTATAGCTGTCAACAATAAACTAACAATATTCTAAACAGTTTTAACAATCTGTCATATGGTAACTGGCCAAATAACAATATGCTGAAGAGGCGGCATTTTTTTCCGAACAAAATTTTTAAAGGAAAAAGTCACTTTTTGCGAGAATGGATGTTAAAGGATTGTTTGCATCAATAAACAATGTGACTGATGAAATTGGTTTTATTACTATGAAATTCTCATCTAGATCCGAATATACTTCAAAATTCCAGCACAGCCAAAAAGAACCAAATTCCGCAATTTCAACAGAAAAGTCGGTTTGTTTGACAGCGCTCGGTAATATTTGAGTAAATCCGATGTTTGGTTGATGCTGACTGGATTTTTTTTATCAACAAAGTTTTTCTGTAAATTGTGAGAAAGTAAAAATTTAATGAGAGCTCGGTTGTCCGATTTTGAACCGACAGACTACCGAGCGTTCAGCAGTTAAAAACTCGATTGAAATTAAACGGATTTCGGTATTATGGGGGGTGTATATATTTGGGCAATTTATTTTCAATCGCAAACATTTTAGAGCACTCCAGGTGAACAAGTTCCATGAAATGAAATGCACTAAATTCTGGTAAACAAGTTCTTTGAAATGTCATAACTTTATCGACGACGTCATCGTTAAATTTAATACAATTAAGCAGGGCAGCTCCAAAAGGTCCATTAAGTTAAAATTAACTAAAAAAGTTGCCAAACTGAGCATTTATAACATGTTATAAGTATATCTTGATGACGAATTTCTTGTTGAAATTATTTGACAACCGTTAGATAGGGTAAGGGGATGTAATGTTAGCCTAGCTCCTTTATTCGGCCTACACACAAAGAACAATGACTGTTCGAATTAAATAAACCATTGCTAAAATTGAAACGTTGCGTTGGATCTTTTCGTAGAAAGCGGTTTGCTTTCACAACAAAAACGTTCAAATTGTCAAATCAAAATTTTCCTACTTGGTAAATTTAAAAGTTTAAATTTTCAAAACGAATTGTAAAACTGTCGAATTGAAACCGTGGCATCGTTGAAAATGAATGCAAAATATATTGACACTTGAAACAAACTTTCATCGAGATAGTGTCGTGTAATAATAATAAAAATATGCCATTTGCATTGAAATAAAAACTAATTTTAACATTGAAGGGATAAATTGTAGAATTTTCGAACCGAAAGCCTGTCATGAAAGCAAATTATTTTTATTCCAAAATGAACTTTCAATATGAAATTATCGTGCGATTAAAAATTCATAAAATTCATAATAAAAATTTTTGTAACATAAAAAGTTTTTTTTTTCAGATGAATCTTTCCCACTTTCACAACATGCCTCAGGCAAACTGCAGGTAGTCTATCTGACCGATTTTTTATAGCACATGAACATAAAAGGGATTCTTATATGTAAGTCGTAGAATGTCATAAGCATTCTTTCAATCGAATGGCAACCCGCATTCGTCCATCCTAACGCAGTTCTGACAACAACTCGGCTAAAAGGTGTTCCGAATGTTCTCCCAAATCACGAACGAAATTCTTCTATGTTCGATTCGATTATCACCCTTCGCCTGGAAATTACAGAAGGAAAAGAATTACTCACTTTACGGAATTACTTAAATCGAAAACACAGCCGACGTACTTTTTTTACAGAAAACGAACACAAACCATTTTCCTCGCAATTTTCACATACAAAAGCGGAAGGGAGCAACGAAGAACGCAGTAGATGCGTACGTGGACAACAACATTGAGAAATTGCAAACAATGACGACGATGACGACTTGCTTTGTGTTGGTAGAATTGACAGATCTACAATTTTCATTGTAAAAGGAAACACTTTCATATTTACACACTGAACAGAAACATAACACTTTCGAATCAAACGAAGAGCTTTCGTTGTAGATAATTTTACTTTCAATTTAATGAATAATAAACACTTTTCAGAAGTAAAGTGCAAAACTTTTAATAAAACAAGATTTATTTTTTGTGTGTATGTACCAAATGTGCCATTAATTTAGCGATAATTTACAAAATCATGTTGCTATTATGATGACCAATGTAATCTAATGCATTGAGACAATACTAATCAACTTGTAGTCGTTCACTTCCGTGTAATATTCGATTTCTTGAACTTTTGAGGCATCATGATCTCACTGGTTAAGCTGAACAGATAATCTACACGACCTTTTCGAGTAGTTCATGATTAGGGCCTAAAATCCATTTATAAGCAATGACTTTAAACGTTGATCTCTCACGAATCACGAAAATCCTACTATATCCAGCTACTCCATATGGTGAAATAACATTCTTCTACCATATGCTGCTTTTTATTCAACGAGAGTGATTCAAGATTCAAGAGAAATCGACATTTAAAGTTCTTGTAGGTAATACTTGCAGAGCAGGAAAAGTCGGGTTACAGAAACGGTATTACTAATTTATTATAACGATCTTGATGGTAGAATTCAGACTAACAGCGCTGGGTGACAAAATCATATTTATACCCTCCCAGGTTGTTTATCCGTTACCATGGCACCCATGCTTATATACTAAGAACCTAGCAACGAGTTTGTTATTTACTTGTTGCCATGGTATCACGGACGACGTCGATTGTGCTATCGGTCTTTACCGAGCTACTTTGTTTTTCACCCCCTCTCAATCCGACATTCCTAAATTTGATGTAAGCAGTTTGAACCGAGTGGCTTCCAGGGGTTTTGTAAACAAGTCGGCCAGTTGATCACGGGTACCAATCGGCTCGATGTGCACCGTCCCGCTCTCAACCAGATCACGGATGAAGTGATGCTTTACGTCAATATGTTTGGTCCTTTTGCTTTCCAGGTTCTTCGCCATACCAACGCATCCTCGGTTGTCCTCGTAAATTATCACAGGGTTGGCAGCTATATGGAGGTCTTCCAGAATCCCGCTGATCCACACGGCCTCTGCTGTTGCTGCGCTGAGAGCAACGTACTCAGCTTCGCTTGACGACAACGAAACCGTCGATTGCTTCTTGCTGCTCCAGGATACGGTACATCCATAGACTTTGAAAATGAAGCCGCTCACGGATTTTCGGTCCAGAAGGTCGGCCGCCCAATCGGCATCAGCGAAACCGACGAGCACGTTTGCTTCGTTGTTGCTCCGGTATTCGAGACTCATTGTTTTTGTCCCGCTCAGGTATCGCACCACTCGCTTTAGTGCAGTCCAGTGCACGGTTGAATAGCTCTGCTGGAACCTGCCGAGATAACCGACAGGATAACATATGTCTGGCCTGACACAGAGCATGATGTACATCAGGCTTCCGAGCAATTCCCGATATGGTTCTTCAGCGGTAGGCCCATCTCGTGGAAGTTGTAGGCCTTTTTCCATTGGAGTCCTTATCGGATTGCACTCGCTCATGCCGAAACAGTTCAGCACCTTTACGATGCTGGTCTCCTGCGATAGCCTCATGGATCCTCCACTACGGTTGTAGTCGATCCGCATTCCTAGAAAATGTCGCAGTTCGCCACAATCGGCCATTGCGAACACGGTGGACAATTTCTTCTTCAGCTGGTTGATGGTGTCCAAGTTTCTTCCCGCAATCAGAAGATCATCGACGTATAAGATGATATACAGCTCGTCACCATCGCGGTACCTGATGTACAGGCAGTAGTCTCGCTTTGACCGAACAAATCCCATCTTCTCGATCTCACTAGTAAACTTCTGGTTCCAACACCGTGGCGATTGCTTTAGTCCGTAAAGCGACTTTCGCAGCATACACGCCATCCCCGGCGCTGATTTCACACCGTCTGGAGCACAGATGTAAATAGTTTCCTTCAGTTCACCGTGCAGGAATGCTGTCTTCACATCCATCTGGTGAAAGAAGAAACCTTCGTGGACGCCGACCGCAAGGATGATCCTAATTGTCGCAAGCTTGGCCACTGGAGCGTACGTTTCTTCGTAGTCCAGTCCCGGTTTCTGGAGGAAACCTTTCGCGACGAGTCGGGCCTTGTACCGAACTGTTCGTCCTTGTTCGTCCTCCTTGATGCGAAAAACCCATTTTGTTTTCAACGGCTTTATGTTGGTGGGGCAGGATACCAGCTTCCACACCTTGTTGCTTTCCATTGCTTTCAGTTCATCCTGAATGGCTTTCAGCCACTCATCTCGATCGTCCCGAGTCAGCACATCTTGGTAGGTTTGAGGAACTTCTAGGGAGGAGGAAAATGCGGCAGAGGTTGCTCGGTAACCAGTAATATAATCCAGAAATTTACCTGGAGTCCTGCGCTCCCGTTCACTACGCCTCGACGACTCGCCATGCGCTTCGCGTCTTTCTATTTGTGAAGGAGCGCAACCGATGTAGATCCAATTGGCTCGTCCTGTTCTGGATCCTCGAAGATGTCTTCACTTAAGTCTGAATCTTCTTCTTCGTCGGTATGCTTCTCCGCTTCAGGCACATGTGGTTCAGCTTCCCCTCTTGCTCGTACGACGGTAACACCAATAACTGTTTCTCCTCTTTTCTAGGCACAGATGCGTACGGAAAACACATCTCATCGAAACGGACGTCACGAGCAATAACCACATTCCTGCTTTTCTTATTCCAGAGTCGGTACCCTTTGGGGGCATAGCCAATCATGATGAGTTTCTGGCTTTTGTTGTCCAATTTCTTGCGGAGTTGCGCAGGAATCCACGCATATGCCTTGCAGCCAAAAACCCGTAGTTTTGCTAGATCCGGCTTGGATCCTATCCAACATTCGGCCGGTGTACTACCTTTCAACACAGCTGCTGACGGACTGCGATTTATTATGTTCACTGCTGTAAGAGCTGCTTCGTTCCACATTGACTTCGGCATTGATGAATCAATTATCATGGTCCTCACTTTTTCTATGAGCGTCCTGTTGAATCGCTCAGCCACGCCGTTCTGCTGAGGCGTGTAGGCGACGGTGGCTTCAACCTGGATACCCTTTGTCCTGTAAAAGTTCTTCTGCATTGTCGAGCAATATTCCCTGCCTTGGTCCACAGTCAGCTTCGAGATCCGCAAACCGAACTGAGCAGTCACCACCGCTTCGTATTCCTTAAACTTCTCGAAGACCTCCGACTTCCGCTTCATGAGGTAAATCATGGCGAAATGAGTGTTATCGTCGATGAACGACACGAAATACCTGGATCCTTCCCAGGCCGGTGGATCGATTGGGCCGCATACATCGGAATGCACCTGCTCGAGGGGTCGCTTCGCTCTTTCACGTGTTCCGTCGAAAGGATCCCGACAGTGTTTGCCCTTGGCACATGCGTCGCAGAATCGAATCGGTCCAGGCTTGAAATCCACACCGGTTGCCATATCCTTTTGCACGATTTTGGCCATGCCACCTTGGCCGAGATGCCCCAGGCGACGATGCCAAAGCTCATTTTGATCTACCTGGCAAGCGTTTGCAATCGATTCATTCACCTTGATGCTAAGCTCGTAGAGATTGCCCTTTATCGATGCCGTCGCAATAACAACACCGTCTTTCTTAAGAACTGCCTTGTTTTGCAGAAAAAGCACCTCCACACCGGTAGCCACTAATTTCTTTACCGACAGAAGATTGTCACGGAGATCGGGCACGTACAACACTTTCCGCACATTCAGAAGCACGCCATGGTTACTGTATCCATTAATCACGCCTTCTTCTTTTGCCACTAGATTTTGCCCATCCTTAGCAACGTTGATCACCACCGGCGTCCTCAAGTATTCGACCGAGTCGAAAACGTCCTGACATTCACCAAATGGTCGGTCGCTCCGGAATCCAGTTTGAACTGGATAGTATCGCCGGCTGACTTCGTCACACCATCATGACTCACCATGAAACTGACCGCATTTCGTCCTGCAGCAGCATGGACTTCTTTCTGCTTGCAGTCCTTCTTCATGTGGCCCATTTTGCCGCATTTGTGGCATTTGCCTTTGAATTTGTCGCCACGCTTGTTCTGTTGGTTGCCTGCAAACGCCGCTGGTTTTTCCTCCGTTGGTTCACCCGTTCGATCAGCACGTTTCTGCTCTTCCGCCAGGAGCCTTTGCTTGACGACATGGTGAGATCCTCCTCCTTGATGTTCTCGAGTGCCGTAACCAACGGATCGTACGAGTCGGGCAAGCTCAGGAAAAGCTGGGACACGAGATCACCATTAGCCAGCTCTGCGCCCGCCGTTTTTAGTTGCCTCACCAAATCATCGAATGCCAGTAGATGAGACCGCATCGAAGCTCCATCCTTCATTCGCAGACGTCCTAATTGCTTCCTTAGGAGCGTTTGACTGGCCACCGACTTCTTCGCAAATACTTCACAGAGGCTGGTCCACATTTCCTTCGCGCTGCGTTTGTCCCGGACAACTTCCAGAACTTCATCAGCCAGAAAACCAACGATGAGACTCTTCGCCTTCCGGTCTGCTTCTAGAAACAGCTTCTTAGCCGCTTCCGCTTCCGGAACGTCGTTCGTCAACACCTGCAATACGGCCGCCGCATCCAGAAACATCTTGACGCGAAAACTCCAGTTCTCGAAACCCAGTCCGCCGGAATACTGGGGAATTCCGTGCGCAGTTTCCTTCGGGGTGCCCATAACCTCTTGTAGGTAATACTTGCAGAGCAGGAAAAGTCGGGTTACAGAAACGGTATTACTAATTTATTATAACGATCTTGATGGTAGAATTCAGACTAACAGCGCTGGGTGACAAAATCATATTTATACCCTCCCAGGTTGTTTATCCGTTACCATGGCACCCATGCTTATATACTAAGAACCTAGCAACGAGTTTGTTATTTACTTGTTGCCATGGTATCACGGACGACGTCGATTGTGCTATCGGTCTTTACCGAGCTACTTTGTTTTTCAAAAGTCATTGTTTACAAATGGCTTTTAGGCCCTTAACATGCATTACTCGAGAATTGATCTAAATTGGGCTTAATTGAATCGATAAAGCAAATAATGCAGTCTGGATGTACAGGAAATAGTCACACGTTACAAACTAACTGTTCATATAGCTAAAATAACAATGATTTTACAAGAAAACCGTAGACCCAATGTTGGGGACATATTTTTTTTTGTATGTTCCCAACTATGGCCTGTTGTATCAGTAACGTAGTAAAAAGGTTGTTATTGGTTAAATTTTAAATGGAAATGCATGAATTTGCGGTTGTTTATATTCAATCGTACAAAGACTGCATTAAGTAATAAATGCATCGAATAGGACCAAGTTGCGTCCATAAATAGACCCAATTTGGTGCTTATAGACCGACATTAAATCCATATCTCGAATGTTTCTGACTTTATAAAAATAGGTGTGTGCACACTTAGAAAATTTTACAGTATTCGGTAATTTTTTACCGAACTTTCAACAGCTGAACGTTTGGTAATCTGTTCGGTAATTAAATCAATTACCAAACGTTCTGTACTCGAATTTTTCGATGAACTGACAAAAAATACCGTACATTTCGGTAACGGGAGCTTTGATAATCTATCAAAAACTACCGTACAGTTCGGTAATTTTTGTTGTCTGGTACCGAAACGTTTCGGTATTATTGTTTGTTTTTATTGTTATACACCAACATATTCGGATGTTATTGTTCTATTAAACAAATCTATATTTGTTGTAAATTGTTTATTTTCTTATTAATTTCTGTTAGGATACATGAACTATAATATGATTTTTAATAATGATACATATCCGGCAGTAAAAACATATCAACACCGGGAAATCCTGTAAATAATTCAATTTAATTAAAATTAAATTAAAATCAAAAAAATTAGATGAATTCTTACTGAAAACCTCGATGAGTCCTGGATCCTGCTCCTACAGCTGCTGATATACCTGCTCTATCACCATTAATTTCTGGTTTCCACCACGAGATAAAAACTTTTTAATTTGAACTTTCCAAACCACCTTCTGGAACACAACCGATCACTGGAACCACGAGACTTCATAGAAAATGGCCAACAGTTTGACACATAATAATACTTTACCGGGCTTCGGTAATTCAGAGTTCGTTTTTCGTTTTGTTCGATAAAGTGCTTACCGTATTCAGTGATTGTTTGCTTTTAACGTATGAATTGTATTTTTTTTTCTACCGAATACGGTAAATAAAATACAACGTAACAGATTGTTCGGTAAAGTGTTACAAAATTACTGTCAAATTATTTATGTTTACCGAAAAATCGGTAATACTTCATGTTTACCGAAATATTTCGTCAATTTTTTACCGAACAGCAAAATCGAGTTTAAGTGTGTGACTTTTCGTGATACATACTACCAAATGTCTTATCAAACTTATCTTAGCAAAGTGTCTGACTAGTTGAATCTCGCTTACAGCTTCAAAACTTTATGAGTTTTAATAAGAAATGTAATTGATCATTGCATAATAAGCTGAGTTAAGGGACACATACTTTAACATGTTTTAACTCTGTAGTCTGAACAACCCTAATAAACATGTAACATACAGGGACGATTTTATAGATGGTTTGACCATACCACTAACAGTTGGAATGATACCACGAATTAGATGGTTATTGTTTATGCGGGAAGGCTTAAGCGTGTGTATAAATAATTAGTTCAGTTTTAGCGTACATCTGAGTGTTTTCGACCAAACCTGAGCGGTTATTGGGTAAATCCCTTTTTCATGTTTTGTTTAATGTGATGCCTTTTCGATCAAATCGACACAAAATTTCCATTAGGGCCTAACTGACAAACGTAAACAATGGCTTCTTCCGTAAATTTCTCGTGGCACAGAAGCTACCCATGTAAGCCTCCAATTCTATCGGATAGGTGGACACTTCCTCTTCGAAATGATCGTGGTGGATTGATTAGGCGAGTTTTCAATAACGAGAAATTTTAGGAAGAAGCCATTGTTTACGTTTGTCAGTTAGGCCCTAATGAAAAATTTGTGTCGAAATAAAGACGCAAAACAATCGCGTGCTTATCATGGTTATCGAACTTTTGTCCTGTTGC
Organism: Aedes japonicus; assembly: GCA_034211315.2. Lineage (NCBI taxonomy): Eukaryota > Metazoa > Arthropoda > Insecta > Diptera > Culicidae > Aedes > Aedes japonicus. The sequence goes on along the minus strand of JASCZW010000664.1, from coordinate 394,526 downwards.
TAAAACTATGTTTGTTTCTGAATTAAAATCGCATTGATTTTTTGAAATCTCTATGAACTTTGTATTCTCGTCGGCAAGAGATTATTCTATTCATCGAAAACTTGTTATCTGTTGGTAAGTTCGCCAGCTTCTTTTTGGATTTGTCTCGCATGCAGGCTGAGGACCCATGATTGGTCGACAGCCTTCACGCGAGCGACATAACGAATTTCACAACTTGATTCAATCGAACATCCGGTGCGTTTACGCGTTAGTTTCAGAACCATGAAGAAAGCGTCTACCTCGAAGGCGGATGGACCCGCCGAAAAGAAACCCAAAATCGAAGGTGGCCCAATCAAGGTGGATGATTTTGTGGACAAATTTAAGACAACCCGCAAGGAAACTGCCAAGTCAATTCTCGATTTCGATTTTAAGAAAAAGCGCGTACGTATTCTGTCCGACGTCAAAGAAGTGGACGAAAGCAAGAAGGGAATCGTTTATTGGATGTCCAGAGATGCCCGGGTACAGGACAACTGGGCATTTTTATTTGCGCAAAAGCTTGCGTTGAAAAACGAACTACCGTTGCACGTTTGCTTCAGCTTGGTGCCGAAATTTCTTGATGCCACCATCAGGCATTACAAATTTATGCTGAAAGGTATTGCAGCAGTGGAAGAAATGTTGTTGGGCTAGTAAGTTTATTGTTTTCTGTTGCAGGTCTCGAAGAAGTATCAAAAGAATGCCAATCTCTGGATATCAACTTTCACATGCTGACCGGAATGGCTAAAGATACCATTCCAAAGTTTGTAAAAACGCATAAGATTGGAGCCGTTGTATGTGATTTCAGTCCATTGCGAGTGCCGATGAAATGGGTTGAAGATGTTCGTAAAACACTGCCAGCAGACATACCGCTCTGCCAGGTTGATGCCCATAACATAGTTCCATTGTGGGTGACATCTGAGAAGCAGGAGTATGCAGCGCGAACAATCCGTAATAAGGTGAACGGGAATCTCAATACTTATTTGTCGCAATTTCCACCGTTGATCAAGCATCCCCATAAGGCTTCCTTTAAAGCTGATCCAATTGACTGGACCAAGTTGTTGGAGACAGTTGAGGTTGACAGAAGCGTAGACGAGGTTGCATGGGCCATTCCGGGTTACACCGGAGGGGTGAGTGTCTTGCAAAGCTTTGTAGAGAAGCGGTTGAGGAAGTTCAATGCAAAACGAAACGATCCCACCGAGGATGCTCTGTCGAATCTCTCTCCTTGGTTTCATTTTGGGCAAATATCCGTACAGCGATGCGTTTTGACGGTTAAGAAGTACGGCAAGGGATTTTCTGAAGGTGTTGCGGCTTTCTGCGAAGAAGCGATTGTCCGTCGAGAGCTGTCGGATAACTTTTGTTTCTACAACAAAAACTACGATAGTTTGAAGGGTGCCTACGATTGGGCTCAGAAAACTTTGGATGATCACCGTAAAGATAAGCGCACGCATCTCTACAGTAGAGATCAGCTTGAGCAGGCGAAAACTCATGACGATTTGTGGAACTCGGCACAGATTCAGATGGTTAAGGAAGGTAAAATGCATGGCTTTTTGCGCATGTATTGGGCGAAGAAAATTTTGGAATGGACCAAAACTCCAGAGGAAGCTCTTGAGACGGCTATTTACTTAAACGACCGCTACCAGTTGGATGGCCGTGATCCAAATGGGTACGTTGGCTGCATGTGGTCTATTGCGGGTATTCATGATCAAGGCTGGCGCGAACGGGATGTGTTTGGAAAGATTCGTTACATGAATTACGAAGGCTGCAAACGGAAGTTCAATGTGGCTGCTTTCATCGCTCGTTACGGTGGCAAAGTTTACAAACAGTAGTGCAGTGTTTTGAATCGACAAGTGGAAGCTGGACAGTCACTGCAAGCTGTAAGTACTTTTTCGTCCATGTATCGTCTATTATTTCCTTATTTTTGTTCCTTATTCATACCTCGACGGAATATATACCGAGATTACTACAGTACAAATCAATACACCGTACAATCGAAAAAAGGGTTTTCATTCATCCGAAAATCATCAAGTTTGTCGTTTGTTTTTTGGGTAAAAAATATTGTATATTTTCAATTTTATGCTTTAAAATATCTTCAAGGTCTAGTTATATTGTATCAGTTCTCATTTTGCGTTCAACAACAGCGTTTGATTGTTTTTTGGTGCGATCCATTACTGTTATTATACAGATGCCCTTTGTTCGTTGCCAGCAGATCGGTCGTTTTTCCACTCACTAAATACTGTGTGAAATAAAGAATACCTTCTTTTTGAAGTTCCTGTTCATATAGTGCAAATACGAGGAAGTGATGCGACAATTTAAAGGGCCTAATGTTCCACTTTGCAAATGCAGAGCTGTTGCAACAGGTGTTGATTTCGCGATTCTTGCGAATTTCGAAAATTTGTTGCCAATTTATGCTTGAAGCCGGCGTCGATGGTGTAGTTGTAAGCGTGACTGCTACTTGGCACCCAGTGGGTCTGGGTTCAATCCCAGTAGACGTCGGTGGTTTTTCTGAGGCGAAAAATCTGGTCACGCGTTCCTTCGGAAGGGAAGTAAAGCCGTTGGCCCCGGCTCATAGTCATGAGTCGATGGGTAGGGTCCAGGTGCACGGAAAAAAAAGTATGATTCAATCAATAATATTTCATCTGAAATCAACTACCTTTATTTATACATTGATTTTTCGATAACCCATGTGCATGATTGTAACAATCATACATTTCAAGTTGATTTAACTATTGTATGCTCGAATCAACTTCAGTAGAATATGGTTGATTCAACAATACCATGGTTATGACAAAAAAAAATATAAATGATATTTTGACAGTTGGCTTACAGTAGGTACCAGTAAATTCAAACATGATTATAGTTGAACCAACTAAATAACAAAATTTGGTTTGAATATGCTTGGGGTCAGTTTAATTTCTTTTCTGAATTACATTTTCGATTCTGTAATCGCTTGAATGAGAATGCAATTAAATTTATAACATAATTTAGGATTGATTTTTGACCGATTTTTTTTATTATGCCAATGATAGTACTTTTTAAAACGATTGATTAAATAGTTTAAATTAAATAATCATTTTTAGTTTATCTTTAGAAGAAAAGCGCCACTTGTTGGGCCCCTCAATGCCCCTCACTCTGTCAGCTTATAATGGTGGGGGCAGGAGATCCTCTACTTGTTCACGCTCTTCGATCTTAAGAGCTGTAGCCATTTTCTCTGAAAAAAAAACAAACTTCTTGGTACAATTGTACGAACAATAATCGAGTTATAAAAAAATACTCACAGTTGAAAACCTTCATTGCTGGAATGATTAATTCAATAATTCAACCAACTCCTCATCCTCCTCAAACTCACTAAGAACTTCCTCGTCGGACGCCATGATGAACTTGAAAGCGAACTGAAAACTACCAAGTTGTTTTTATTTTTTTATATAGTCTTCAAATGAATGATATGATTTTGTCTGACGTTCATGACCAGAGACCGAAATTTTCGCCTACTTGAGAAGAGAAACTTCCTTTTTCACCCTCTTGGAAAAACAGATGAGAATGTGAGAAGCGAGAGACTATTATACGTTATTAATCGTTCCTTTGTCAGTAAATCCTAGATGCCGATTATTATTTTTCACTTACTTTTTGACATCTGAAAATGCAGCATTCTTCATGCTTGTTTTATTCTGACATTATAATTCGAAAAAAGCCAATTTTTCTTCATGTTGTGAATCTTCGTTTTATGCTCCTCTGGTTTTGCTCCTCGTATAGATCATTGCACCGAATGTATTAACCTCACTTTTTTGACAGTTCAGGGAGCTTGTTTACAAGGTGTTAGAATTTGAACCGCTCAAACAAAAATTTTCATTAGCTTTTTCCGGACTCTGTACGATAAGATTCGGGAAACGATGTTAAAATAAGCCCTGGTGTCTGTTTTCCTGCCGTTTTACTTCACCGTAATAAATTTAGAGCACAAAATCTCAAACCGATCTCACCGAAAATATTCTAAGTCCAACTAAACAAGCTCCCTGAACTGTCAAAACTGCATTGATGACGCCATCGTGCAATGATCTATATAATTTAGGTAGCATGTTTCAGTGAAAAATGTGACATGAGAAAATATTTTCGTTGAATTTTGGAGAGAAATATTTTCGCAAATGCAAGAGAGACGATAATGAATTATCGGCGAAAAAGGAGAGATGAAAATGTGAACGGTTCGCTACTCATCAAGAACCTGCTTGAGAGAGAGCATGGTTTTCACCCAGCTGAGTGAGAATTTCGATCTCTGTTCATGACATACAAAATGAAGATGTTTATGATGGCATGTTCGCCAAAAGTGAATGTAATAAATCAAGTTTTAAAGATGGACTACGTTTTTATTTTCTATTTTGGGGTTTCATTTCGAAAATTTCCATAAAAGCAAGAGCGTTTCGAACATAAACGCTTTAAATCGCGAGAATCGATAAATATGGGCCTATGAATCCAGGGGCCGGATTTTGGATCTCGAAACGAACGACTTTTTGTACGAACGCTTGTGAGAAAAAGATCTTCGTTTCGGGATCCAAAATACGGCCCCAGATTCATCTCAGTCATAATTGAGAAATCCAGGTAAAGCGAAAGTGAGTTAAGTATCGTAGAGAGTGCTCGGTAAAAGTGGTTTTTGGAGTTGCCTAAGCAGTCTCATTGGATTTTTTTTGGGAGTTTTGAGTTATGATAAATAGTAGTAGGGTAGGGAACGGCTTCAGCTCCCCGGGACCCTATTCCAAGCACCGGGTATAATCATCAACCTACAATGCAATGTTGCATACAATGTTGCAAAAAAAAAAAATGAGCGTTGTAAGTTATCGTTTACCCCGTGCTTGAAATTGGGCCCGGGGTGCTGAAGCCGTTCCCTATCCTACTTGGCGATAATACGAGCAGAAAATCATACGTAATGATGATACTGACAAATTTCACACAGCTAAATAGATAGCGAGCAAGTTAGTATCAGTTTAAAGTTTTAACAACTACGATCCTTAACCTAACTTTATCTTTAGGATTCCTCAATACTACCTCATACTTTTTGCGTTCAATCATGCGTTCTAGGCACAGAGTATGCTACATGTTTTGACAAATCTTCCTTTACAATACGTCAGATTAGATTGGATTTCTATATTTGAGAGACTTTGGCTGGCTCGTCTCTTATAAATACGTTAGATATTCAGAACGAAAACATGGTTTCCCAAGAGAATATTTATGAGAACTTTGTCAGAAAACTAAATTGAAAATCTCAGAAAACTAAATGGCACAAAAACTTGTTGATCGAATTTCGCCTAAAGCAACTGTCAGTTGACGCCCTGTAAGATATGAGCGAAACCATCTGAAAAGATTACCGGCAACTCCTAGCCTGACAAGTTTAGGGATCGCAATATCGCAATCTTGTCGAAAGCTGCTGTTAAATCTGTGTAGATAACGTCCGTTTGGCATCGAGCAATCATACTATCAGTGATGTATGACGTTAGGCACAATAGGTTTGTTGTTGTGGAACAATTACGCCCAGTCGAAAACCCGTGCTGTGCCGATCAAAAACTGCTTACAATGTGCAACAAGAGAGTTCCTTACTACCAGTTCAAAAAGCTTCGATACAGCGCTTAACTATGTGATTCCCCTAAAGTTATTCACGTCCCGCTTGTTTCCTTTTTTAAATACCGGAAACGTCTGCCGTTTTTCAGCAAAAAGGAAATATGCTGCTAGAAAGGGACACTGGAATATCTGAAGAAGTGGATCCAGAAGATAGATCATATTCTGTTTAAGAAAAACGGATGCAACACCATCAGGTCCGGGCTTGAACGATTTTTTAAGAAGTGATGCAGCGTTCGAGATGGAATGAACGGGAAGTCGCTCGTCTTCGAACAGCTATTAAAGACCATGGATAATGGTAAGCCGTTGTTGATTAACATATTTCCAAAATGATTTCGGGTGTGATTTAAGTCGCCGTTGAACCACACTCAGATGGCGTTGGTAAAGTACACGACTTAGTCGTTTGTATTCGTAGTTGAGTCTGCTATTATTATAATAATGGTGTTTAAGCGACAGTGTGCGGTGTTTCGTGAATCTTTTGAGAGGCGCTCTTTTGGTTCGTCTAGGCGCACGAAGACCGTTAGTCATCCAAGGGACCCGAGATTCATTCTGAACGATCCGTTTGGCGAAGTGCCTGTCAATGACAAGCCAAGACGTGGACGTTTTCATTCGCCTCGTCATTAACTTGGGGTAGAGTTGCGGTACTGTAGCTGTACACCGCACAGAGAAATAGTTTACGGCCTCCAAGCTGAATTGCTACCCGAACTTGTTCCACGGAGAACCAAGAATCGTCTTCAAATGCACTTGCTTTCAGCCTGGAACTAACTGCACCGAGAACACCACCGCCTTTCGATTTCCTGCTATTGTTTATGTTCCGATCGCAGCGGAATACTTCGTAACCATCTCTAAAAACATAACTTGAAACAGTCCGAGAACCTAACTATGTCTCAGTCAAGACTATCATGCCATAGCCATGATCCATGATCGCTAAACTATAATCATCCACGAGGCCGTTCATTCCACCAACATTCTTGTAGTAGATGACAATATTCGAATCCCGCAGTTGAAGGGTAGTAGCACTGGGAAAGGAAATACCATCAGGGCGGGAAGTGTCTGTTGGTTGACAGTACTTGCCGTTACTTGGAATCCGGAAGACCCCGTTTCCCAACTCAACCGCAGGGCTGGGACGACTGTTGGACACGGGCAGGAGGGGCTCGACTGCGTTGAGCGGAATAGGGGCTTCCTCAAGACTAGCGGCAACTGTGCGTCCCGGTATCCCGCTTACAAACGTTGATCGATAGTGGCTAGAGATGAACTGAAAACGCCGAACAAATCAGGAAACGAAATGTCCGGAAACACAGCGTACTTGCCTGTAGTAGAAGTTCGGAAGATCCCGTCTTCCAACTCAAACGCGGGGCCGGGACGACTGTTGGACGCGGGCAGGAGGGGCTCGACTGCGATGAGAGGGGTAGAGACTTCCTTTGGACATGTGGCAAGTGTGCGTCCCGGTGTAGAGCTGGTTCGGTGGAAGCTTATTTCATTAATATGATAATTTCGGTCAGAAGGCTCAGCGTATCGTTGAGTTTCGGTCATTTGGAGAGTGTTGAGCATTATCAAAGTCGATGCAGAAGAGCTTAACACAGTCTGAGGCAGCGCTAGAACACGGAAGCTGATCAGGCAATGAATTTTTACTAACAGAAGCATACTTGCCTGAAAGTGGAGGTTGGGAAACCCCACTGCCAATCCCGACCAAGAATTGGCAAGAACGAATTGTGATGGTCGGTGTATCCGAACGAGGTAACCACATGTTTTTTGAAGCATTATCTTCAAATTCACGGAACAAAATCCCTTTCGACCATGTATTCGCATTCAGAGCGACTTCACGTAGAACGATATGAATCTCATACGGCTCGTGTCAGATTCTTTCTTCGCAAGCGGAACAACCTTAATCGAATCTTCGTTCGGCACGTTCGTTTTGACGAGTTTTTCAATTGCATCCGGTTTCACACTAGGGTGGATGCGATAGAGGTACAGCCAGAACATCTCAGCAGGTTAGGAAACGGTAAGCACAGTTGAATCAGTAACCGCTTGAATGTTACCAATAAGAGGTATGCTGACAGACATGCCTTCTTCACGTCAATGGTGGCTGACGAGAGAGATTTCCAGGATCTAGAATTGCAAGAGTATATGGTGCGATCTTTTTTGCTAATTGGTCAATCTTTTCTCTTTGCTTAGCCATTTCATTCCTGATTTCTGCATTCGCGATTTCCTGCTTTTCAGTAATATAATTTATTACACTTCCGAAAGACGAGACTGCTGACTTGAATCTGGCACATTTCATCAATTTGACGCACTCATCGCACATTCAAAACACGTTCGGACATGAGTGGATAACGTTCACAAAGGCGGAACGGAACGGAAGATGTTGCGTACGATACCTCGGAGTGCACATAAAAAACGGAACGTGAAGGCGAATTGTATCACTTGTTGGGAGAACCTCCCATCGTTTACACCGCTTAAATCAGTCGACTACTGGGTAAGTTGTAAGAATGTCGGACGACAGCCCAGTTAAAATGATTCTCGATAACGATCCGACGGGCACAAGAAAAAGAGGTGCGCAACGAGGATCTGTGAAGCAAAAAGCGATTGGCGGCGAGGCGGTTGAAGTGCAGCAATGGGCTGAATAGAATGGAGACAATTTCTATATATAGCAGAGTCCACCCGATTGGTAAGGTAAGGACAGTTCAACCATTTAAAAATATGCTAGGAGTCGGAGGAGGAGCACTGCTTGAAGCTTTGCTGTTACCGGTCAAGTTGTGAGAATTTGATCGTCACAGTTTTTCTGTTGCATGTGGCAGCCTCTTCCGTCGCAAACTACCGTTCAAAATGCCCTTCCGCTCGTTTTCAACTCTTTAAATTTTCACAGCCTGTCGTACTCTAACGGAACTATTAATACTTTCTTTTCATTTACGACTAAACTAAATATATAATATTTCTCTTCGTTCTAGCAATAAATAACTTGTCTACTCCTAGAGCCTCTCATGGTGATGGTAAATTACATGCTTCTGACAAATTCATCACATCTTGAATTGAAACAGACAACTACTTATTTTTGCATCATTTCCTGAATTTTATCGTACAGAATCCAGAAAAAAAGCTTTCATTAGCAATAGCACTTTTCGTTTGAGCGGTTCGAATTCTAATCGCGGTTCGTGCAAGATTAGATATTATAAGTATCGGGAAACAGTATTCATATTGTAACATTTGGAGTGAAGAAACTTCTTCGAATCGCTCATGATCAAATGCCGCAATCCAAATAGACTCGAATTTTGCAATGTGGCCTGTTGTCCCAACTCAATATGACAATATGACTGCAATATGACTAAATTTCACAAAGCGATTATTTCACAAAAAGAACGTTTATAAGTAAAAATATGATTTATTTTATTCATAAAACAGGCTAATACATAGAACATAAATCTCAACATACGATATAGCTTTTTTAAAAGAATAACAAATTGATTGCTAAAAAGTTGGTAGTATAGTGATTATTCAGTAGTGTTTTTTTTGTTTCGCTATACTGCCGTTATTCGCATAACTGTCCCATGTTCTATGGGATACCCTATATACATGGTACAGTTATGCGAATAACGGCAGTATAGAAGTGAGTAGTTTAAACTGGAGCCCTTGTTGAGTAGATGATTTATTATTGTTTTTATTTTTTTTCAGTGAGGAAGTTTATTGTGCATCGCCGGAGTAACCTACAGTTTAGAAATTTATCAATTCAACTGCGTTGCAATTATTAATTCATTCTGTTAGATTGAACGGCCGGCTGTGGGCTCATTTCTCCTGATTTGCATTTGCATCAAGTTTGATACTTGCTTGAATACCATTTCAGTATAATAGTGGAAATGAAAAGTAAAATTACGTAGAAAGCGTCTCCAGTCCTGTGTTGTGTGTTTGCCTTCGCTTGTCTTGAAAAATTGGATGTGTTGTAGGTAAAAGCGGAGAGTACCTGCATAATTATTTGCTTGCTGCATGGTTATCAAGTATATCAACAAGTAGGTAGGTAGTGTTTTGAAGGTTTGTCCGATAGTTATGATTATTGATATTGATGTGTAATTCAGTTATCGCTCGCATCCGCCTATCCTACTCCTTTGCTTTAGCTCTATTTGTTTGTTGACGACACATTTCCTTTTCCCCGAAAAAGGCACTGTTTAATGTATAATGTGTTGAATTCCAGCCTTTGCGTGTTGTGTCTTTGCTGAGCTTCGCGCAATTCAGTTACGGTTATCTTTGCATCATTTGAGTTGTTTAAATTTATGCTTAAGAGTTTATTGACTGTATAGGGCTTAAAGCTAGTTCGTAATGCGTATTTGGGTTTCCGTAGTCAACAGAGTTGAAATTGCAAACAACGTTTTAAAAATAACTTGTGTTGTTGTTTTTAGTTTAGGGTTAAAATCGACAGTTCGACACACGTAAATTCAACGATTTTGACAAAATATTTCAAACGTACTATTCAAATTCAAAATGTGCGACAAAATTTTTAATTGAGTGTTGATAGGATATGGAGAAATTTACTCACGCTGGGAATGAAGAACTTTTGTAAAGATTTATTTAAATTTGACGACAATGATTCGTGTCGTTGAATACAATTGATGTGTATAAACTTCTCTAATTGTAGATTTGGTTTAACGTTCTTCTTTAATATCTTCGTTCGAGATAAATTTGTGGTAGTTAATAGATGCCTTTGCCGACTCAGATAGAGTACTGTTGAAACGATTGCTTAATGTTCCTTACCTGATGTCCAAATCTTTAAAATATAGATTAACCTTTGTTTGCTTTTAGTGGCATATAATAGCATATTGGAAATTTTCTTCCATTGGTGTTGTCTTATCAAGGCTGGATGACCCTAATTTTCCTTTCAATGTACGCCCGACACATGGGACAATCACGTATACTGACATGGCACTCAGCACAGCAACACATATGACCGCACGGTAGAAATATAACTTGGACCTGAAATGGATGGAAAAAATGGTATCCATTTCGAAGAAAATGTTCTCATATCAGATCTTACCGTTTGCTCCAGACAAACAACGCATTCTGAAAATTGTACCGCGGCACTGGCTGCAGGCGATTCGTCTGGCGGGGAGCTTGGAAGCACTGGTTCATCCTCTTCCTCCAGTGCTGGCGCTGTGGATGCTGATGTTGACGGACTTAGATCTGCCTCCGGATATTCTATTCTACGGTTCAGATAGTCGTAATAGTTGCTGATTGAAGTCAGGATTGCAGTTCGATCAGCGGGATTTTGAACACCGGCTTCAACCAGATCCTGGTCGCATACACTGGCGAGTTCCTTGTCTCGGTTTTGCCAAATTTTAGACAGGAATGGTAAGCATTGAACGACACCGTTCTCCAAAAACTGATATCCCAATATTGGATCCACCGAGGCAGCATCGCTGGTTATTTCCGCTGGTCGATGGTCCAACAGTTTTTGGTATTGCATTAACCAGAAGTCGGTTTGCTCGCTTTCCTTCTGTTGTTCGATAATTTTGAGCGTGTCCAGAAGCTGCAAAGTATTTCGACATTTACATATGACTCGTTGGGCGTTCCGTATAATTGCTAACGTACCTGTCGTTTTCGTTGATCCTGTTGTTTGAGCAAATCCATTAGAACGTAGGTCAAGTTCATTCTTTGTTCGGTAAGATTATTCTATAAAATAAAATACGTTAGCTTTATGCGATTGGTATAACGACTTTTTTTTTAAAACATTACAATTTGGTCATCCTGGTTAGTTTTCTTCCGTTCAATTTCGTAGGTGGTTAAAGTGGCCAGTTGAGACTCAACGATGCGGACCTGTTCTACGAGGCCCCAGGTGCGGGAATCATTTTTGGCAATTAGTGCAGCCACGGCAGATTTTTGAATCTCTTCATCACAGTTGATTTGGTCAATAACCTCCTGCCGGTTTCGATCATAGTTCAAAAACACGTTATTCAGAAGATTGTTGGTCTCGTGTTCTCGTTCCAGGATGTTACGAGACGATTGATCACGTTGATTGTGAAAATTTTGAATAACATTGATTTCGTTTTCGAGCAAATCGGTCATAGCTGTAAGAACTTCCTGCTTGCGGAGATCATTCTGCTGGATACGGAGCTGTTCGAGTAGCCGCTCCTGTTCCTCTCGCTCACGCTCGAGGAATGCTGGATCTGGACCATTCTTCAACGATAGAAGATTATCGACCAGCTCGCTAGAGTGTTTCTCATCTGTTGAATGGAAAATAAATTTTGTTATTCTGCAAACCTATCGGGATCTTCTAAATTAATTTTTACCTTTCAAAATATCGTTTATCAAGCGCTGCCGTTCCGTTTGTTTCTCCTCCTGTAACCGGTTAACGTTAGTATCGTTTTGATTCTGCTGCTGAAGCAACTGCTGTAGTAATTCCTGCTTTTTTCTTTGCTGCTGTTCGTGCAATTTGCTTTCGGCCAGGTAGTCCTTCTCATAGGCCAATCGTTCATGTTCTAGCAACTTCTTTTCCTTGTTTTGTTTTTCCCGTGCTAATTCCGCTTGACGCATCTCATCCCGCTCGCTGCCAATAAAATTGATTGTGCTAGTCTTATTTCGAATGTATGAGTCTGACACATCCTCCGGTGGTGGTTCATGCATTATTTCACCGGTTGATAAATATTTTATGATTGCGTATGTTCCTCCGGCAACTACGTCTGCCGGAGGATCGGAAATGGTGCTTGGGTCAAGTACTATATCTACTAGATTATCACATGTAGCCAGTTGATTTGGCAGTATTTCTAGGCGAACATTGCCGCAAATGTTCAGTATCCTAAGGAGGGGCATGAACGATACCTGTTCCAATGTGGTTAGATTGTTCACGGATACATCGAGCAGTTCCAGTTTCTTCAGTCGGTTGATTGTTACCGGGAGTTTCTCCAAACTGTTGTTCGATACAAATAATTCCTGTTGAAAGAAGCGTATTTTTTTTAAATGAGCTTCCTTTCCATCCCATAATTAACTTACCCTGAGATTTTCCAACCTGTAGATCTCGTCCGGCAGTTTCTTGAATCGATTGTTCGATAGATTCAACGTAATCAACAATTGCAGATCCACAAGCGCTCCCCCGCCGCTCAGTGAGGCCAATTTATTGTTTGACAACGAGAGTAGCTCCTTCCGAAGCACTTTACACATAATAAACACTCCTGAAGGTACATCTTTCAGATTGCAGTCCGCCAGATCAAAGATTGGTTCCGGTGTTTCTTTTGCCTATACATATACACAACAGAATCAAAAGTATGTCAAACGAAAATCAATAAAAATGACACATTGTGCTACTAAAGAAATAATACATACCAGGCACTGTTTTCGCTCTAAGCGAGCTTTGTAATCGACCGTGGGTTGCTGGTCGGTCGTCCTGTTCGGCATCTCGTTGTTCGATGAGGAATTATTTTCATTGCTTGAGGATGAAATGCGACAACCCATAAAAGGAAAGAGATATCACTTGAGCAACTCGAGCGCGCTTTCGTCAACTGCTTGGAAGATGAATTGTTACAAATTTCCAGCAACCCTCCTCGTTAGTCAACACTAAAAATCTGTCTGCTCACTGGCCTGCTGATTCTAAACGATAATGCGCCCACCTAGATGATATTAAATGGAATTCAACGCTTATTGACGATAATTGGTTGACATTGCGTAGTGCCGCAAGGATTACTGCAATGTTTTGATGGAGGTTTACTTCACCATTTACATACATGTATTTCTCAACTTCTGTTCGTTCATAAGAACAATGAGTAATCGATGATTTTTACCGAGTTCTAAAATCGCACCGATATGCTTACCTTCGAGATATCTTTCAACTACACTACGACTCACACAGTGAACCATAATTGCAAACGTTATCTTCAGTCATTTAACAAATTTCTATCAAATGAGATAAAGATATTTTTCTTTTGGCAAAAATTGAAATCGCACACAATACCAACGCAGTCACAGTCACTAGCACTGTTGTTTTGAATCATGCTTCGTCTCATTCTATACGGATTCTACCTTCTACAGAGGGGTTCTCGCTAAGCTGCTTCTGTAATTTTACGTTCTGATGTGGCGAGGATTCGTATGCAAGCGAATTGATTTACGCACTAATCTCATTCAAATTGACAGTTGTATTAAGCTACCGCGACGGCATCGCATTTGACGCAGCTAAACTTCTAGTCTTGCCTTAAAAATAAGTCCTACTGATCTCATTTCTAATTAAGAAAATGTTACATAATTATAGTTCAAACATCATTAAGCGACGTGACCCCCTGGCCAAGGATGAAGGGTTTGACGATGATTCGTCAAGTGTCGATATAATCAATCTTCTGATTAATACTAGTAATTATAGCTGAGATATTTCTATTATTTAAGTTATTTATTTTTTCGAAACTTGATTTATCATACCTTTAACATAGCTATAGAAACAGTTGCGCATGATTTAACTACAGCTGCCTATCACTATTATTAGAGGGACCGCCAGGCCTTAAGTACGGGTTTATACTAACAATTCTAGCACTAACAAGACCCTGAAACCAACGTTCATCTGCATAGATTAGTTATATTGTAGTTATGTATTATTACTAACTTTACTTTCCTACTTTATTGTTACTCTTGGTGGTAGGCGAAAGCGTCTATTAGAATTCTTTTCATCAACTCACATTAATAATTACTTTGTTATTGTCTCTTTTCTAATTTCTTTTTTCTTCTCTTCTGTCTCTTGTTTTTGTTGCCAATAACGCATGATTATTGTCTGAACTGCTTCAGTAAGGAATTGGGTGACGTTCCGCCAGGTTGGTCGAGACGGAAATCAAGTAGGAGTAAGTGATGACATTCATCATGTCATTGTTGTTTGAATCCTAGTTCTAAAATACTGGGCTCCTTATTTCACCTCACCTTGTTCAAAAGGGCTTGAACAAAATAAGTGGCTTACACATATCACTTGAAGATGTGATATAACGAAACATTTTTAATATTAGCATAGAACATGAGTCGATGTTTCATAAGTTGACTGAGATGCTTTATTGAAAAATTTAATAACGCAAGGCTAACAAATGTATTTGAAATTGAACTTATCATCTCGTTGTTTCTTCCAAACATGCCTAATTCCGATGTTTCTTCATTTCACATCCGTTGAACAATACTGAATAGCCATTTGGTTTTGATAATATCACTTTTTAATGACTATATCTGTTTCTTTTTTGGTATACTGGAGTCAACAGGAAAGCTAGATTTGTATCATCGAATTTATCTCTGCAGACACTTGAGAAGTGGCAAATGCTTTCAAAATTGTAATCAACAGTAAGTGGATGAGATCGAAAAGCAAGTTGGATGACAGTAACTTGCGGTACCAGTGCAACAACAACCAATAGGAGAAGAAACATATGAGAACTTATTCATAGTTGAACTTATCAATTGCTAAAATGTACTAATCACCAAACTATTATTCCGGTTTCGTTTCAGCAATCAAACGCCTCTCTCTCTTGCTTCACTTTCTGCCTCCTACTATTCCTTCACTCTGACTATCCCCTATTTTCAACAGCCTCTTACTATCCGGTATCTTAAGCAGGATTCACTTGACCCCTGTGGTTATTATTCTGTGATACCAAATCTGTACTTCTACCCTGGTACTGTATGGACAGTGGTTTTCATCGCTAGAGACCTGGCCCTGTGACCCCCTTCTGTGCTTGAAAATGAAAATGAAATGAAAATGTTTTATTGTATTATCTTTTTCGCTAGCTATGTGACGAACGAAACCCCATATGACGAGAGGCCAAGCAAATTAGGCATATGTTCAACGATATAACTTTTTACAGAAAAAAACCTGCCCAAACCTTTTACCTTCCCATAATCCCTGAGCAGCCGGTTTACCACAAACCACGCAGAACTTAATTGACCCCCATGGGTTAAAGATGCTGTGATGCTCACTCCCCTTCCCCTCCCTGATGTATTATGGACGATGTGAAATTTCGCATCGGTGACTTGGCCCTCGACCCCCTTGTACATCACAAAATGAAATGAAAATGAAACATCATTAAGCGACGTGACTAACAAATAAAGTAGTTGAAATTGTTTGGAAAAAAATAATTGTTGAGAAGTGCTGTTCGTTGCCCTAATTTGGACTATTTGATTTTTGACTTTTGAATTTTGAATTTTGACTTATTTGAATCAAATGAAGAAAAATGTGTTAATTCAACAACTCAGTCCGCATCGAACTCTCATGCCGTGCGGTGCGGTTATGTTTTTCTTTTTGCCGACGAAAGTATTCTTGCTACCTAAAGCTATAACAAAATTAAACAGCACTTTTCAGTGGTAAAACATTACATTACAATAATCTTTTTTTATTTATTTTTACCCTTATTCCTTTTCTATCCTCGTCTGGACCCTTCGCGATGTAATCCGACTTGGATATCGGCTTGGAAAATCCTTCTTTGACCCTTCGGATTCTTGTAGAATCAGCTTGGAAGTTGATTAGGAGAAAACGTATAAATTCCTAATTTAACATTCCTCTTCGGTTCTCAGATTCTTATAGAAATCTGATAGGTACTCGTTTTGGAGAATATGGCAGCTAAACGCAAAAGAAAGGGGCAATCTCTGTATTCCCCTGCTAACGATATTGATTTGAGCAATCAATTTGGTATTCTTACCGATGATGAGAATGATCCATCAGTCAGACGAAATTCATTAAAACATTCCCGAATTAATGTAGGGAAAGAAAAGGTTCCACCTATTGTGATAACAACCTCCGAATTTCATGGTCTCCATGAGGAACTTAAGAGAACCGTAAAGATTCCAAATTTTCTTTTCAAATTGGTCGTCGGGGTGAATGCCGTGTATTGGCGGAAACCTTGATCGGATTCAAACTTCTCCCCGAGTAACGTTTGCATTAATAAAAATGGACAAAAATTGCCAATTTTCCATGGGTTTACCTTCACCCGCACTGACAAAACTATCCATGCAGTATCAATCATAGTAACCCATGAGTCAGCAGACAAAATTTGACAGCTCTACCAGTCGAACTCTAACCGTTATGGCAAAAACAGTGAAGCAACTCCGTTCTGAAGTGTGCGCGTTCAAAGAACGCCGACCCTCGGCGTCGGAAACGGACATTGTGTGGCACTTTGTGGACGCCCGATACTGCCGTTCTGGCATCTATACCATCTTGGTACTATTAGACAACAATCAGAGCATCGAAAGAAAGCCCGGACTGGCCATGAACGGGGAAATTTATAGTACGAAATACCTGCCGGAAGATGCGTCGATCATCAAGAAATACCATAAGGGCGAAGACGCGGATTCTGGCCGGATATGGCGTCGGCCCACTACTCGAGGCGATCGTTGGAGGAAGTGGAGCGGCTGAATATCGATGTGGTACTCAAGTCGGCGAACCCACCCAACGTCCTCCAGCTGCGTCCCATCGAGAATTTCTGGGCCAACCTGAAGCGTAAGATTTACTCCAACAATTTTGTCGCGAAAACTCAGGAGGAATTGATAAATAAAACGAAGATAGAACTCAAAAACATGCCTACACGCATGTTTTCATTCGTCATGGCTAATGTTCCGGTTAACTGCCGGAAGGCCCTTCGCAAGAGCATAGATTTTTTTTTGCAAGTAAGCTTAAATAATTAGCTTCCATGGGAAATTTATCAAAATCAATTATCTGTCTTTGCTTTTTTTAGCACCTTCCGAAAAAAGTCCATTTTTTAAATGCAAACGTTATATTGGTCAAAGAGGCATCAAATGTTTCACATATGACACCAAAACTGAACTTCTGTTCAAGGTTGTCTCAAAAGGTCTTGGATGAGATCAAACAAGAACTTATTAAGTTGTTTGGAGTTACACCAGTTCAAATAATAAAAATGAAAATGAAATCCCAACCTGGGGATTCTCACAATGGGATTTCTAACGATTATTATTTAGTTCATTTTAAATCAAATGAGCTGAATAACCTGAAGCATTGGAAAAAGCCAGCCTTATGCTCCATGTCCGAGTGAAGTAGGAACACTTTAGGAAAACTGGAGGAAATTTTCAACATCCCACCCAGTGCCGTAAATGCCAGGGATGGGGTCACGGGACAAAAAAATGTCACATGAATGCCAAATTCATGCATTGTGGCGATTCCTCTCACGCCAAGGCCAGCTGTTTGTGAAGGATCCCTAAAAATTTTTAATGTGTGAATTGTGGTGGAAACCACAAATCCAATATTTGGGAATGCAAGACTCACAAAGCGATCTTGCATTTTCTTGCTAAGCATCAGGTAAACCACTCCAATGCGTAGGTCAGCAAAAAAATCTTCTCAAAAGTGACTTTCAGAAGCTTACGCGTAATAGGTCAAAATTCTTCATTATTGGTCATTTTGATGCAAAACACCGTTCGTGGAATAATGCCCAAAGCAATTCCAAAAGTAATATACTATTTGATAATTGTTCTTCGGGTTATTACACTATCCAATATCCAAACAACTATTGATTTTCTCTTAACTGATTCATGTTAACTTTGCAGCCCATTGGTTACCATGCCCATGCTGAATTCGGTAAGGACCACCTTCCAGTAACTTTTGAAATATCCCAAGAAATAATTTCTAATTCCAACTATTCTACTTTCAATTACCATAGTACCATACTGATTGAAACCAATATCAAACATTCATGGACTATAACTTTGATCCTAATATTTCTTTGAAAACTAAAAATCCCTCTCGTGGGTCAAATTTTCCACCTTGTCGACGGTGAGAGGGCTTATCTCATGCTATAAACATGCATGTGAGACCAAGAATTTGACCAGTAGTGAAAGTATCACATATTCTAGTAATTTTTTCACTGCCACGTCGTAGAACGTTTATATAAAGGCACTAACATCAGGTGTGATACTGGCCGCAATTCACTCTTAAACTTCTTACTTTCAATCTTAGGGAAACGACTAAAAGTACACTTTTCATTTTCGTGGCATCTTATGTTGTTGTTTATCCATATGTTTTATGGAATGAATAACCAAAATACCTGGTTTGATAATGGTATAATAAGTCAATGTAATTGCAACATCTTCGAAAAGGGTGAATGTTTTGATCGGGGTAATTATCTTACTGTTCGAAGTGAAGCACATAGTCATAGAAAAGTGTTACTTAAGACGGACGAGGACAAGCTGCTTTATTAGAGATAGGACGCGGAGGGCCCGCTTAGGATACAGCATTTGAAGCAGTAGAATAAACCTTTCCATGTGGTTTATATCAGTACCAGTGCTTGATGAGTTATCCACAATATCCTAGGGTTATCGTTTTCTAGTTACCTCCTTGTTTGCATAGTTTAAAGATTTCAAGCCGGCAAATCAAACCGGCCGCTCTAATTTAAAGTTTATGGGTGGCTGTAATGCGAGGCGATGAGATTGTATCCCTCATACCACACTATAAATTAATAAAAAGAAAAAAATAAAAAAAAACCGCCAGAAAGGAGGTAGACCAGTTCTCTTGGATGTTTCAAATTAGTTCTTATTCGAAATATTTTAAATTTGGGATGACAACTAAATCCCAAGATGTAGAGTAGACTGTAAGACTGTAGGGTTGAGACAAGTTTTTTTTTGTTTTTTTTCTTTTATGGTTAGTTTAGAATGACTCAAACTTTTCAGTCAGGGAAATGAAAAATCGTAATGCGAATATCACCAATAATCTCACTAAAATATTTTTCTTCTCATTTTTATGTTACTCACTCTCTGCACGCGGACCATGGCCGCAAGCGGATGTGAAATCCAAGTACCTGATGGAACTCAAGCCCCACACACGCGGCTAACGTAACACCGTGAGGCAACGAATGTTCATTCCGGATTTCAAGAGTTGAATGGTATGTATATTTAATTGTACAGCCTAGCAGCCTATAGGATAATCAGAAAACTAAGAACAAAACAACTATGGAAACACTTCAAAATCAACCTACGACACAGGAGCACAGGAAGAGAAGTATAGCCAGGACCAAGTAAGTATATACTAAATCAAAATTATATTATGCACAAATTGCTTTGAAAAGATTTATGGTAAAACACTCACTACTAGTACCGATTAATATACAAACTAAACATTTCAGGCCATTTTTCAATCCAAAGACACTACAAACCCCTCCCCCAACCTAATCCTTATCCGCACCCAAGGCGATCATGTAGCCTGCATGTGGCGAGTCAGCCATTACCCCTCCTTCTCTATCAGCCTTGGATTGACTTGCGCTCTTACTGCCCCACCCTGTGCTGCAACATGAAAATGAAAATGAAAATGAAATATTCATTTGAAAACTAAAAATGATACCGATAATGCTCTTGAATCTCTGACTACTTCAATAGTCGAAGCAAGAGCTGACTCAGTTCCAAAATGCGAGGTAAAGTTCATTTATAATAGACGACGATCTTCAGCTTTTGATCCGTCTGAAAAATATCCGTAGAAGACAATATCAAAGAACACGCGATCCCGTCATGACAGTTATCTGGCGAGATTTGCAAAACCAAATTAAAAAACGCTTATCTGCTCTGAGGAACAAACAATTTGAAAATAATGTGTCAAAATTAGACCCGAATTCCAAACCTTTTTGGAATTTTTTATTGAAGAAACCTCAATAGCCTATTCCAGCGCTCAAAGCACAAATGTGGAAAAAGCTCAAAAACTTGCTAAGCAGTTTGAGAATTCCCAATAACTTCAGCCTGGGTCTTATTAGTCCTATTCTCAGGTTGATCGTGATTATCTGAATATTTCCTCTCGGGAAAATATTTTTGATGAATCCTGGGGCTCTTATTTGGACAAATTTCGCGATAAAGTTCGCGAAGAAATATCTGGTGTGGCAGGCCATCTGTACATGTGGCTTGAAGAGCAACGTTTACATTGCGACCGGAACCGTCAACCAGGAAATTTATCTGAGCGAGTGCCTACAAAAACGTCTGCCTTTCATGGAGCGACACAATTGTTCCGTTCTATTTTGGCTGGATTTGGCATCTTGCCATTACGGAAAAGAGGCCATGGAGTGGTATGCTGCCAACAACGTTCAAGTAGTGCCCAAGGATAAGAACCCTCTCAACACGCCAGAGCTCCGCCCAATGGAACAATATTGGGCCGTCGTCAAGCGAAACCTTAAGAAGACTCAAAATGCTGTTGTGAGCGAGAAACAGTGGCGTTCTGTGGCGAATAAATTATACAAGGAGACTGTACAAAATCTTATGGCAGGTGTTAAACGAAAGACCCGCCAATTCGCATTCGGTAAAACTGATTCAGTATTAACTGAACATGAAAAAAAAAAATTTTACTTATTAATAAAAATTTTGATTGACTCACACACATTACTGCCTCCCAATGCTTCCAAAACTCAACTTATAATATTATAACCTAGGGCTCCCTTTTCGAAACCTAGTTGTAGTCACATAGTTACTATGAACGGAGTTCCAATTTCTTGGTCAACTGATCTGACTCAAACGTGGCCGATCACACCGTGGCGATAGGGTGTACTGATTATGATATCGTTCATCAGAGCTATCGATCCATCCACCGTGCTCTGAAGATCGATATCAGTGACGTCACTCACCCGAGAGGAGCGAGAGCCCGCCAGTTGATCATTGTCTGTCGGCTGTTGATCCCCTATAAATTGCTCAAGTGTCGTCCTTCACATCCGCTGTAGCGTGAAAAGGGAAGCATCGACGATCGCATGGAAAGCAGGGATAAATATAGTCCTTCTCATCCATCCAGCCGTAATAATCATAGGCTACAGCTGCAACAGTCTATTGTCCGTCGATCGACCGCTTATCGAGGAGAACAATATCGTCTGGGTTTCCTGACTGTTGAGCAGCAACAGAGTCGTCCAGTGGCGTGTTTAAGGGAGTGAGGAGCCCAAACAGGCTGGTTTCAATGCTTGGGATTTGTCTCTTGGGAAACGATTGGGCAAGTATGCGTATCGTAGGCTGAAACGAAATTACTCTGGTTTGGGTTTGGCCCGCCGCGGCCTCGCGGACAAGAATGGGACGTCACGATAAATGATGATGTCTTTTTTCGGATCATATACCCGGAAACTCTTCGTATCTTCAGCGTAGCCCATGAAAGATCGACACTCGATCGATCACGGCATCAATCACTCCGAAGCTTTTGCTTCGGCTGGCTGGTGTACCATTGCTGCTGCGACGAGCACGTTCAGGTACGTTCTTGCCAGTACATGTTTCTTCGGGTGTGACTTCTTCGCTGAGTTGGGCTGTGGTTGATTATGTAAACCGCCGTGTTAATCGCCTCAGCCCAGAATTCTGCGGGCAGATTCGCATCGTACACCCGCCATGCCCCGCGTCACGTGCTCATGCGTCTCGACGGAATCCTTTGAACCGACATACTTCACGCCATCCGTTGTCGCTGCGTGGCATGATTTTCAACTTCTCACTCCGCCTGATGTTCCGCCATAAGCAGACTTGAACTTTCGTCGGCGATTCCAGTGCTTGATCTTTTGTCTCCAGTGTGTAAAGAAGCACCTTTCTTGTCGCATCATCGATGAATCTAATAAAATGTCTGCTTCCGCCAACCGAGGAAACTTCGAAAGGTCCGCACAGATCCGTGTGCACCAACTCCAGCTTGTTCTTGGCTTGACTCTCGCTATATGACTCTCGGGAATGAATCGCGTGAGTGATTACCTTGGATACACTCCACACATTCCAAATCATCAGTGTTCCTGAATTAGATTCCATCCGCCAGATGTTGAAGTTTCTTGTAGTCTTGCTTGCTCAGGTACCTCAAACGCCTGTTCCAGATCAAGCCGAGTATTGGCAAACCGCGCAGCCCTCTGCCCTCCTCGACGGCTGACTGGAGGCAGTGCCTTGATCCAAGCAATCCACAACCCTAACGTCAGAACCCGGCATTTACCTTCCGGGATCAGCATCACTTTGCTGACGGATGATCAGGTGATTCGCCGCCAGGTTCGAGATTTCCAGAACATCCTCCACGGAAAAGTCACCTTCGACGCACTCCAGATTGTGCGTTCCTTTCGCTATCGAACACATGGTTCCGTTGTTCGTTGTTTCAATTTGAAACGCCGTTTCTAGCGTGTTCTTGAAACTCATTTCCACACGCGCCATGCAAGTGGTTGCTCCGGAGTCGAAGTACCATTCATCCTGCTGTATGACCTTTGCTACGTCTCGATGGTTCGGCCCCTTCCGGACACTTTGCAGTTAGCAGTGCGATGATCATGATAACGCTAATAACAAAAGCCGCCCAAAGTAATCCGTATTCTATACACCGTACGGTCGACGGAAAGTCCATGACAGAATGTCGATGGCTCGATAAAATTGGAATTACGGAAAATTAGTATAAGCAGTTCAATTCTTGAGACTTCGGGAAGATCGCGACCAACATATCACTACGCACGCCAATACCAAGCGCCCGCGCTGCCCAAATCGAGAATCCGGGTCTGCCTTCAGACATCTTACTATGAGGGAACCAGGTAGGGACACCCCACTGATTGCCTGTCGAACTCAGTTATCTCAAATTATAATAATCCGTCTACTATATTACAAAAACATTGCGATTGGGTTGATGGATTAAGAATGCATTGTGATAGGGCTAAGTCTCCCCGGTTGGTGCTAAACCGAAGAGCTTCGACATCAGTAGAAGTATAAAGTTGCCAGTAGGCACGAAATTAATCTGCAGACTCTTATTTTTACCAGGTCCCCAATTGTAGTTTCGGAATAGCGTGGATTGTTGTTTAGAAAGTTCTACTTCATTCATTTGGGTATTAGTTGCAGTAAGGAAGTAGTGTATGGGGTGTGGTTGTAAAAATTGAAAGTTTACGAAAACAAGGTTTCTTTCGAGCATCGGCTGTGAACGGTTGTGTCGATGCTTTATTGCGCAATATTTTGTAATCGCTCATGGTGCGTTTCGTTTTGTTCGACTATCTATTGTTCAGCGGCGCGCCAATAATGATTTTGAATCATGAATATGATCACATAACTTATCAAGGTAAATCGTGATCCATCGAGCTCTACCCTACTAACATAAAAAATGTTTTGTCGCCAGTGTCTGATTTTTCAACTAAGGCGCGATCGCCATTATGAATTTTGTTTCATGCTTAATACGCGTGAACTTTTTCTGTCCTGCTTAATCAAAATACAAAATTCAATACGCTAACTGACCAAAACGCAGTGTTGCATATTCGCCCCTTTTTGTTGTCGTTAAGTCGTTATTTGCAATTATTTAAATAATTGATATTTTGCCCTAACCATTTTTTTTTTTGCGAAAACGCCTTCTCACGCGACAGTGCATCCAAAAAGCTTGGACCATCAATTGAAAAATCTTTTCGTGACGTGATACAGTAATTGCTCCAAGTTGATTCTGTATTCCCCATCTGTATTCAATGGGAATCCCTTGCGTCCCTCGTTCCATGGGTAAATATTTATTAAAAACACATTTAAAAAAACAATTTTATGCTACATTTAAAGCTTGACTACCACCAAAAAATAAAGCTAAATTATTGACTACAGTTTGCTCTCCACCTTAGGCATTTTTAGCTTCCATTTGTTTACAATCAATCTTTCCGCTTGTAGCCTGTTGAGTATACTGACGTCTGAAAAAAAGATATGTATTTGAAAATATAACTGTTTAATTCTTTGTTTCAACCTACCATTAGTGTAACTGTACCGATGAAGTGTATCATAAATATCACAGATAGGAATGCACATATTGAGATGTGGTAGATCTGACCATCCAACGTACTTTTTGAAATTGGAAACCATCACAGCCAATAGGTTGCCTTTTTCGTCATCATAAATAGGGCCACCACTCTGTCCTGTTTGCACAGGACAATCCGTGATGAGCAACCCCCTCGAATAGTTAGTAATTTTGCCTCTGTAGACACTTGGCTTAAAGCACCATCAATCGCGGAAATGCTTGTAAATTGGAAACCCAACTGAGTATACCGTCTGTCCTACTACCGGAATGTAATTTGTTAGTTCACCTAGATTAAGATGCTTCGTTCTACGATCAATATCTTCCAACAATGCTATCATAAGCACTATCGAATATAGGATTTTTGTACACCAAATCCGGCTGAAAACTGAATCCTGGCAGTAACATGTTATGTTTTCCTAACAATTGAAGCTGGCAAGGTCATAAGGTTCGTTATATCAATAATAATCTTTACACTTACGCTACTAAGGACATGAAGGCACAGGTTAGCACCGAACTTACGCCGATTTATCTGGAACATACAACTCCGTTCCCCAACTTCCCATCGCGTCAATCATACACGTTGATCTGGCCATCATCGTTGTTAATTTGGTTGGGGTATTTTGTTGTGATGGTCGGGTCAAAATAGAATCTTATGGATTTCGGTTATATTAGCTGCTAACGGGAAGCACACATTATCGTCTTGATGAGCAAAACAAGAAGCCAGTAGAATGCTTCGAAGTTCCTATAGAATAGTAAAGCTGTTGAAGAGATTGTTTTTATATGTACTTCACTTTAAAAGCAATTTATATGGCTTTGTCGTAAACTCCTCCACCTTCGCATCCAGATGCAGAAGTAACGTTCAGTAATGCTAAACAAGTTGTCTTTTCCCAAAAAGGTTGGCCACGTGACCAAAGCTGATGCTATTTATTAAGTGTTCATTCCCAAACGGGTTAGACACACATACGATTTCTTCCATTTGATTCAGGCTAAAGAAGCTCGCTCTTGAGCATAGATTTAAAATATGTTTTGATGTCATCCAATAGTATAACATTTTGACTTTCAAATTGCAATATCACAAAAAGAGCTAAAATATTCTAGCTGTATTCGGTGACGTCCTGGTATTCTCCATCGAGCATAAACTTCAATCGTTTGAAATTATGGTTAATTGTCGACTGTATATCGGTGGAGCTTAATATGTATGCAATCCGCGCCTTTTTCAATAATCTATCGTTATCTCCTTGTAGAACTAGTCGATAATCGATTTGGCGTAGGGAAACTCACATCGGGACTAGAGCATACTGTCGATAACATTGTGTTTGAGGATATCTTCGAGATCACTTGGGAGGGAAGGCTACCTGTAGCAAGATAAGGCCGGAGGTCAAAAATCCAGTTATTTTCCAACAACACAGCAGAACTTTTGTGACTTCCGTTATGGCAGTAGATGATTCCATTTTTGGGATGCGGTAGCTAAAAGTATGTAATTATTAGTTTATAATTAAACAAGATTGTTATGCATTAACCTTCATTGTTTTGATTTATTTGTGTCTTCAGTCAATTTGATTATGTTTCACTTCTATAAATGATTTAGCATAGAACTATGTTATCAATACGAAAACATATCCACCATTCACATCTCTAATGACATGTCTTTTCCACTGTTATACATTCCGAAGTGTTATATCAGTGTCCTAGCGACACCTGTATTTGAGTTCAAGCAACATTATGGCTAGCGTTCTTTGAGCAAACACATACGGGTTTGAGTTTTGGTGCAAAGTTTCGTGTAAAACAGTTACTAAAATAGGTACAGAATTGAATACACTATCTTGGTTTTTTTTACTGTAATACCTGTAAATATTTTATAATGTCTGTTGCGTTTAGGTTTTCAATCTGAGATTTTTTCGGAGAGTTGGTCAGTGACAGTGGTTCACCCAGCTGAAAGTATGTAACTGCGTGCATTATTTGTAATATTCTTGTTAATCAACGAAGTTGTTGTAGTAGATGATTATCGGCTCCAAGTATCTATTTTGCTTAGTAAATTTCACTTGGCGATAAATTTAAGAAATTACCAATGTTGCATATGCAATTCAATGTCAACATAGTCACTGACAATTAATATCATTCGCTTCGAGTATGATCTATAGCTCGAATGAGTAACGAAAGTTGTATGGTCAATATTCTGGAAATCTCGATTCACTTAAGGGGCTATTCATAAACCACGTAGACCTTTCTGGGGGAAGAGGGGTTTGACCAAAGTTTACGGTCCATACAAAAATTAAAAAAAAAAATGTATGGTGAAAAGGGAGGGGGGTCTGAGATTTTAAAAAATGAGTCTACGTGATTTATGAACAGACCCCAAAATCTGCCCGCAACAAACCAGTTCTATTTCGGGATCGGTTTTTGGAAATGGCGAACTTTTCTTGAAATACCTCGCATCAACTTTGTGAGCCATTTTATACTTGGCCATTTGATTCCACAATCTCTTCAATTCTGCATCATCATTTTTCTGTTTCTGTTTTACAATTGGCCAACATTTTCGATTAAGTGTAATTGAGGGTAATTGGGTGGGTTGAGGTACTTTTCGATGAAATCAATCCTGTTGGCACGGTACCACTGAAGCGTCCCTCGACTGTAGTGACAGCTAGCAAAATCTGACCAAAACTTTACAGGGTCTTTGTGTGCTCTGATGAATGATAGAAGGTGGTTTTAGCCACACTTCCTTGCAGAGCTTCGAGCTCATAGACTCATTAATATGGAAAACTTTAGTTTTTGTCCGCAGCTGCAAATCGCTTGCCAAATCAGAAATTGTCTAGCGAATTTATCAACAAAAATGAATTCATATGCAGTGGTGTTTCTCGAGCCGTGGCCACATACAATGTTTGCCCTGAAGGTAACCGAAGTTCATCCATTACATATGTTTCGTCGTCCATAAGTATGCATCCCGGGTACCTTGTGCGAACTTCTGCGTGTTTTGGCCTTCCGGTTCTATTCCAGTGTCAGGTTTGGCTCTTTGTTGGCACGATAAGAACGATAGACTTTGCGTAGACTGATTTCCTGGGTTTGCTCTAATTGTTCTCAATACCTTCCGACGCAGTTGCTAATCGTAAGTCCCACTACGAAGTTTACTGTGATCATTCTGATCAATATCAATGTATAGCGATGGAAGAAAAATCAAAAACTATTCAACCATACAACAAACCGGTTTTAATTAGAATTTCATTTGAATTTTTTAGAAGCATTTCAAAATGTTCGTACTATACTTTAACATGGAAGCTGACAGTGCCTTATCACCACTCGGTGTCTTCTTTTTTTATCAACTTGGCGTCCATAGATCAGCGTCATCAATGCTGTTTTGACAGTTCATGGAGCTTGTTTACGTGGACTTAGAATATTTTCGGTAAGATCGGTTTGATATTTTGTGCTCAGAACTTGTTGCGATTGAATTAAACTTGCCGGAAATCAGACAACAGTGCTTATTTTTACATCATTTCCTGAATCTAATCGTACCCGGAAAAAGCCAAAGCAAAATTTTGTTTCAGCGGTTCAAATTCTAACATCTTGCAAACAAGCTCCCTGGTCTGTCAAAAAAGTGAGGTTAATAGATTCGGTGCAATGATCTATTGCAAAAGGCTGCTTTGGGATTGGGAAGCTTCTCGGTACATGTTCAAAATATTAGTTTGAATATGGCAGCGTAGAAGCGATGAATAACGGACATTCGTGCGTTACCGACGTATTGCTGAACCCTATTATTACAGGGTCAGAAAATCGTTTCTATTATTTCCATAACTTCTATTGTTACTTCTTCTTCAAAACATTTCAAGCATTTTGCTTATCACAATAGATCATTGCACGATGGCGTCATCAATGCTGTTTTGACAGTGCATGGAGCTTGCTTACGTGGACTTAGAACATTTTCGGTAAGATCGGTTTGAGATTTTGTGTTCTAAATTTATAACGATTGAAGTAAAATCAACAATCAATATGTAACTAGCGATTTGAAATTGGTTCACTGTTGTAGAACCCCTTGGTCCGAATTACACCTTGAAGCCAGCACCTTGTTATACATATTTGCGCCTTTGTTTTGATTTGCTGTGTTATTTTGACAGAATAATTGAGAGTGTGTTCGTGTGAGTTCATTATAAGGGGCGCATTATTGAGCTTGGGACCGAGCTTGGGACGATGTTCTAGTACTGACTGAGCCAAGAAAAAATCGTTTTTGTATGGGACCTACTGGTCTTAGAGTTAGTCTATGGTAAAATCGCAGGAAAATCAGTGCTTATTTTTACATAATTTCCTGAATCTAATACCTGGTACAGACATACAACGTACAGCGTTGTACTCCTTTAGTCTAGTACGTGTTTTTCTGTACTGGATTAAAGTATTTGACAGTTCGTACAACGCTGTACGTTGTATGTCTGTCCCATGCCTAATCGTACAGAACTACAGCCCAACACCTTGTAAACAAGCTACCTGAACTGCCAAAAAAGTGAGGTTAATACATTAGGTGCAATTTTCTATTCTCACGCAACATTTGAAAAGGGCTTATTGACGATTTTAATTTTCACTTAAACTTGACAGATGGAAAATAATCGATTAAATCTGCTACTCCAGCTGACTTATTTGACAGGCGGGAACTCAGTTTTGACAGACATCTTATTGGAATTTTCTTGATCAATAACAAAAGTATTTAAATCGATTAATCGATTATTTTCCATTTGTCAAATTTAAGTAGAATTTAAATTGATTCGCAAACTAGTGCACAGCCTTATGGTCGCTATATTTCTAGTGTGGCGAATAGAAATTCGGAAACCAGTTGAACTGTTAAAAAGCTGAACCAATCGAGCAGGGCCAAATTTTGCAATATGAGTTGTGATTGTGCCATAATATGTACGAAGAAATCAGTATTAGGGTAGGGAACGGCTTAAGCACCCGGGACCCTTTTCCAAGCACGGGGTGAACGTTAACCTTTTTCTTCTTCTTTTTAGCATTTCAAGCTTATTGCTTTCACAATTAGCTTATTGCTTGCTCTCAACTTAGTGAAATGATGCACTTCCACAGTTATTAATTGAGAGCTTTCGATGCCAGGTACCATTTTTGTATTAGTATGATTGTGTGAAAAGTACAATCATACGCTATGCCCAGGGAGCCGAGAAATTTTCCTTAACGAAAAATTCCTAGACCAGACCGGGAATCGAACCCAGCCACCTCCAGCATGGTGTTGCTTTGTAGCTGCGCCTTTACTGGCTGAGCTAAGGGAGGACCCTACGACTAGATGGAATACCATACTGCAAAAAATGCGCGTTATAGGTTAACGGTAACCCCGTGCTTGGAATAGGGTCCCGGGGTGCTTAAGTCGTTACCTACCCTAGATCAAATTTAATAATTTCCATTATGGATTCATTAACACCCTTGGAACTTTGCAATTGGAACGCTTGCACCCTTACAATTGGAACGCTTGTCTGCTCTTAATGTAGTATGATCTCATTTGATGGCAAGTTATCCTAGATTTATTATGACCTTTTTGTATTGTATTTATTCTTGTTTTTACTAGAAAACGAAACAAATAATGATTGTGTGAAACCATGGTTACATTTAGATATCTCTAGCTCTAAAGGCGCAGCAACAGTGGCCGGTTTTTTCATACGATTTTCTCTTCCGTTAATATTTATCTTAGTCCGAACAAGACTTCTCGTAGCGTTTATGGTTTACCTGTAAGGGAAGGTCCATTAATTATGTCACGCAGTTAGGGGGGAGGGGGGGGGGGTTAGGTTTTGGAAGACGTGACGATCCATACAAAAATATTTGAAGGTCCATAAAAAAATGTGACAATTGAAACAAAATGAATTTTTTAAACTAAAGGGTGTTCCACATCAAATTGCATCACGGAAAAAAGCTGTAGAAAATTAACCATTGAATATGTTTTTCTTGAAAATTTGGGTTGAGGTAGTTTAAAGTGTTTTTTGTTGTTGTATTTTTATCACTGTCAGTTTTTCTAAAATTAGAAAAAATTGCGTCACTCGAAAGCAACGTCACGAATTGACTTTGCGCAAACACCTGGGAAATCTTCAACTCTCCCATCGGGACATCTGGAAACAACTCGGAATCGTGCAGTCAGCGGTGAGTCGTTTGATTAAACGTTATTTCGAAACTCTGAGCATCGAACGGAAGGAGAAATGCGGTCAGAATGGATGTTCTATTAATGATCAGGAACACAAGCGTGTCGTGAAAGCGTTCCAGCGGAATCCCAATGCTTCAGTCAGGGATGTCACCATAAAGTTGAATCTGTTAGCTATTATTTTCCCATTCATACACAGCAAAAAATAATTTCGCTCGTTTAATTCCAAGCCACAGGAGGCGCGTAAACAACGCAATTGGTTGTAGTCCTTGATGCGCCATACAACAATGTTTGCAATCTTTCATACAAGATGCTTGATTCAGGCGTTATCTGGCTTAAATTTACATAAAATGTCCCATTATTTTCTGCCAAATCTAGCATTTCCTTTATGTGCATTAGAAACACAGAAAAATCAATGTTTCTTTTTATCTGTGTATCATATCTGCTCAATTATATTCAGACATTGAGACACAATAAGAAACTTCAAGTTATCTTTCAGTTGCACTGAATTTGGTCTCAATTGACGACTTCGTAGCTGAGGGAGTATGCTCTCCGATGAATCTTGGGTCAACCTTTCACCAAGGAAAAAGTCAAGTTTTCACCATTAGCAGCGTCTTCTTCCAAATTGTGAAATGGATTTGATCGAAGGAACTCGATCGTAGGAACGTAAAATGGATTTGATCGTAAGAATCCGTAGAAACAGAAGAGGAAGTTGTAGAAAAGCTTCGATCAAGGAAGATAGGCATTTTTCAAACGTAACACGAGAATTAGCTTATAGGGTGTTCAATAAGTTCTAAAACAACTATTCATCGTTGTGTAGGTGCGCACCATGTGCATTCTGTGTATTGGTATTGGTGTCGGCTTTAGCCTCATATATAGCCTAACCAACGCGCACGTTGTCAACTTGCTGTCATTTGTTGTTTGTTTACCGTGCACGATGAATGAGTAACGACACGTAGTAGTGATGGTTTGTGGAGCTCCTACTGGTGTTTATCGAGAAAAAACGGGAAAATCAACACCGCGTACCATATGACCGAGTTCTGGAGAATTTTGTGGCCCCGGCACTTCGGAACCTCTAAGGGAAGAATCATAACGTCTTTCAACAGGACGGCGCACCGGCCCACATGGCAAATATCGTGCATGTTTGATGTCGGGAGAACTCCACTGATTTTCTGGATAAGACTTGGTGGCCTCGCAGCACCCCGGACCTTAATCCTCTGAACTTTTATGTATAGTCGTGCATGTTATAGTCGTACATGGCCAAGCAGAACGAACATCAAGTGAGCACTATGGACCAATTTATGAAGACGAGATGCCGATGGACCAGGTGCGTGCCGCGTGCGATTCTTTTGAGAAACGTCTCAAGCTTGTCATACAGCACGAAGGGGGAGTGCTCCCAGCTTATATGTTATATAGGTTCTCAATAAACATTGCAGTAAGAAAAATTGACTCAGAAAACATTATCTTGTATTTTCATTTTTTTTAACACATTTTTGAAGTGTATTCGAACTTATTGAACACCCTCTACTGTCGCCTAATAAAAACAGCGTTCGGTGCAGGTACCAATCATGCTTCATATTTAGAGAGCCGCAAAAATTTACTTCACCCAGACATCTCCAACATTCTGTGGCTTTTTTGCTAATCGCTTAGAAACTAACGCTTAGAACTTAACTAACCTCCTCTACTCAAAGCACTTCTACTTACTTAAACCTAACTAGCCCTATTTGATATTATTCCTAAACCCTTAATTTCATAATAATTACACACGTTCACCCCCGTTTGGAGCAATATCGCTAGCAAGGCGAAACCTTCAAATTAAAGTGGTTCCTTGTGATCGAAATCGAAAACTGTAACAACACCGAATATTTCATCATTTATTATAATCTGTGATGTAACACAACATGCATTAAACTAAGGACACGACGATTAACCAAATAATTGAACGAAGTGGCTGGTTTGATGTGGCGAACTAATAGAAAAAAAATATCAAGGAAGTTTAAAAAGCCTTCTAGTTTATCTAGAAGTTTAACGAAAAATTCCTAGACCAGACCGGGAATCGAACCCAGCCACCTCCAGCATGGTGTTGCTTTGTAGCTGCGCCTTTACTGGCTGAGCTAAGGGAGGACCCTACGACTAGATGGAATACCATACTGCAAAAAATGCGCGTTATAGGTTAACGGTAACCCCGTGCTTGGAATAGGGTCCCGGGGTGCTTAAGTCGTTACCTACCCTAGATCAAATTTAATAATTTCCATTATGGATTCATTAACACCCTTGGAACTTTGCAATTGGAACGCTTGCACCCTTACAATTGGAACGCTTGTCTGCTCTTAATGTAGTATGATCTCATTTGATGGCAAGTTATCCTAGATTTATTATGACCTTTTTGTATTGTATTTATTCTTGTTTTTACTAGAAAACGAAACAAATAATGATTGTGTGAAACCATGGTTACATTTAGATATCTCTAGCTCTAAAGGCGCAGCAACAGTGGCCGGTTTTTTCATACGATTTTCTCTTCCGTTAATATTTATCTTAGTCCGAACAAGACTTCTCGTAGCGTTTATAGTTTACCTGTAAGGGAAGGTCCATTAATTATGTCACGCAGTTAGGGGGGAGGGGGGGGGGGGGTTAGGTTTTGGAAGACGTGACGATCCATACAAAAATATTTGAAGGTCCATAAAAAAATGTGACAATTGAAACAAAATGAATTTTTTAAACTAAAGGGTGTTCCACATCAAATTGCATCACGGAAAAAAGCTGTAGAAAATTAACCATTGAATATGTTTTTCTTGAAAATTTGGGTTGAGGTAGTTTAAAGTGTTTTTGTTGTTGTATTTTTATCACTGTCAGTTTTTCTAAAATTAGAAAAAATTGCGTCACTCGAAAGCAACGTCACGAATTGACTTTGCGCAAACACCTGGGAAATCTTCAACTCTCCCATCGGGACATCTGGAAACAACTCGGAATCGTGCAGTCAGCGGTGAGTCGTTTGATTAAACGTTATTTCGAAACTCTGAGCATCGAACGGAAGGAGAAATGCGGTCAGAATGGATGTTCTATTAATGATCAGGAACACAAGCGTGTCGTGAAAGCGTTCCAGCGGAATCCCAATGCTTCAGTCAGGGATGTCACCATAAAGTTGAATCTGTTAGCTATTATTTTCCCATTCATACACAGCAAAAAATAATTTCGCTCGTTTAATTCCAAGCCACAGGAGGCGCGTAAACAACGCAATTGGTTGTAGTCCTTGATGCGCCATACAACAATGTTTGCAATCTTTCATACAAGATGCTTGATTCAGGCGTTATCTGGCTTAAATTTACATAAAATGTCCCATTATTTTCTGCCAAATCTAGCATTTCCTTTATGTGCATTAGAAACACAGAAAAATCAATGTTTCTTTTTATCTGTGTATCATATCTGCTCAATTATATTCATACATTGAGACACAATAAGAAACTTCAAGTTATCTTTCAGTTGCACTGAATTTGGTCTCAATTGACGACTTCGTAGCTGAGGGAGTATGCTCTCCGATGAATCTTGGGTCAACCTTTCACCAAGGAAAAAGTCAAGTTTTCACCATTAGCAGCGTCTTCTTCCAAATTGTGAAATGGATTTGATCGAAGGAACTCGATCGTAGGAACGTAAAATGGATTTGATCGTAAGAATCCGTAGAAACAGAAGAGGAAGTTGTAGAAAAGCTTCGATCAAGGAAGATAGGCATTTTTCAAACGTAACACGAGAATTAGCTTATAGGGTGTTCAATAAGTTCTACAACAACTATTCATCGTTGTGTAGGTGCGCACCATGTGCATTCTGTGTATTGGTATTGGTGTCGGCTTTAGCCTCATATATAGCCTAACCAACGCGCACGTTGTCAACTTGCTGTCATTTGTTGTTTGTTTACCGTGCACGATGAATGAGTAACGACACGTAGTAGTGATGGTTTGTGGAGCTCCTACTGGTGTTTATCGAGAAAAACGGGAAAATCAACACCGCGTACCATATGACCGAGTTCTGGAGAATTTTGTGGCCCCGGCACTTCGGAACCTCTAAGGGAAGAATCATAACGTCTTTCAACAGGACGGCGCACCGGCCCACATGGCAAATATCGTGCATGTTTGATGTCGGGAGAACTCCACTGATTTTCTGGATAAGACTTGGTGGCCTCGCAGCACCCCGGACCTTAATCCTCTGAACTTTTATGTATAGTCGTGCATGTTATAGTCGTACATGGCCAAGCAGAACGAACATCAAGTGAGCACTATGGACCAATTTATGAAGACGAGATGCCGATGGACCAGGTGCGTGCCGCGTGCGATTCTTTTGAGAAACGTCTCAAGCTTGTCATACAGCACGAAGGGGGAGTGCTCCCAGCTTATATGTTATATAGGTTCTCAATAAACATTGCAGTAAGAAAAATTGACTCAGAAAACATTATCTTGTATTTTCATTTTTTTTAACACATTTTTGAAGTGTATTCGAACTTATTGAACACCCTCTACTGTCGCCTAATAAAAACAGCGTTCGGTGCAGGTACCAATCATGCTTCATATTTAGAGAGCCGCAAAAATTTACTTCACCCAGACATCTCCAACATTCTGTGGCTTTTTTGCTAATCGCTTAGAAACTAACGCTTAGAACTTAACTAACCTCCTCTACTCAAAGCACTTCTACTTACTTAAACCTAACTAGCCCTATTTGATATTATTCCTAAACCCTTAATTTCATAATAATTACACACGTTCACCCCCGTTTGGAGCAATATCGCTAGCAAGGCGAAACTTTAAAATTGAAGTGGTTCCTTGTGATCGAAATCGAAAACTGTAACAACACCGAATATTTCATCATTTATTATAATCTGTGATGTAACACAACATGCATTAAACTAAGGACACGACGATTAACCAAATAATTGAACGAAGTGGCTGGTTTGATGTGGCGAACTGATAAAAAAAAATTTCAAGGAAGTTTAAAAAGCCTTCTAGTTTATCTAGAAGTTTTTTTATAACGATCTGGAGCTGCTTATATTGAATTATACAGCTGTTTAATGTTAGTGACTCGTATGATTGGAAAGTTGTCACGCACATTATCGCGCCGTTGCATGACTTCTTATCTACTGACAATGTTGCACACAATCTAACTAAAAAAAAGCGCTTTATAGTCATCGGCGACGTATCGATGCTTTCAATCAAGGATCACACATCGGAGCAATGTTTTTGCAAACATCTCACGGACAGACGTCTTCAGCCATGTGATTGACACGACGGCGCAAACTTCTATTGATACCTTCATTTCAGGTCCGCATGTATCTCTACTCAAACTCGTTTATTATGCCTGGCGACAAGCCTTTAGCTTTGCCTAGCGCATTTGCTATGTATCGTTTTCATTTGAATGTATGCCACTCGGAACGTTCCAATCATAACTGGCGAGTGCTAAGTGCATGCTTAAAAAAGCAGGCAAGTGACACTCGCACAGCACTTGCAAGTTTCGCCACTTGATCGAGGGTAGATCGCACCGTTCAGATGTGGATCGTGAATGAATTTGAACTTTTTTTTTCGCTTTTTCTATGCGAAAGCTTTTGCCTACACGTTTGGCTTACAACAACTGGAACTGCCTTGTCGTCGTCAAGTCTGGGGTGGCGTTTTGTGAACACGATGTTGTTTCTCCGCTGCTGCCGTTACGGTGACCGACGAGTTTTAATTTATGCTGACAGATTTGTTTTATTTTTTTTTGCACTGCAAAGTTATTCAAAGCTGATTTCTGCCATATTGTTGATTGTTGGATTTGTAAAAGATCATAGTATTCGCATTATGTATAGGACCTATAGGACCTTAAGCCTTTTCTGCAGAAAGTTGATGGTTGCTGATATGTGAATCAGTCGCAATACCAACAGCAGCATCATGGTCATCAATTATCTAGAAAAATCACATTTATAGCATATATAGCTGAGCGTGACAGCTTGTTATATATCAATCAAGTTGTAAACAGTGGTGTAATTGTTGTCAGACATCATCCTGGTTTTTATTGAGCTTGAATTAATTTTATTAGATAGTTGATGAGATTATATAATTGTTACTGCTGAGAACTAACTACATGTTCTCGGTTAACAGTTGCAGCATATAATGAAAAGGCAATCTCCGATGATTTCAATTGATAAAATGCGTGATTTGAGTAGTTAGTTTACATAAAAAAATTACTACTAAATATTAATGTGATTATACAAAAATGCTGTTCAGCAAACCTTTGAGTTAAAATATGAACAGAACTTATAGCATTTTCCACTTTCATTTAAAAATTGTTATTGAACCTCCACATAATCGAGTTCGATCAATTCTTATTTGCTTTAAAGCTTGAACCGTACAATGATCAAATATTTACATAGGCAGATAGACAGCTGGCTGGCATTATTACTTCCCACCCGACGTCAATCCGTCAAATGCAACTTCATTTGGCAATTTATTAATGAACAACTTGTCTATAGGTAACAGCTCGTAAAAACGCCATCCCATAATTCAAGCGCACTACTAAAATACGCATGTAAAAAAATGACGTTTAACAACCACGGCTCGTTAAATTGGAATGTGAAGACTTTAAGTGAATATTTTGAAGAAAAAAGCTTATACATTTCAGGGTTATATCGTCGGGTTATCTAACTACGTTGAATTAGGTAAGATATTCGTATATTGTTGCCTTGGAAAAGTTTTAACAGTATTATTAGTTTCCCGGAATGAGATTTGAGATGAGGAAGATATCGAGTAAGACATTCAAGATGGCAGACGGAAATTAAAAATGGCCCATTTTCATAGAGATTAACTATCGGAAGTCATGCAATATGCATATTTGGCATCCGGAAGTGGTCAGCGCTTAAAAATTGAAATCCGTCTCTATTTTGAAATCCAAGATGGCGTCGCATTATCTTATAGATGTACCATCGAAAGTCATGCAATACGGATAGATTTGGTATATGGAAGATGTCTAGTGATTTAAATTTGACATTTATCATGATTTGGAAATCAAAGATGGTGGACTAAAATTAAGGATGGCTGTATTTTTTTTGTTTAGCGGACACGATAGTGACTCCTTATTTTTGTGTGTAATTAGTAAAATGTAAATATAATTTGTTAAAATTTGTATGATTGATGTCAATATTTATTGTTATTTAAAGATTTAACATTTTTAATCTAGTAAATTACAAATAAGTCAACATAATTTTTGTAAACCATCCTTATGAATATTTACCGCTTGCCAGATTGCATTAATTGAAGGAATTAAATTCGTTATCAGATCCTGAGTAACATTCTGCCGCGTGTAGCTACAAAAATTGCCACAAATTGCCTGAAACCCTTTGAGGATTTAAAGAACTGAGCTTTGTTGTTTTTCAGCCGACCAATTTTCTCCTCAACTGTCGGAATCTTGTTATCTTCTGCGAGTGCTCCTAGATTTGTTACCGTTACACCTTCGTTTGCTGTTACATTGCCGTTCAGATGCTCGTCTATGGCATTGTTAATATGTTCCGAAAATGCATTTAGGGAATGTCCATTAATTACGTCACGCAAAAAGTGACTTTTTACAACCCTCCAAGGGGGGGGGGGGCCTTGTCGCGTTTTTTGTATGGACCTTCTAATTTTTTTGTATGGATCGCCAAATTTATGAAACAATTTCCACCTGAAAAGAACGAAACAAAAAATTGGAATTTGTAAGGTTTCCACGTAAACTAAAGGGAGCTGTCACCTTTAATTTCGAAAAAATGATTCGTTCGATTATTTCGTAAGTGAAGGTGACCTTTCGTTCCATGTAGATCAATTTTCAAAATTCCGCTTGGTAATATTGAATAAAATTCCGTAACATCTCTACTTTTTAAGTCGACACTGGCCTTTCTTTGTTAACCATGGATATAGCGTAGGGGTAAAGTCAAATCCAGGTTGAAATAAGAAGAAAACACCGAGTGGTAATATTGCTGCCAGCAGGCTTCCGGCAGCTTCCGGGGCTCCAGTTTTTCACTGCCTTTCATTAATTCGATGTCCCCGAGGACGATAGAAGTAGACGATGTCGAAGTTTGCCCAAAAATATTCGATTTGGCAAGCAATTTGCTCGTGTGGAAAGCGGAGCACCCCATTCGTGACGACTGGAACGGTCAATGGGCAGGTGTACGTAAAGGAATGCCTCCAAAAGCGCTGCCTACTTCCTCCTCTGAGGTCCTATGATTTCCTGGCCGGATTTAGCCCCGTGCCATTACTTGAAAGCGGTTTTGGAGTGGTACAAGACTAAAGAGGTCAATTTCGTGCCGAAGCATCTCAACCCCCCGAACGCAATTGAAAAGTCAATTGAAAAGAACTTGGCCATCATGAAGCAGGCACTTCGGAAGCTAAGGAAGTGAAAGCGGAGGAAGCCAGATGTTGCACAGGACCTTATGAGTAATGTAAAGAGAAGGTTCGTGCATTTGGATATGGAATTGAAATTGAATAAAACAAACATGGGAAAAAATATTCATAACATGTTTTGTTTTACTCCCTGAAAGTTTGAAGATGATTGGTTGAGCGGGCGAATTTTGCCGAATATTTGTGTGTGGCGCAATTTGATTCCGTGCACCCTTTAAAGCAAGACCTTGGAAGTTTGGGACATTCGAGGATCTGAAGACAAGTAGCCCACAACCGAGTTACATGAAGAAATATCGTGATGCAGGTGCCGTCCTAATAGGTACACCGTGTCCAATATATTCTACAAACGCTTTTAGGTTATGTCCGATTGTTTTCATTCGGTATTTATCTTTTACCAGCGATGAAGGAGTTTCGTGTTGTGGTGATAAAAAAGTTTTTGAAAGGTGAGCGCCCGGGCGCTATTTGCAAAATTTGAAAAACCTCGGAGTAAAGCGGGATTTTGTGTACCGAACCATCCGAAGGTACCGTGAGACCTGTTCGTTGGATGACCGGAAGAGATCTGGTCGTACTCGTACGGTGCGGACTGCACGAGTTGTTAAAGTGATCAGGGAACGGATTAGACGAAAATCACAGCGCTCAGTAAGTAAAATGGCCGCAGATCTGAATGTTTCGAGATCGTCAATGCACAATCACGGAGTTTCGGAACCTTCCAAGTAGAAACGACTCGAAAGAGCAAGTCTGCTTTTGTCGGTGGGGAAGAATTTATCTTTTCCGACGGAAAGTTATTCGTCTTGCAACAATCCCACAATGTCCAGAACGACAGATTGTGGGCTCTCTCTTCGAGAACTGTTTCAGAGAGTGATAGGAATATTCCACGGTTCCAAAATGCTGTGTCAGTGATGGTTTGGGGAGGAATTTGCAAGCGAGGAAAATTACCACTGGTTTTCATCGAAAAAGGCGTTAAAGTGAATGCCGTATATTATAAAACGGAAGTTTTGGAGAAAGTTGTCAAACCACAAGAGGAGATGATCACTATGTGTTTCAGCAAGACGGAGCGCCATCGCATACTGCAAATCTCGTTCAGGGCTGGTGCCGAGAAAATTTGACCGACTTTTTGGACAAGAATGAATGACCTCCCAGTTCACCAGATCTGAATCCCTTGGACTATTTCGTATGGTCATACATGCTGGCAAAGGTAAATGACCACATGGCGTCTAATATGAACCAATTAAAACCCGTAATCAAACGAATTTGGGACGAAATGCCGATGGAAGTCGTGCGTGCCGCCTGTAATGGTTTCGAAAAACGTCTGGAGTTGGTCAAGACGGTTAAAGGCGGTGTTATTCCAAAACATATGCTCTAGTTGATCAGTATTATATTGCAATATATTGGGTAAAGTTATCAATAAAATATGGATTATCGATTTGAAATAGAGTTTTATTTAGTATACGAATATATTGGACACCGTGTAAGTAATTAAGTCAACGGATGTGCTCTTACGGTGCATAATTCATAAGAAGGCAAATTCCCGTAAATCGTATACCACTTCGATAAAGGACAACAGGAGCAGCAATTTGTATATGTTTGCCTCGTGAGAGTATCGTCTCTAGATGGCCTATGTCCCTATCATCCACTCACAGGTAACCATCTAAATCTGCAATAGGCACGTCCTGTGCCCTAACTTATCCTGTTTAACTTTAATGGGTTGTCCTTCCATTTTGTAAACCCTGTCTTTTTTAGCGAAATAACTAACCTATCTATCCATATGAGCACATACCCTAAAAGGGTCTTAGGCCGGCACACACACACACGCAGTGGCGCTTAAATCATCCACAAGCCCGGTGGGGAAGCAAACAGAGTGGTAGATTTACGATTTAGTATGGGGAAGATGTCTAGCAATTGAGAAGTGAGCTCCATCGTAATTTCTTAATCCAAGATCGCGGAATGAAATTCAAGATGACTGAATTAGATTTACTATTGAAACTCATAAAATTTGGATTTATTTTGTATGCGGAAGAGGTCCAGCGATTGAAAATTCAGATTCAGCACGGTTTTGAAATACAACATTCATTTCATTCATTCAGTTCATTTGATGGGGAAGATATCTATCTAAAGTCGTACAATATCAGAAAATTTGGCATTTAGAAGTTGTCTAGCGATCAAAATCAAGCTCCTTCATTCTTTCCAAAACCGAGGCAGTGGACCGAAATTAAAGGTGTCTGTATTATCTCATAATAAATATTAACAGAAGTCATGCAATATTGGTATACTTAGTATGGGGAAGATGTCTAGCAATCGAGAGTTGAGATCCATTATGGTTTCGAAATCCAAGATGCCGGACTGAAATACAAGATGGCCGCATTTTCTTAAAAGATTCACTATCGGAAGTCATAAAATATGGATGTATTAGACATGTCGAAGAGGGCCAACGATTTAAAATTGAGATCCAGAACGATTTTGAAATACATGATGGCTGACCAAAAACCAAAATGGCTGTAATTTTTTAAACCAAATATTTTAAGTTTTGCAATACGGATACAATTGGTATGGATAAGATGTACAGCGACCGAGAATTGAGATTCAAATTCTGAAGCGATATCTAATATGACTGCATGTTTTTAGATTTCCTATCGAAATTCGTACATTATCAGTTTTTTTGGTATGGGGAAGATTTCTAACTATCAAAGTCGAAATCCATGATAGTGGACCGAAATCCAAGTTAGAAGTTAGAAATATAGGAAATATTTAGTATGGGGAAGATGTCTTCCGAACAAACATCTGTGTCGAATAACCGCTTTTTCAAAAAAAAAAAATGCAAGAAATTTGGACTAGAAAAAGCCATTCAAGTTCTCCATTTTTTTGTGGAAACAGTTATTTAACATTGATGTTTGTTGGATCTATCACTAATTTTAAATGCAAGATGGCTGTCTGAAATTCATAATGCTCACATTTTCTTAGAGATTTACTGCCGTTCTACGCATAATTGTCCCATGTTCTATGGGCTTCCCTATATACATGGGACAGTTATGCTAATAACGGCAGTTTACTTGTGGAAGTAATGCAATACGGGTATAATTGGTTTGAGCACGATTTTTTTGTTTCATTTTTGTCGAGATTTTCAGCTTCGGGGCGGTTCATCTTCCATCGTAGTCACCTAAACACCTTATGAGTTTGTTTTGGGACTTGTGAGGAGGTGAGATTTGAACTCGTGTCCTTGTCGTGAGAGGTATAAGGCCATATGAATAAAAACGAGTGATTACTCACAAGCAAATCAGTTTGAGTAAAGTAAACTGTTTGAGCATTTGCTCAAATTCGTATGAATAAAGTTGTACTTTACTTGAAGTAAGTCCGAATTTCAAACATAGCATTTGCCGAGGCATTTGCTCTGTCAAAAAAAAAATCTTGTTTTTCTTAGGAAGTTTTTGGTAAAAAAAACAATTGTCTTAAACATCAATACGGGAAGATGTCTAACGATTCCTTCAACGAGGAGTATTTGGAGGATATATAGAAGTAAAAGTAAGTATCTTCTATTTACCAATATTAAAAAAAATGCTTACTATACGCTATTTTCCTTCTTTTCAAGTGAGGATGTGATGTTCGGGGATCTTCTGGCATCCTTTGGAAAAGCTCTACTGGGAAAATCTCAAACGCCGCCAGTGAAGCAGAAAAAGACATGATCAAGAGAATTAACAACATGAGCCAAAGAATCAAAGTAAAGTCGGACCGGAAGCAGACTGGAAACCGAAAAATTGTTCTGAACGAATGGGAAAGAAAGTTTTTCCAGTTGATGGAACGCGTTGTGTTAGTACAATCTCCATGAACTTAGTAAGTTCTAGGAACATTCTTCAAATTGGCTTTTCTGTTGTGATGTGAATTAAAAATTGTTGTTATTATTGGGGTGTAAATCAAACAATGCAAATAGATCGTTCCACAAAAATATTTATTTGTTACTTGAAATCCGGGATCACCAAACATACTTCATTCTTTGTATAATTGATAATGCTCCTCCTCGGGTTTCAGAATCATCTTCCAAAAATTCCAAAAATGCTACAAAGTTCACATTTCCTTTAAAAAACCGGTAGAGATGCTTGAACTTATCATCTCCCCTTCTCGTTGTGTTTTATAAACTTTTACTGAACGATCAAATCTTTGATATACACTGTTTACGTCAACTACCATTGGAATTGGTAAATTTATAAAGTCTCCCACGTACATTATATGTTGTTCCTTCCACGCAACACACGATTCTGTTAGTTCGATTTCAACTGAGTATGCTTACAGGTGACTCACAATTTTGTTAGCATTTACTCAGATTATTCTTTTTATTCATATGGGTTTGGATGTTCGAAAAGTAAATACTCAAAATCTTGCTTTTGTCATATCGACGTGAGTAAATGCTCAAGTAAAGGGTTTGACGTACGCATTTGAGCAAAGTAAAAGCTTTTACTCACTTCCAACTAACAAATCTATAAGAAAATGCAGCCAACTTGAGTTTCGGACCTCCATTTTAAGTATCAAAAACAAGAAGAGTGTCACCCTGGACACTGGCAAAACGTTGAGGTAGTTTAACTTCAACTACCGGGTCCAAGAGCTGGCCTGGTTCTTCACCATTTTGGAAAGAAGCACACAAGTGTTGCTAGATCAGTGGAAATACAGAAAAAAGTGCTTCTGAAAATCCTCTAGTACTTTTTATCGATGAACATTATAGTTCTGAGATTGTGATCAATGGTCAAGTATAGTATTTGCAAATAGTAGAAATGTTGCATTTGATCATGTAGCATCAGTTGAAAAAGCTGAAATAGTTTATTATCACAAATCAGCACACTTTTGGAATACCAGATAGGGGAACTTTTCCATTATTCATCTCATGATCCATTTTTCATATTAATCGGAAATGTAGGTTTGATGTATCGATCAATTTATATCTTTTGTGGCTTGCTTTCAACAACAAATAAAAATAATTAAAATTAACAATAAATAAAAAGTACGAAACCAGAA
The DNA here is from genome assembly GCA_034211315.2 of Aedes japonicus. Classification (NCBI taxonomy): domain Eukaryota; kingdom Metazoa; phylum Arthropoda; class Insecta; order Diptera; family Culicidae; genus Aedes; species Aedes japonicus. The sequence continues at coordinate 350,779 of JASCZW010000664.1, read as the reverse complement.
ATGAGATTAAAATTGGAATAGTAACCCTAGATGCTATACTTTTATCGAAGTCTTTTGGTGTGAAGCGATTTTGCCTATTTAATTCTAGGAACATTCTAATTTTTCAGAAAACGCAGCTTTTAGAATGTGTACCGGCAATGGGCGATGTATTAATTCAACAGAGCAAACAGGAGATGAAAACCAAACAAACTACACAAATTACGACTTCGCAAATAATAACGTCGTAGAAGGAAGAAAAAAACACCATTTCGCATCGAATTGGCTTAACAACAGAACCATTAATAAGAAAATTAGAGCTGCCAGTCTGAACTATTTTCGATACATTATCATATAGAAGTCATCACGGAAGTATACTAAAAACAGCTCTAGAATATGAAATATGACCCACATATTCATGACAAAACTGCATATGGCAAGACATTGAGAGGAGTGGAATTCATATCACAGAATGGCATGAAGCGGCTCCATTTAAGAAACAGACGAAAGGACTCAAAAAATCTCAAACGTGGCTCCTTCCGAATCATTTGCAACATCGTCTTCTTGGACGCCATGTTGCGTGTACGGCTGGCAAAATGATTCGAAAGGATTTATGCAACGATATCATCAAAGGCCTGGCGTACAGGTTTCTACTCTATTCAGAGTCCCGCCAGTAAACCTTTCGAAAAAAAAACTCAAGAAGGGTGTGATCTTTGGGCATCCTTCTTCTTCACAGCATTTCAAGCTTATTGCTTTCACAATTAGCTTAATGCTCGCACTCAACTTAGTGTTCTAAATGCACTTCCACAGTTTTGATGCCTGGTACCATTTTTGCATTAGTATGGTTGTGTGGCAAGTCCAATCATAGTCTATGCTCAGGAAGTCGAGAAATTTTCCTTAACGAAAAATTGCTTGACCAGACCAGGAATCGAACCCAGTCACATCCAGCTTGGTGTAGCTTTGTAGTTGCGCCTTTGTTGACTGATCTAAGAAAAGCCCTCCACATATAAATATTTAGGGTCGTTTTGAATTTCGATCCACCATCTTGGATTTTTAAATGGAACCTGGCATCCAGCAATTAAAATTTTGTTGGTAGGCAGTTGGCTACAAATAACGAATTTTAACTGACGCGTAAAATTTTCCGTGGTTCAATTGAAGGCTGAAGCAAGCGTAAACAACGAAATTGTTTGCAATCTTGCATACAGCAGACCTGCTTTTAGTGATACCTGGGTCATTTGAGGGTGTTGAACTTATAATAAAATCTCTACAATCTGCGACTTCAAATAACTATCTAAATGTTCATATAGAAAGGCAAAACAATCTTCAATCTATTTGTAGAAAAAAAAATTTCCTTTCCTTTTAAGATCCTTTTAAAAGAAAGGGGCAACGTATAAGTGATACGTAATAGACCAACAACCAGCTAGAGAAACCCTATTTATTGATAAGGTAATTGTACAAAACAGTGTTTAACAAACGTGAGCTACTTTTCCGAACCATACACAAACGACATTTGCTTTATAAAACGATGACACACTAATGCCCTATCCTCGATTCGAATCTCGTTTGAGCGATCTGGTTGAATAATTCAACGAACATTCCATCGTATATAAATAATATATCAGCCGAGGCATGCAAATGGTCTTGACGGTTTCTTGCAAAGGCTCAATAAAAAATGGCCAGAATGCACCGCGCTCTGTCGCTGTCCTCTTTTTTATTTATTGTAAGATTTATTCTTCAAACGTACATAAACAACTTTTCCTCTGTTTCTGAGCGTTAGGATAGAGGCGATCGCTCTGCGTTCGCAGGCGAGTTGTTTTAAATTAATCGTGTTTGCGTCCCTGTAAACGAGCTGCCCGTCTGGACCAACCTTTTTGTGATAAGTATTACAAAGTACGCCGGTGGTACAAACGCTCAGACAGCTTGGCGCACATCCGCGATAGGACCTCGCCGACAACTTGTTGCGATGGTGCCTGAGACAGGCCGCCACCACAATAAACGTGGTTCTCATTTTGCAATATTTGCTATGCAAAAAGGGAGCGGACAGCACGCGAGGGAATATGAAAGAGAGGCCTACCTACACTAAATTTAAATTTTACGCGTTATTTTTTGGCCGCTAATTTTGATCTTGTGAATTTAGGTTACAACCAATTTTATTACAACTTGTTTGAAAAAACGCAGCAAACCTGTACTCATTCTGCAAGTGTGCAAAATCGCGTAATAAAAGAAGAGAGTGTATCAACAGTTGAATGAACTGGTTGCACTTGATACGAAAGCTTGCTTACTGGACTTTTGCAGCATAACTATACCTAGCATGGGAACGATCGAAGTTAACCCGAAATTCACCGGATTCAGTGGATTAATACATCAGGGTACATGAGTCATGTTATTAAATCCAATGATAACGCTTGCGCCCATGCTGGTTCGTTTTGACTTTGAGGTGAGCTGCCATTTGACTTACAAACCTGGCATTATGATAGTCCATTCAGATTGACATGAAAATGAGGATCGAATTGGCTTCAGGTTCTTGTTACCGTGCTATAATGCTATAACTCTTTCAAAAGATCGATGGGTGGTCCGAAAATGCAATGCGAAAAGTCTGGAACACTTGCGAATTAATTGAATGTGAATTTGATGATCATACGAACCGCTGTTTTTTTAGCCTTTCTCCCTCCACATGATGATAATCAATATCAATCAAATAATATCAATATCAATTGAACTTGAGTCATTGCCGATGCGCAAAGAAGAATAAACAAAACAAGGCTCAAAGGCATCGCTCGATAGTGCGAAAGTGACACCCGTTTAAGCGTGTACGCAGTAATATCAATTTTGGAAAGACGTTGCCATCAGATTCGTTTTAACGAACTTGCGACGACCGGAATCAAATTGCATCCTCGAGCCGGCGGGCACAATGCACAGCATAATCTAACCGTTGATTATTTTTAATTAATATTTAAATTGCACCCGATGCCGCTTCTACTTACCGTCTTTGCAAAGCATGTACAACACCGCCTGCATACACATGCATACTGTACGAACGTACGCGCAAGTATTTCAATGAACTATACTGTAAATTACGCACTTGCACTTAATCAAACTGCGCACTGTCAGCTGAATTTCGATTACTTTGAGAAACGACCGTCCCGCTGAACGTTGCGTCGCAAGCGACAGGCAGTCTGCTCCGTTGGTCTGATGCAACCGTATGGATTTCTTCACATATAGGGCGTTTTCGCAGCTGTAAATTATTGCTTTAGTGTTTGCCTTGTTGCCAAGCAAATTAATCGATGGAAGTAGAAAGTTATAAAACTATTTCATGGACAAATCAATAAATTGGTTTCATTCAGAGATTAGATCTCTTGTGAGATATTCATAGATGAAGCATTTCGTTTCAGGATGTTGAAAAACATGTTCGCATTCGTCAGCAAACGTAACAGGTTACAAACGATATGAGATAGAGAAACTAGTTTGTTAAGAATTAAGGATTTAGTTTTCCTGCATCGAATGTTGTATAGTTTTTTTTCTGTCAATACTGATATGCATTCTCAAACTCTCAACCCCTTCACTTCCAATTTTAATGCTACGCCGTTTTCAGAATATTCATTACTGTTCCAAAAATGTTTCACTATTAGGTCGAATTGGAGACAACAACTAATGAATAGAATGTATAACCGGTGGTGTCCAATAAGCTATTATAAGAATTGTGATTTGGTCTCAGGAAGTGGAAGTGGAAGTTTAAATTTGATTATAGGACGCTTCCTGGTGACCAGTTCTACACCAGGGGCTGGATAGTGTAGAAGAAAATGGATATAGTTTTTGGATCAGGAAGTACCAGTACCAATCAAAACAAAAACTAAGATTCTAGTACCGAAAAGCGCAAAAATATACGGCAAGGTACGAGATCAAGGGATTCTAAAGCAGTGAGTCGATTTTAAATCGCTAGTTTCCTATTTATTGTTGATAAAACATCAAGCGGAATAAGATGTACAGCAAATTGACCCTTAAATTTGCTTGCACTGCAGGATCAAATTTAAATTTGATGAATAGGAACGGGAAGTTTTGCTATCAATTTTGATCTTTTGATCTTTCGAGCGACCAAATCGACGGCAATCTAAGTAATCATTCTATGCAGTATCATAACAGCATATATAGTCTTCTACTTGATCTCAGATTCTACTCGGGTATCCAGTCTGGTAAGGTACAGTGGAGCATGTGGGTAAATGGGGTAAGTGAAAATAATATGTATATCTTCTTCCCCCAACAAGCGTGCACTTCCGGACCATTTAGATTATCCCTATCAATTGAAAAGTCATGTAATGTTTAGTCCCTCTAGCAAAAAAGGATCAAGAAGTTGTGTACCTGGCAATTCCCAATCGTATGCAATTTGGTCCGTGCATAATTGAAATCGATATTTCTCCGAGAAAAAAAAAAGTGGAATAAACTCCGTTGGTGCATTTGTAAGTAGTATCTTTCAATAGTTGTGCATTAAAAGCCTTAAAAATATTCAGTTTTAACGAGAAAAAACATAAATTATTCTACCTAGTTTTAACAGCCAGATGGGGCAAGTAAAAGTTTACTATTTATAGAATGAATTTCTGTCTGTATTGTTGGTAAACATGGTTTGCAACTATCGGAGGGTAACGACGCGTTCTGAATATCCTAAGCACGATTTGTACAAAGCCTTGGCAGCTGTTAGGAACAGTGAAATGTCTCAAACCGAGGCATCCAAGTGCTATGGTATTCCGGTATCTACGTTGAATAACCGGCTAAAATGAAGACGTGGAACAAAGAACTCTGCTCAGGGAAGCGATACGGCAATACCATGGGAGATTGAAGCCAAGCTAGCGGCCTATAATTGATTATGTGAGTTATAATAAAGTAATTACAAAGATTGATCTGTAAAATCAAACACTAGACAAATGACAAACAGCGCTACATGAATCAGATCAGCTCATATTTGGTAAAAAGTCCATTTGCAAACCGGTAATAAGTGCAAAAGCCTATCACAGATTCCGTTGCAGCTTCTTGTATTCAAGGCACTAGATACTTTTAAATCATAATATGATACGCTTTTTTCTTTTCTGACAGTTTTTTTGTCGTCTGAAAGAAGAATAAAAAATAGTTTGAATTATTTAATTATCAATATGTTTCTGGTAGGTAGTTAAATTATTTGTTCTCTTGTTGGAAATGTAGAAAAGTAAAAATAAACTACTGTAATAAAATCCAATCGAAAATCAAATACGGCGCGTGTGTCAGCGAAAAGAAACGGAAGTGTGATTTTGAAGGGTGGACTTCTGGATTGCAGCTCTGGACGTGATGATGAACTGCCTTGCTAATCGTTACAGTGAGCTCTTTCTATATTGCCTCTTAATTATACTTTTTCCCTGAGAATAATTTGTGGAGATGCAACACATAAACAGAGTCTTTCCAGTATATGTTGTTTCTTTTTAGAGAGCGATTAATGGCGCTATCACTATAAACCATAAAAAGACTTGCAGTGAAACATTATTAAAACAATATCTCTCTTGTTGTACGGAATCTAAGCTTGATTGTTTTAATACATACATTGTTCTATATTTAGATATGAATGGAAAATTTGTTTTAAAACTTTAACCTTATATTGATTAATTAAGGGAGGCACCTGGTTTAGAACTATAAAAAAAATCATTTATTTTTTATTTTTGCTGTAACTGGAAGATTTACTATCTGAGAATATAATGTAAAGTATCAAAGTGATACTGAGAATACTTTCGAAGTTATTCCTCGAAGAACTGGCACGCGCAGACCAGCGGCATATGGACGCCAAAAACTTTTAAGCGCGTTTTCTCGGGACCTCTTCTTGAAAGTCTCAAAGTTTCGTTTTCTTTTTTGTTTTCGATTTTTTTTAACGATCGTGCAATATCGTAGTTGCTACTCCGTTACTGAACAGAACAAGTGTAATTTCAAAAAGAATCACATTAATGGTGCTTGGGAGTAGCTTTTACATCTACAGGGTGCGGCAGAAAATAATGCGAAAATTTGTTCTATTTCTTTCAAATTCCATTTTCAACTAATTCAAGCAATAATATCAACATTTTCGATTGCAGTTATCTTTATAAAGTCCTTTTAAACAAATTTGTTCAATGTGTCCTCCATTTTCATTAATAACATCCTCGAGCCGACGCCGGAAGCCACGGACGTAATCCTCCGACATGGACTGCCATGTGCGTGTTATGGTTGAGTTCAGGGTTTTCACACTAGGGTGTGATATTTTGCAGGCTCGTGCTTCAACATATGCCTAAATCGAATAATCCAACTGATTAAGATCTGGATTGCTAGGGGGCCACAAATTCTTCGGCCAAAACTTCATGTTATCGTTCAACCATTGTTGGGTTCGATTGGACGTGTGACATGGCGCTCCATCCTGCTGTAGGACAACGTTTTGGTCCTCGGAGAAGTTGGGCTCCACCCAGGGAAGCACTTGGTCCTTTAAAATACCAATATACACTTCGGTATTGATTTATCTCCAGCATCAATGAAAACAGGTGGCATTTTCAAACCGTTGGACGCCACCAAGCCAAACATCATGACACCAGCCGGATGTTTGGTTTGAAATTTAGATTTCACTTTTTCCGGAACGTTCTCCATTCTCTGCGGTGAAACAAACCGGTCACAGCATCGATTATCATTTTTTCCTTCTTCAACAAGGAAAGCATTCTCTTGGAACGAGTCACTCGGAGTTCCTTGACCCGGTCCGTAATCAAGTGGCGTTTCACTCTGGCTCTGGAAGATGCAAGCAGGTCTTCTTTGATGATTCTCCGCATGGATTTCTCCGAAATATTGGCTTCCCTTGCAAGTTTTCTTATGGAACGCACCGGATTGCGAGCAATTTTTGCCCGAACCGATTTGATCACGTTCGGCGTGCGTGCAAAGCGCAGACGTCTTCCTCCCGGCTCCCGCTGCTTAGGACCATCCTGCAGGGACATTTTTATGCGGTAAACTGTTGCCAAATGGCACCCTACCACCTTGGCAATCTCTTTCGGCTTCGTCTGGGCGAGCAACAAACTGGTGATCACTTCTTTCGCGAACATTCTTGTCGAAAAAGTCGGTCAAATTTTCTGGGCACCAGCGCTGAACGAGATTTGCAGTATGCGATGGCGCTTCGTCCTGCTAAAACACATAGTGATCATATCCAAACACCTCTTTCACATATGGCTTGACAACTTTCTCCAAAACTTCCGTTTTATAATATACGGCATTCACTTTCACGCCTTTTTCGATGAAAACCAGTGGTAATTTGCCTCGCTTGCAAATTCCTCCCCAAACCATCACTGACGCAGCACTTTGGAACCGTGGAATATTCCTATCACTCTCTGGAACAGTTCTCAAAGAGAGAGCCCACAATCTGTCGTTCTAGACATTGTGGGATTGTTGCAAGACGAATAACTTTTTGTCGGAAAAGATAAATTCTTCCGCGCCGTCCCGCGACAAAAGCAGACTTGCTCTTTCGAGTCGTTTCTGCTTGGAAGGTTCCGAAACGCCGTGAACCTTACGTTTCTTGAATGCTTGGAATCCGAGATCATTTTGCAGTATATTGTGCATTGTCTAATCCGTTCCCTGACCACTTTAACAACTCGTGTAGTCAGAATGTTATACATGAAGGATTGAATCAATGGTTAAGATCTTGCGTATTATCTTCGTGCCACCCCGATCATTTTCGGAATCCATTTCTGAGCCAAGTAAGTTCGAGCCCTCATGGCTTGAATGAAGTTTGTGTATTTGTTTTGCCAAAGTAAGTTTATAGCAATTGTAAACCAATCTGAGTCAGTAAATCCGTGCTGGTTTGTACACATTCAATACAAAGCCTGTTGATTTGTGCTTACAATTCAAAATGTGCTACGAAAATATTTAGGTGATAACAATACACAGTGGCAAAAGTACCTAAAGGGTATCCACGATGAAATCTATGAAATTGCTCTAACTTTTTAACCGTTGGGTAGAATTTAATGAAAATTTGGGTGGATTTAGTTCATAGCGCATTGTTTACATCTTGCAAGTTTTAAAGTCCTGTTATCAAAACTCGCGGAAATGGAGTCGAAAGAACAGCTCGTGCGTGATAAAATCTTGCAAATTCATCACGAGAACAAGGATCTCTCGCATCGTTCCATCGCTAAAACGTTGGGAATCGCGAATTCCACGGTGTCGCGAGTGATTAAGCGGTTCGAGGAACGGTTGACCACCGATCGGAAGCCCAGAAGTGAAGGAAAAAGTATTCCGTACAACACCAAAAATCACAACCGCGTAGTTGGGGCCTTCAACCGAAATCCGAACGCCTCCGTTCGGGGCGTGGCTAAGAAGCTGCACCTAAGCCGAAGTTTTGTCCAGAAGGCCAAAACTAAGGCTGGGCTTCGAACGTTCAAGGTACAAAAGGCCCCTAATCGTGACGAGAAGCAGAACAAGTCCGCCAAAACCCGTGCCAGGAAGTTGTACCTCAACATGCTGACGAAAGTTGAATGCTGCATCATGGACGACGAAACAACCTGTTTTTCACGGCCAAGGATAAGTTCAGCGTTCCGGAGCATGTCCGCACTCAGAAGATGTCCAAATTTGCGAAGAAATTCCTGGTTTGGCAAGCCATCTGCACGTGCGGGAAGCGGAGTGCACCTTTCGTGACCCAGGACACGATGAACGGACAGGTGTACATAAAAGAGTGCCTCCAGAAGCGGCTGCTTCCTCTCCTGAAGGCCCACAACGTCCCAACAATCTTCTGGCCGGATTTGGCCTCATGCCACTACTCCAAGGACGTCCTGAAGTGGTATGCGGACAATAAGGTCAATTTCGTGCCGAAAATGTTCAACCCTCCCAACACTCCGGAGCTCCGCCCCATCGAGAAGTACTGGGCGATTATGAAGCAGCACCTTCTTAAACGACCTAAGGTAGTGAAGACAGTCGAGGAACTGAAGAAAGTATGGGTTTACATGCAAAAAACGGTTGATTCACAGGTTGTGCAGAATCTTATGGCCGGGGTTAAGGCCAAGGTGCTGGCATTTGCATATGGCCTGTAAATAAAATACGAGTAAAAAGGTAAAATGGAGTTTAATAGTTATTTCTCAATCCCTGAAAATTTGATGGCAATCGGATGAAAACTCGAATTTTGCGAATCAATTTTGTGTGTGGCAATTTCATCGTGGACACCCTTTAATATCGAGTACAATTTGTCCAGGTCGATCCTCTTAAAGCGACTTTTACTCTTTGTGTCATTGAATCAGATTTGGCCACCATATTTAATGATAGATAGACTTTATCTTTTTCCAAAGCAAACGACTCAAAAACTACTGCGATTCCGTGATGGAGGTTGTTTACTAATGTGTGATGCACTGCACATAGTTTTTGAGGGCTGAACTTTGAAAAAATTGAAGCAATACATCAAATTAGTATAATATGGCTTCTAATTAAAGAATGGAGTATAACATCCCGTTAACACTACAACCTATATTATGTGATATAGACTATCTTCATATTAGCATCTATACATCTAAAGACCGTCTACGGACACAACAAGAATAGCAGCAAAACAAAATACACATTATTAAAAAAAACCGATTGTTTATTTCACAATGATAGATTTATATCTACACTCAGTAGCTAAAAAAAGCCGAACAAAATTTTGCTTCCAAAAAATGCCATGTTCAACCTACTGTAACTTTGTCAATTATCAATATTTTTAGCTGAAACTTTCACCACACTATAAAAAATGTATAGACCTCATGTAGTCGAAATTTTATGTTGATCAGGCTTATAAACTTTAAGTTTTCATTACAAATGTGAAAAAAGTCATTTTTGGACATACCAACTTCAAAAATCCGCATTTCTGTGAAAAATTTAGATAACATATTTTTAATTTCACAATAGTCTAAAAATACAAAGGAAATAATGTGGACAAAATTTAAAATGTTTCCATTGAGTGGTTTGGACTACAGCTGGCGTCAAAGTTGACGCACCAACATGAGAATTTCTCTTTTTCACTCGATATTGACCTTGCTGAAATATCGGTGCAAAAAAAAAGCCGAGGTGAATTCTTCTAATAATACTGTATAACACTGTATACGTAGTTTTTTCAATCCAATTGATGCTTTATGCCATATTTTACAAGTTCTTCGTGAGTTACACTAGTTTTTTTGGATATTTCAGGCATCACAAATCATGTGTCTTAATAAGATGAATTCACCTCGGCTTTTTTTTTTGCACCGATATTTCAGCACGGTCAATATCGAGTGAAAAAGAGAAATTCTCAAGTTGGTGCGTCAACTTTGACGCCAGCTGTAGTCCAAACCACTCGATGGAAACACTTTAAATTTTGTCCACATTATTTCCTTTGTATTTTTAGACTATTGTGAAATTAAAAATATGTTATCTAAATTTTTCACAGAAATACGGATTTTTGAAATTGGTATGTCTAAAAATGACTTTTTTCACATATGTTATGGTAACTTCAAATCTATAAATTTGATCAACATGAAATTTTGACTACATAAGGTCTATACATTTTATATAATGTTGTGAAATTTTCAGCTAAGAATATAAATAATTCACAAAGTTACAGGAGGTTGAACATGGAGTTTTTGCTAACAAAATTTTGCTCGGCTTTTTTTTTTGCTACTGAGTGTACATTTAAAACAATTGATTAAGAAGTAAATCCTTCTTTCAGTTAAATTCTCAAACTTTCTGTGGTACACCCGCCATCAGGTTCCGTAAGGTATCCTCGGATACGCCCACCGTGACGATTCTCCATCTGCTCTTGAAATCATCGGTATTATTTGCTTTCTTCTTAGTTTTGAAGAGTTTCCGCTTAACTAGTGCCCAGTACTTCTCTATTGGGCGAAGTTCTGGACAGTTTGGTGAATTGGCTGTTTTTGGCACGTATTTGACCTCTTGTACCTTATACCATTCCAGGACGGATTTCGCATACTGACAAGCGGCCAAATCAGGTCAAAACGGACTGGAGAGTCGTGACTTGTGACTTGCGCCTCCATTATATACCAGAAAATTTAGACAATGTGTGCTGCCGTTATACGCATAACTGTCCCATGTTCGGTGGGACTCCCTATATACATGGGACAGTTATGCTAATAACGGCAGTGTGGTAGTCATGAGAAAGTAAATGAATTTTAAATTTTTTATCATTTTACAATACTTGATGACCTAGAAGACCTGAAATACATCATGCAAAAGACAGTACATCCCAAATAACGATAACCTGAAACCAGTTTACACCGTGTCCAATATATTCTCATAAACTTTTTCCTTGCATTGGTGTCGTGCAGCTACTCAACATGCTTCACGTATGTGTTGGTGTAGTTTTGCACAATGTTTATACAAACGCTTTTAGGTTATGTCCGATTGTTTTCATTCGGTGTTTATCTTTTACCAGCGATGAAGGAGTTTCGTGCTGTGGTGATAAAAAAGTTTTTGAAAGGTGAGCGCCCGGGCGCTATTTTCAGAAATTTGAAAAACCTCGGAAAAGCGGGATTTTGTTCACCGAACCATCAGAAGGTACCGTAAAACCTGCTCGTTGGATGACCGGAAGAGTTTCGGTCGTACTCGTGCGGTGAGGACTGCACGAGTTGCTAAAGTGGTCAAGGAACGGATTAGACGAAAATCACAGCGCTCTGTACGTAAAATGGACGCAGATCTGAATGTTTCGAGATCGTCAATGCACAATATACTGCAAAATGACCTCGGATACCAAGCTTTCAAGACATGTGCTCAGTTCGTCGAGCTGAGTCGAATGGTATATGACACTCGGCCCTCTGGGCCTCGGATAAAAAGTTTTCAAGCGATTTTAATACCCTTCTTTTGTTGTAAGAAGGATAAAAAGATAAAAAAAATGTATTTTGCCTCTATTTCCCGTAATGTCCTTCCATGTTATTAGAATGGATCTAAGGCAAGGATGATCCCAAAGCGCGCTGCAACTACGAACCTAATGTGATCAGTAAAATTCCTAATGTAACCTCCAGGCACACGAACCTCTGTAGCAGGTGGAAAAACGACTTGATGTGATATTTCCACAATAGAACTGACTCTTAGTTTCAGATCTTGATCAAGAATCCCCACTGAGCTCTTGCAGCACGACAAGCCGGCCAGTTCATCGCCAGGAATTCATCTAGTCAACATTTGATGATCTAAAACTCTCATAACTCCTTGTACAAGTTAATCATTCGTATTCCGTAATAATTTGGCAGTCCAATGATCACAATAAAATTTATGTTTGCCTAGCAACAGCGTTCTGAAAATTTATGCACGGTCATCATTCTCAGCGAAAACGTGAACTTCTAACGGTTCACCTGATATCTGCATTTCATTTCTGACATCAAACAGCACCGCATTTAGACGTTGATTTGTGATAAATATGTATGTTGATTTCAGCTTGATTGAACAGAATTTTGGAAAGATCGCAAAAATACATGTGAGTCAAAGCATGGGGCGGAACTTTTGACCCTGCCGGGTGATAATTCGTTTCATTCATTAATCTGCTTTCCGACTCTCCATTCGCCGAAGCCCATTAACGCAAAAAAACAAAGGCTTAAGAACAGTCTGTTAAAACCGCTGATTGGATGTATGTAAATTTGAAAGTTTCCGCTCTGCAGCCTACCCTCAAAACCGGCTTTGATTAATGGATTGAGACTTTGCTTGAACAAAAATCAATTAAAAGACAAGATGGTCGAATCACTCTTCTTCTGTGACTCATCATCGTCTTTGGTGGCGGGCGGTTACTTTAGCGTTTGATAACCGCGTGTTCCGTGCCAAGATGCCTCCTATTTTTGCAATCCTTGTGATGCTAACGATTTTCGTCAATAGCCCCAGGGGGACCGAATATTAAACAGGTTGCTGCCGGTTTGACCTTAATGACTTTCTCAAGCGATCGTCAGCTCATCACGTGGCTGTCAGTGTTTCTTTTGGCCTGGCCAAATCGGGTTTCCCGATCAACAAGTGGTAGACATGCTGGCACCGCCCTTACACTCTGCTGATTTCTAGCACTGATGTTAAACCAACAGGAAAACGACACATTTTTATGTTAATTAGGAACTAATGGTCTATAAATCTGCAAGCAATTATTGTGAACACTTCTGCAAGGGTCTTTAGCACTGGAATCTATCAATCAATTTTTCTTATTTATCTAGTACTACAACCGCATATCAAAGCAGACATCCATGCCAGCCAGCTTGGCACCAATCAAAGTCGAAATCATTTCATGGCATATAAGTTTGCCCATGTGAGTCATTATAAGCTGTGTATGGTCAGGATGTGGTAGCAATTAAAATTCCGTCGAAACCAGACTGATTGGCACCGTGGTCCATGATGCTGGTGAAAGGACTTAAATCAATTTCGCTGCGATGAGATACTACTTTTACAACCCCTTGCAAACCTACGAGATCAGTATTAATTACACAACCCTGGGGTCGGCAGATCGTGGCTGTTGCAAATCCTTAGAGTTTTGTTCAAAATTCAAATGCATGGTGTGTTTGCTATTTGATTGTCAAAATGACGTCAGAATATGACATGATTGGCCTCGCGACCATGAAACAGACTAGTAACACACAAGGAACACCATCGCAAAAAGATGTATTGCTATTTTTTCCTTGATTATAATGGTATACAATTTAATATTATCAGACTACAATTTTATTGGCTTGCACACTAAAATAACACCTATTCTTATCAATGAGCTGTCTGATAATAGGTTGATGTGGAGTAATACTCAGCATCACAATCATCAATGTCGCCAACTGGAAAGACATCGAAAAAGAAAATAGGTTATTATGCTTCCACAAGTTGTATCCATCCCGACAAAGAGTGGAGCCCCCCGTGAAGAGATATAAAATTTAAATTACATGTGTCGTATTGCTGCGCAGGAGTTTTGCTCTAGTTGGTTCGCCAACTGATGTCGTGATGGCTGTAATAACAAGGTCATCTCGTTATTGATTAATCATCTTAGCCCAGTGGGATTCTACTCCTGTTGGAGATGTGGACGTTGCTAAATTTTAAAACTAACGTCACCCGAATCCATGTGTAGAGGCACAACGCAATCGTCTTCAGGGAAATAGTTAGTGTCATTCATGAAAATACGTGATTTTGTATTCAGGTTACCACATTCATCGTTCTTAGCATTCTAAATTGGCTCTTGTAGCATATGTGTATCCTTAAATGACACTCTTGTTGTGGGTAAATATAGCGGAAAATTGTTGCGGCATGCCACTAATAACGGGCAAAATGCAATTTACCACCCATAGAGTGACCACGCACACGACTCGACTATAGTGTTTTTCGAGCGTGGAGCAAAAGACTTGAATGATCTTTCGTTATCCTTCTAAGGGTGATGGCGGGTGGTTCTAGAATCGTAAACAAACAGTTATCACAAAGTTGATAAAAGAATGTTGTATAAAAAGCGCCTTTACGTTAAAATCCTAGTTTTGGCTTAAAAAAATTGTAAATGATTGGCGGAAATTGTGATGGAATTAATATATTGCTGTTTATAATCAACAGTTACGTCAAACATTCTATTCTTACATTTTAATAAACGAATTATTTTTTTGGCAAATGACTATGTTTTAATTTCGAAAACTTGCATAAAAAGTTAATCTTAACCGTTTTAGAGATAAAAAATTGTGGAACGAATATTTTTTTTTGTTTTTGCCTATATTCTCAGAACTGTTATGTCTAATAAGAAATTATTCATGGTCCTTGTAGGAATCAAGAGTTATCGGAGAAATAAAAATTCCTTTTTCCTTTTTTCTTTTCTCTTTTTGTGGATTTGTTAAGTTTCCGTTTTTGGGCAGTAATCATAATCATATGAAATTTATTTCGGCTTACTGTTTGCTTAAATTTTCTTCGCTATTCTGCTAGGCTGTCCGGTTATCAACTTTCTTTCCTTACATCACTTTAGAAATTTTAGGGAGCGAGATAAGGCTCTATAACCTTGGCATTTATTGCCAGGCTTTTGGTTCAAATGTCAAAAGTTCACCCACAAGCAATAAGAGCATAGACTAATCTTTCTAGCATCTATGCTCCCAATGATAACGTACAAGTTATCACACAGTTTAACTCTACATGGAAGCGTTTGGTACGGGAGGTCTAAGCTTTCATCCTTTCTTTGTTTCAAAGTAGTAGAGCGATGTTAGATCTTTCTGGAAACACTATATTTCTTGAAATCCTCTATGCGGCACATCCTACGCAGTTGGCCTGGCCGATGACAAGAAAAATGATGTATTCAAGAAACCATCATTTTCCAGGATGCTTTCAAGAATTGGCTACGTTAGTGTGAGATTATATTAGATTAGATATCCTCAGAATTGTTATGTCTAAAAACTACTACTACTAAATACTAAAATGTGTCTTTATTTTTCTTGTTTTAATTTTACAATCTAATTAATCAGTCAGAGGGGCTCTGCATCTTTAGTTCTTATTTTATTACTTTTTTTAATTGTTGTTTTTGTTGTTTTTTCATAAAATATTGCTCTTGAGAGTGTATTTAATTTTAAAATGTGCTAACCTATCTATCTGCAATAACTTGAGCCTAGTCACCAGCTGTCCCCACCAGATGATCGGATGGGGCAACCACAGGTAGGATTCTCTGAACCGTTCCAGGATCGCATATTTTCTTTCCGAGGGTCTGTAGACCAGCTATGTGCTATGGTTCACAGTTCAGAATCATCCGAAGGAGTTTGTTCTGAACTACCTTCAGTTTTCAATGGTGGCGCAACTCTCCCAGAAACCATACTCGTCCACGGGAAGAATGATCTGTTTATGAACTGCCAGTTTGTTCTTGGTCGATAAAGTGGCCTTTCTGTTGATCAGCGGCTACAGAGATCTTAACAAACTACTAAATTTTTTTTATATTTTGTGAACATGTAATCGGAACAACAACTTGCTAAAGGCTGGAACGGTCAAAACTTGGTCAACTCAAATATGACGTAGTTTTTTAATCCTGCATTTGAAAAACTTGAATACCCCTCATTTTGTAGGTGTATCCGTACGAAATGTTGACTATATTATATTTTTTATTCAGTTGTCGAAATGGCGTCGAAGCAAGAAGAGCAGCGTATCAAAATTTTGCACGCGCATAAGCAAAATCCAATTTATTCCCAAATTAACCGTGACGAATGTTATAAAAGTGTTCGGAGAACGTCTAACGACTGCCAGGAAGCAGGGATCAGGAGGAAACCGAAACCAGGAAGCCGAAGTGGCCGGAAGAACAGTGGCCAGCATTTGCAAACGCAATCTCAACCTTTCCTTCAGAAATTTCGGAAACAAATTGGAAAAGTCCAACACAAAAATGCAAAGAGCAAAGAAACGAGCCGGACTGTCATCAAATAAGGTTACAGTGACCCTCAAATAAAGATGATAAGCAAAACACAACAGCCAAAGGAATGTGGCGCGTGAGTTGTACTCGGGTTATTTGACCAAGTTTGATTGCGTCGTAATGGACGATGAAACATATGTCAAGGCTGATTTCAAGCAGCTCCCAGGTCAAGAGTTTTATGCGGCTATCGAAAAAAGAAAGGTTCAAGGTAAGTTGAAGCAGAAGAAAATATCAAAGTTCCTGGAAAAAAATTGGTTTGGCAGGCGAATTGCCATTGTGGGCTAAAAAGCGAAAGTTTCGTGACAACTTGTACTGTCGACCAAGATATCTATGTAAAGGATATGTCAAGATATGCTTACAAGAACACTTAATGCCTTTCTTGAAGAAACATAGTTGTTCCATACTGTTCTGGCCAGACCTCGCTTGTTGCCATCACGTAAAGATGGCTCAAGAATGGTATACAGCCAATAGTGTGCAAATCGTACCCAAGGAGAAAACCCCTCAAAACTCGCTGGATCTGAGCCCAATTGAAAAAATATTGGGCAATTGTAAATAGAAACTTTAAGAAAACTCAAAAAACAGTTGGAAGTGAAAAACAGTTCAAGGCACATTGGCGTTCAACATCAAATAAGGTGGAATAACAGCGGTACAAAACATAATTGAAGGTGTAAAACGTAAAGCCCGACAGTTCGCCTTTGGAAAATTGGTAACCTAATCAACTAATTTTCCTGTGTTTTGTAGACGATGAACTTCAAAAAGAAATACAGATTGATCATTTATATAATAAACTAATCATGTCTGACCAACTTTTGACCGCTCCACCCTTTATCTAGGGTGAGACCAAGGTAGACTAAAGTTCTGTCCAGTTAGAATCCGGTATCACTTATTGTGTCGCTGCGGCACAGAAAACGACCGCTGCAAGATTTTTTTTTACAGCGGTTTATTCTCCTAGGCGCCCACTTTCTGTGGTATAATATATGACGGTGTTTCGTGCAGTGAGTCAAAAGTTATTCTAGATGGAAGCTGAAAGGAGAGAAAAAAGTTCTGCACACCCACGTTGATAATCCAACGTGGTCAGCAATAAAAATCTCAAAAACGTTGAAAATCGCCAAGCCAACCGTGTATGATGTGCTCAAACGTTTCAGGGAGCGAGAGAGTGTGGATCGAGTGCCTCAAAGTAAGCGTCGTAGAGGAACATATGACCGCAAGCTGAACCAGAAGGTGTTGAGAACCGTCAGAGCAAACCCTGGACTATCAGATAATGAAATCGCACAAAAATACGCTGCTGCTCGCAGTCCCGTTCGAAGAATTCGTTTGCGAAGAGAATTTCGGACAGCTTCCTGGCCAAAAATTGTTCATGGCGCCGGCAAGAGGAGATGTTCCTGCAAAATTTAAGTTTGCTTTTATGGAGAAATTTGCCAAAAAAAACTGATGATTTTTCAAGGGATTTGCAACTGCGGAGCAAAGATCAAAGTGTTCGTGGCGAATAAGACGATGAACTCGAAGCTGTACCCGGAAAAATGCCTCAAAAACCGCGAACTATCTTTTATTACAGCCCATAAAGGTCCCGTGAAGTTTTGGCCAGATTTGACGAGTTCCCACTACAGCCGGGAAGTCATCCAGTGGTATCGCGATAATAACGTAGATTTCATCGATAAACACATAAATCCACCCAACTGCCCGCAGTTCCGGCCCATAGAAAGATTTTGGGCAGTAATCAAGCGGAAGCTTAAGAAAATTGAAAAAAAAAACGGCTCGGGACGCGACTCAGTTGACCAAAATGTGGAACAAATGTGCCAAGGAAGTTGACTCTGGAGGTGTGCAACGTTTGATGGGAGGAAAAAAGAAAAAGTGCGAATTTTCATTAGAAACGAAGAGAAATGATTTGTATTGATATTTTTTACAGTGAATTACCTATGTAAACTTATGTACTCTTATTGACAGAACGGTTTTGTGAGCCACACCCTGTACAGTTTTCTTGCACGAGTGTTGACCACCGAGTTCTATTTATCGCTCCGGTTCGGTGCCTTCTGGACCTTGTACACATGTAATCCAGAACGTTTCATTGTTTTCTGCACAAAACAAAATGAAACTTTCGCCTTTTTCGCAACATTCCTGATCGAAATGTTGGGATAATGCTTAAATTGGTTCAATATCATCCTGGCCTTCTCTCGGATTTGATGTGCCACGTTTTTTGCCACTACCATTTTTCGGCTTGGTTGTCTAATGCTCCTTGAACGTATTGATCACATGAGATACGGTTGAATGTGCGATTCCGAGCTGTTTTCCGATCCATCGATGAGAAGCGTTTGGGTTTTCGAAGTGAGTGCCCAAAATTTGTTGGCGCACTATTTCTTCATTCGAAGCCATCACTGAAATCACTCGACCGATTTTCTCGAAACTCATTACACAATTGACACAACACAATGAAATACATTCAGTTAAAATTTCAATAATTTTTACCCACACGCTAAAAAGTTAGGAACAATTGCTTGTGTCCAAATTTCATCGAATACAGTCTTTATAGAACCACTTTCGATCTCTTTTCATCCTGTTTGGTTTTGCTTGCTTCTTGTTCAGTTCGTTTTTCAAAGTTAAATGAAGTTACCACCGTATTGCAATGCAGTAGGTAGACTGAATCGAGAAACCGTAGCCTTAGATCACTGCCATGATTTAATCTTTCAAAAATACCGCGGTCTGTCTCTCTTTTACTTCGCTGACCCCCGAAGGGAATAAAAATGAAATTGACCACAAATAGAAGGAGATTCGATTTTTAGTTTTTGCAATTTTTTCAGACATCATTAAAATCTAGGCATCATTGGGTGAATTAGCATCTTGAATCCAAATAAAGTACGAACTAGTTGATTCATTTCTATGTTTTAGTGATAAACCCAAAATAGAAGTATATACTGAGTTCATTACTATAAAATTTCCTCGTTTTCTACTACCGTGAATAGCATTACGCCGATAATTCCATTTTCCTGACCCTCGTCAAAAAGTGAGATACAACATCCGAAGATATTGGAGTCAATTCCGACCCATGGCGCAACTTTAATGTACGCTATCTTTTTTATTTTTAAACTAATCGAGATGAAATTTTTTGACTCTACAAATTTGACGGATTTCTTCATTTTAGCATGAACATATTTGTTTAAAATCAGTTTAAGGTGGTTTAAGAAAAAAAAGGTAGCATATAACATTAGTGCCAAGATTTACTCGGATTTCAGCCGTTATGAACCATTTGAAAGGTTCTGGTCTCAAAAATGCATTGAAAAAAAAACTGGTTCCGGTAACATTGTCCCCCGGGAATCTGTTACAAAGGGAAGGAAATGTAAGTTTCGCTGTGTTAACAGAAATGCATATAAAAACATTCTAGACTCATTGTAGAGAATTGGCATATTCAGCAAAGTTTCTCAATACGTAACGAATCGTCTTTTGATATTATCATATTAGTTCCAAATCGTGCTGCGAAGGTGGTGCGTCAGTCTTTCTTTGCCAAATGAAGTTTCCCAGTATATCATGTGTTGTTTTTTATAGTTCCAGATTCGCAGAGATTGCACTGCAGTCAATATTTTTAAAATGAAGCTCTAGAGAATTATCGTCTTCGGCAAAGTCTCTCAGTATGTAGTTATTCGTCTTTTGTCATGATTATATTAATTCCAGATCTTGCCGATAGTAAGGTATTGAAGCTTTAGAGAGCTGCCATCTTCGGAATATCTTTTTAGTATCCCATTTTTCGTCTTTTGATATCACCAAATTAGTTCAAGTACAGAGAACACACATCTAAGTTAGAACAAAATGTCTTCAAAAACTGTGTATGAAATTTAATCAAAAACCGTTATTACCTCGCTTAAAAAACTCTAACGCCTCCAAACTGCATTTTGTACACTGAACTTTGCCGAAGACGGCTACCCTCTAGAGCTTCATTTGGCATAGAGAAAGTAAAGCACCATCTCTGCGGCGAAATCTGAGAACACGATAATGACAAAAGCCGACATATTAAATACCAAAAAACTAAGACGGTAACACTACCAAGTTTTAATTGACAATCATAGACTACAGCTCCATCTCTGTTGAAAGATCTGGAACTAATATGATTACGGCAAAAGCCACAATGAGAATCTTTGCCGAAGATGGCAACTCTCTACAGTTTTATTTGCCAAGGGTAGACTGCAGCGCCATGTGTGCAGAAAGATCTGGAACTAATATGATTACATCGAAAGACGACAAATGTCTCAATGAGAAACTTTGCCTATGACGGCAACTCTCTAGAGCTTTATCTGCAAAAACAGACTGCATCGCTATCTCTGCAAGATCTGGAACTAAGATGATAATCTCAAAAGACGACATATGACATACTGAAAAACTTTGCCCAAGACGGGCACTCTCTAACGCTTCATTTGGAAAAGATAGACTGCAGTGCCATCTTTGAGGCAAGATCTGGAATTTATTTGATAATGACAAAACACGAAAAAGGAAATAATGAGAAACTTTGCTCAAGGCGGCAACACGAAAAAGGAAATAATGAGAAACTTTGCTCAAGGCGGCAACACTATGCGCTTCATTTGGCAAAGATAAACTGCAGCGCCATCATTGAGGCCTGATGTGGAACTCATATGATGATGTCAAAAGACGACAAATGACATACTCAGAAACTTTGCTGAAGACGGCAACTCTCTACAAGCCTGGAATGTTTCGAATGTAATTCTGTTCATGCATAGAAATCAAAACCTCCTTCCCTTTCTAGCAGATTCCCGGTGGCCAAGGTTACAGGAACCAGGTTTTTCCACCACCAATGCATTTTTTAGACCATAGCCTTTCAAATGGGGTGTAGCATTGTGTCTAGGTTGAAATTTCATAATTCTAGAAAGGGTTGAAATCCGGGTCAATATTGACTTTGATGTCTTATGTGTCAGTTTTTTTTAATACTCGAGGAAGGCTAACAAAGCAAAACACAATATCACTCTGTAAAGCTGCCCAAATTTAAAGGAAAAAGATCGTGAGTTTTGAATGGTCCTGGAGAGTCCACCAAAAAAAGTAACACCAAAAACATCTCTTTGGTCGGTTATCTCGAAATTATGCTATACAGGAGTATTAAAATGAAATGAAAAACATCTTTTGTCATGAAAAAGCTGAGAGGATGTTATCGCAAAACATTGGCCTATCATATCACTCATGTATTTTTCTAGAACATATAACTTTATTTTCGACTCATATATGACCAAAACAGCGTAATTAACCGATTTTTGTTTAACATCTTTTAGGTCGTGTGAGAAGTTTTAAAGATGCGCTGCATAACATGCTTTTGACAAGACGATGTCTTATCTTGGTATTTATAGCATCACAAAAACCAACAGGTTATAATCAAGTTATTGAAGAGTAAAACTAAATGCAAAAATTCATGAACACAACAATTCAATCCAACAAGTGTCAAACTAGCAGATGTAGACACAGAATTGTAGAATTGGTCTAACTACAAGAAAATAATAATAATATTTTTCGGAACTATAGCGTGCAATAACAATCCCCATCAGCAGTTGAATCATTGTGACGGACTACAAGAAACGTCACTTTCTCTCAAATTAATGGAGCCAAATGACATTTCACTAAAAAGATGGTTATAATATGGTTATTATGATGTTATAATAACTAACTCAAATAATTTGCATTGGGCCATCATGAGTATGTTATTAGACTGCTCTAAAGGTGTATTTTGGACTCAATTTCAACTTCACGTCATAGCTATGGACAAAATTACAGTGCCGGTTGAAATTTTGATTACAATTATCACTAAAAATTTCGAATGATGCATTTTTTTGTCGGTGATTGAGATGATATATTATGAGTAAGAAAGAAAATTGATCGATAATCTAGAAAAAAAATGTTTTAAAAATAATTTTAATCGACAGTGTAGACCATGTGTCTTATCCACCATGATGATTTTTGATGATTCCAACAGAGATGCTGAAAACTTGCAAAATATTGAAGAATTTTCTGTTGTTTTTTAATCTTTAGAACGGGGCATAAATTATGCAGGAGTAAAACAAAAAGTTGCACCATAGAAGCGGCCTCGCATATGATATTTTGTTACACGTTCTGAGAATTAACAATCTTTAGATTTCTAATATTTATTTAATAATTGATTTGGCCAAAAATGATTGCATTTTTTTTTACTATGAGTTGTGACTATCAACTCACAAACAAAGAGAATTTTCTCAATCATAACAATCTTTGTTGACTTCTGTTCGTTTGACATTTCTCAAACAAGCAAGTCATTTTCATGTATATCTGCAATGGTTTTTACTTTGAAATTTCTTGATTATAACCTATTTGTTATTATGATGCTAGAAACTATCAAGATGAAACATCATCATGTACAAAGCATGTTATTCAATACATCTTAAAAACGTATTATAAGTCCTAAATCTGTATATAAAAACTTCTTGTGTGACCATGTTTCAAATAGATCGATTTATTGCGCTGTTTTGGTCATATAAGATACCAAAAATAAGTTATGTGTACTAGAAAAATACATGAGATCATGTCTTAAAGATGAATTTTTGATCATTACATAACAAGTTGTGTTACTTGGGCATTTTACCGATTTTTCGATACAAACGTATAGTAGGAACTAGGAAATACGTAACGACGTGACGCATGACTATAGTCGGTTGAGTCGGTTCAGTACCGAATTGAAGTGAAAACAAACCAATAATCAAAAGACGCATGTTTCGAGCAGTTCATTACGTCAATTGACGCAAGTATTATGCGTCTTTGAATTTCTCTGCTGCAGTTGTTACTCAACGTCACCAATGATCCGAGGTACACAAACTCATAAACAACCTAGAACCTATCTCCATCGACAATCACACCTCTGTCTGTTCGAACTATATTGTGCTCGGTTCCTCCATCCAGTAGGTGCTTAGTTCTTGACTTCGTGCTTCGATACAACTTCCCGATCTACCTTGTTAAGATCATTAAAAACTATCTGTTGGACAGATCATTCCAGGTCTTCCTGAGCAATTCCCATTCCGATACGTTTAACGTTGATGCTGGTGTTATCTAGGATAATCTCTTAGACCCTATCCTATTCCACATCTTCACGTCAGATGTTCCTCCCCTGCCAGGTGGTGGTATTTTGTCGATGTTTGCGGACGACACTTCCATCATCTACAAGGGTCGAGTGATTTAAGGCCTCAATGTTCTGTCCAAATATTCAAATACCTGGAGAATTGTATCAATGCTGCTAAAACCTGGATGATTCTGTTTCCGCACTCCAAATCACCTCGACTCAATTCGCAAGGAGATGTCAACGTCCACCTCTGTAACACACCGATCGATTGGTCCGGGGAAGTAAAGCTATGTCCATTTAGAATCCGGAACAACAAAATCATCTGTATCTCGGTACCGGATTGACGTACAAATAAGTTTAATACATCAAAACAAAGGTAACTGTCCTTCAAGGAAAAAAAATCAATACAAATCATTTCTCTTCGTTTCTAATGAAAATTCGCACTTTCTTCTTTATTCCTCTCACCTCCGGAGTCAACTTCCTTGGCACATTTGTTCCACATTTTGGTCATCTGAGTCGCGTCCAGAGCCGTTTTTCTCAAGCTTCCGCTTCATTGTTGCCCAAAATCTCTCGATGGGCCGGAACTGCGGGCAGTTGGGTGGATTTATGTGTTTATCGATGAAATCTACGTTATTATTGCGGTACCACTGAATGACTTCCCGGCTATAGTGGCAACTCGCCAAATCTGGCCAAAACTTCACGAGACCTTTATGGGTTTTAATGAAAGGTAGTACGCGGTTTTTGAGGCATTATTCCTTGCACACCTTCGAGTCCATCGTCTTATTCGTCACGAACACTTTGGCTTTTGCTCCGCAGCTGCATATCCCTAGCCAAATCATCAGTTTTTTTTGGCAAATTCTCCTCGTGCCGTCGCCATGTAGAATTTTTGGCCAGGAAGCTGTCCGAAAACCATTTGACGTAGGTTTCATCGTCGATGAGCAGGCATCCTAGGTACTTCGTCAAAACCTGCTGGTACAATTTCCGAGCTCGAGCTTTGGTGACGAAACTTTGCTTCAACGTTCTGTTTGGTTGCTTGCTGGCTCGATAAGAACGATAATCTGCTCGCAAACGAATTCTTCGAACGGTACTGCGAGCAGCAGCGTATTTTTGTGCGATTTCATTATCTGATAGTCCAGAGTTTGCTCTGACGGTTCTCAACACCTTCTGGTTCAGCTTGTGGTCATATGTTCTACTACGACGCTTACCTTGAGGCACTTGATCCACGCTCTTTCGCTCCCTGAAACGTTCTTGCGATTTTAATTGCGGACCACGTTGGATACGCTCTGATAACTTCAACATTCACAGAGATTGCTCGCGGTATTAGCAACAATCAGTGTAACTAGCAATTTTAAAATGGTTCACTGTTGCAGAACTCCTTGTCAGAAGTACACCTTGCACTTTGCACCTTGCTATACATTCTTGCGCTTTTCAGTACTATAGACTGTTCCGAAAAATATGAATACACTTTCTTTCTCATGAAACTTCTTTTCTCATGATACAAGAAAATGTTTGCAAAGATTGGTATAACGCTCCTTAGCACGACTTTTTGCAGTGAAATTTTGTTTGTCATCACGTTTGGGCTCCTTTTTTCACTTTGTACGCCTTCAGTCCTTCCCTCTGTTCAACTTTTTGTGCGTATGATTTTGACTTCCCAACTTTGTGAGCCACATTTCGCACAGAAAGATTGGGATTTTTCTAAATAATGGCGATTTGTTCCACTTCCAACCTTCTCATCCAAAGTCAAGCGCTGGACAAATGATTTGCAAACACAAAACACGGTACTTTTCGGTAGTTTTAGTTTCTTGGCAAGATCGCGTACCGATAAATTCGGATGCTGCCGTTCGTACAAAATACTTTTGCGTAGTTCCACTTGATTCGACGCCATTTTACTGAATGTAACAAGAATGTTGTACCACGAAGTATAGCGGAGAGTTTCAGTTGTCATATAAGTGAAACTTTTCAGTGATCCGTGAAACAATTCAAAATCTACACAGTAAGAAAAGTGTCGCGAAATTTAACGTGGACAGGCTTTATGCCAAACTATAATTCTTACAATTTTCGTATTCAAGCGAACATCACCTTAATACGTCGTCACTTTGCGTAAAACGTAGTTTAATACCTCTATACTTATTAATTAATTGACTGTTTTTGTAAAAGTATTATTACATCAAAATTTATAATTATTACATGGCAAGTGTATGTACTGAAATAATGAAATGCATACTAATCAAATAAAAACTGGAATAGCCGCTTTTCACGCTGTCATCGTTTCTCCCATTTATACTTCCGTAGCTTTGGGACAGTGACGCATGGTACTGTCTATGAATACGACATTCATAGAATTTCTGCCACTTTCTCATCAGGCACTTTCATTCATCCACCCTATGCTTACCAGCATCCATTGCATATCCAAATTATTGCTCATACAGTCACATGTGTGATACCATTTCCACTTCCTTTCTGCAGAGATCCAAGGAGGAAAAAGCACCAATGGCAGAGATCGCAACGAAAATGACTATAGCTGTCCGTCGGGGCCAATTAGGGGTTGATTTTTGCCTCGCTATATAAATAAGAAAACAAATTTGCCATCACAAGTATTTCTTTGCTAGATGCTTACTGATAAAAACATAACTCTGGTCGTGTCACACAAGAAAGCGTGGTTCTCTCGTCCCATCCCATTCGGTGGGCTTTGTTCGCAATAGTGGTGAAAGTGTTACTTTTTGTTTGCTTCTTGCAATTTGAATCATCCGGACAATCGGTGTCGATTCTAGCAGCAGATTTCCTGAGTTGAAGGTGGCCAAAGTTTCTTGAGTGATTTGGCGGAATAGGAAAATTACGTTCTCAAGGATTAATCTTGTGCAATTGTGCCCTTCCAAGGTAAGTGCGCGAAAACCTGTCGTTCGGTATGCCTCCAGTATTGGCTTGGCCAAATTTAATTACACACCTTATCGTTGGCCGTACCATATACATGCATTCCAATCACGTGATATCGGATTTCCATTTTCAAACGACGGACTCGATAAACAAATAAGTTAATTTGAGCGGTGTGCGACGAACTATTTGCGCATTATAAGAGCCAAGCTGGCTAAAAACAGTGATTGGAGTTTATAATTGAAGGTGCCGTGAGTATGCGCTTGAGGTGTACTTTTTTTTGCGTTGAACTTGCATTGGGTTGCACTAGACGGAATGGTGTCATTTGTCACGCCATACGCTCAGGTGTTTGTGAACGGATGTATTATCGAACGAATATCCAGACGGATTTGAATTACATTAAACTTAGGCAGTTATAAACAGTGAGTCATTCTATAGGATTGCTCGAGAACCGAAATTTCGAATGTTGAGCACATTCTGTGGTGAGGGTTTCAAACGAACATTTTTGGATTCATGCTGGACTTTACACGGAAACAAATCCGTTCCCAAAAACGATTCGTGAACTGGATCAGGTTTTTCAAAATTGTACTTGAGAACGTGTTCTAGTTGCCGATTGTGTGATTTAGTTCATGGTGTATTTTTGCTTGTTCTCGAATTCATGACTGCCAATTCAAAACATCAAACGTTAAGGCGGAAATAGTGCGCTGTATAGCATTCAACGTATACAACAAGAGAAACACCCATTGTCGGAGGTGACTTATTCTGGGTTTTAATTGAAGTGAGAATATGTATTGCAATACATACAATACAATCTAGGTTAATCAATGAGGTTTGGACCCGGTCTTATGCCATTTTATTTTGGACACTTACGGGAAAATCAAATGGGAGTATTCACCTTAATGTGAAGCAATTATCCTAGAATAACGTTAAATACGGAAATCTTGTAGTTTATGATGAGATTTTTTTGATTTTACATCAGATTAGCTGCCATGGTAAATACATTGGGTTATTTTGCATGGTGATTGAAGCGAACTTAACATACATTCCGTGCTCAATTTTCAACAAAAAATAAGACCAGAATATACGCCAAGCGCTCACTGGCATTGAAAAAAAATAACTGGATGAATATATCGCCTGGATTAAAAACATCCATGGAATATGCTTGTAAACTGACAATGCCAATGGTTACAGAAACACGACAATTGTTTCCTTTATTGCAGGGATGAAATGTTTAAGAACTGTGTACTAATATTCAAGATATAACTTCACATATATTCTTTTGACCAATTATTGAATTCTAACCATATACTGTAGGTAATGTTTAAATTAAAAGATGAGCTTTTAAAATTATTCTACTTGTTAATAATTCCTTAAAATAAGAATCTGGTAAATCAGCAATAACAGCTCTTCATATCCTCTTAATATCCTTGTTACAAAAATATGAAATTTGAAACACAAGAAGAGGCATTCGTGAATCTTAAAGGTTGTTAAAATTCGGAAATCAAAATACAGAGCAAACTTCGATATAACGTACATTTTCATTTTACACTTGTACGTTATATCGAATTGTACGTTATATCGAAGCATAAATAAAAATCTAAAAATTTACCTTTTTATATATTAATGTGTTGTTTTTCAACAAAATTTATCAAATTTCAATAAATTATTGAACTTGGAGAGCAAAAACACTATTCTTTCCTATTTTTCTCTGTATTTAAGATTTTAAGTCTATCGCTCGTTCATCTCTTCATCAGTTCAAACCTTTTTTGTGATTTTTGTCTTTTAGGTAACTTACTCACTAACAGTTAAGATAAAAATTGGGTGGCCTCAGTTGTACACAGAAATCGTATCCAAATCGTTCGGTTCATGGCTGCAATTGGCCAGTCTCACCATCTGCGAAGGGTGCGCAGGTCACCTTCCACTTAATCGACCCACCTAGACCGATCCTCTTCTTCTTGTGTTCTCGTTTGTTCTCGAGAGCCATTTTCACTGGACTGTCGTCCGATATTTTAACGACGTCCCAAGCCCATCGTAGTTGGCCTATTTTTGCTGTGTGGACGATGGTGGGTTCTCCCTGCAACTGATGCAATTCGTAATTCATTCGCCTTCTCCACATCCCACCTTCCATCTGCATTCCACCGTAGATGGTACGCAGCACCTCCCGTTTAAAGACGCAAGCATTGTCCATGTTTCGTAGCCGTAGAGGATTTTTTAGATGGTCAACTTCGTGGTACGGCGATCTCTATTCGATGGTAGCGTCGTTCGGAGCCCAAAGTAGGCATGGTTTTCAGACGTAATACGCCCTTTTATTTCTCTGCTGGTGTCGTTGTTGGCGATCACCAATGAGCTCAGAAACACGAATTCGTCTACCGTCTCGATTTCATCTCCGTCAATATTCGGGATGGGAGGCTAACATTGTCTTCCCGTTAGCCTCTTCTTTCCATGTACTTTGTATTCGACGCATTAATCCGGCTCCAATCCGGCTAGCTTTGACCTTAAGTCTAATATACCTCTTCGCCATTGTCTCAAAGTTACGTGCTATGCTACCGATGTCGTCGGCGAAGTCTGACGGACTTCCTGAAAATTGTACCACTCGTGTCTATCTCCGCTCGTCGAATAACACCTTCCTTCGTCTACTTCTGTGGCATTTTCAAGCTCATTGCATCGCAATTATTGCAGCTCTCATCTTTGTATTCTAATTGCACTTCCACAGTTATGAATTGAGAGTTTTTAGCCGGCGCCGGTGGTGTAGTGGTAAGCGTGACTGCTACTTGGCACCCCAGTGGGTCTGGGTTCAATCCCAATTGACGTCGGTGGCATTTTATAACACGCAATTTGTCTAATCACGTCTTCCTTCGTAAAGGAAGTGAAGCCAATGTTCCTGGCTCATGTGCTGTTGAGTGCGATATGTAGGATCCAGGTGGTGGAGTCGTCTTGTTGTTGTTATTCAGTTGTTATTTTCTTTCATGAAACTGCAGAATGGTCACCATGTAATTCAAAATCAAGCATTATTATTAAATCAAAAGAAGTGGTACAGTGAGATTTTGAAATATTTATTGAATGTACTTCAGGATGTTCAACGATCAACGATTCAACGATAATTAAAACTCATTGCTTTAAACTTTTTGAATTAGTTAAACTAATTCATGGAAATGTAAGCAATGCACTTATCAGAAAACATACTCGTGAGATTTCGTAAACCATTCTATCTGCTTTCTTGTTCAGGTTGTCCTGTATCATCTTTCGCAAAGATAACTACACGTTGAGAAGCAGGCCTTGCTCTTCAGCATACTTAACAAGAATATCAACCCTATTCAAAGCTGATTCATCTGAAACGTTGATATTTTCATCTTCAAAATCAAGTGATGCAGAGACGTGAAGGAGACTGTCACCGAGGTCTGACGGGTTGAGCAGCTTCTCAACGATTTCTTCGTCCTTTAGGATCTCGAACTCTGCCTTTTCTTCGTCAATGCTTTCCAGACGGTTGATTTTAATCGCAATATTTCTCAGCCTTTCTTTCAAAACCGACAACGTTAAGTCGTCCACATCATCATAATCTGGTGTATCGATGTACAGCATTTTCCAGGACTTCTGGATGGTAGAATTCGGAACCGCTTCCCATGCTTGTACAATCCAGAACATTGCGTCTTTTATACCGATGTGCTTAACATTATCATGGACATATTTGCCGCTTCGAAGAATCTCGTTTGTCATGATCTTTTTTTTTTGTAACGGGCCTTCACCATCTGTATCATGCTGGTCCATCGGCTGGATCATTTGTTTGTAGTTCGTCTGTACTGCAATGTGCTGAACAGTTGTCCAGCACAAGGACAGCTTTTACAGGATGCCCGGATTCAATCAAAAAGGTTACTACATGTGGGACGAACTGATAAAAAAACATTTTTTGAATAATTCCCTCGTCTTCCATGCATTTTTGGATGACCTATAGTTGACAGGAAGTTCTCTTAGGTTTTTAAAGGGTCGAGGGTTTTTAGATTTTCCAATCAACATTAATGGAAGCTTGAGAAAACCATCCATGTTTCCAATCATTTCTTTAATGGTTTGGATGATACCCCAAATAGGTCGTTAAGGAAAATGCTCTATCTAATCCCACCAATAAACAAAATCAATTTCACTTCCGTAACCGCACGCCGATGCATGCCAATGTACTCCAATTTATGGTCGGCGTCGTAGACGTTTAACTTAAACTTGTTATAAGACCACTGGGTGATCAATATGGAGATGGAAGGTTGATATGGGAACCATAACAAAGTAAGGGGCCCCCCTCCACCATGGTGGTTGCATGTTCAAACATAATTTTTAAAAATTATATGGAACGAGTTGTTTATCCAGAAAGCCCCCGCCCTCTTTTTCCCCCACCTCTTCAAAATAACCTCGTCGTTTATTGACAGTCCGTATGGTCTTCAAATAATTGTTCATGGTACTCTTAATATTAATTTTCAAGAAATTTTCTACACATCAAAAAAGTGTACGTTATATCGAGGTAAAAGTGACGCTATATCGAGTGACGCTATATCGAGGGTACGTTATATTCAGGGTACGTTATATCGAAGTTAACCTGTAATAGCAATAAAATTTACACATAATTCATCAAAACCAATTATTTATTTCACAATCATAGAGTTATATCTACATTACAAATAGTTGATTAAGATCATAATCCTTCTTTCTGTAACATTCGCCAACTTTCTGTGGTACATCCGCCATCAGGTTCCGTACGGTATCCTCAAATACGTCCGCCGTGACGAATCTCCATCTTCTCTTGAAATCATCGGTATCATTTGCTTTCTTCATAGTTTCGAAGAGTTTCCGCTTATTTAGAGCCCAGTACTTCTCTATTGAACAAAGTTCTGAACAGTTTGGTAGATTTGCTGTGTATCCTAGAGGGTTTGAGCTGTTTAGTGGAATACCTGTAACTAGAAATTAGAAGAAAAATTAGTATTTTCCATTTAATTCCAACTACCTTTGCTTATTTTGACAGATACGCGTATTTCGTCTACAATGTGCAGACTTCTTCAGTGTCTCGTACTAAATTGGCTGTGCTTGGCACGTATTTGACCTCTTATTATACCATGAGTTTCGCATAGTGACAAGAGGCCAAATCAAGTAAACAGAGCTGGAGAGTCGTGGCTTCTGATAAACAGTAGCAACCGCTTTTGCAGACATTCTTTCTCGTACACATCCTTATTGATAGTGCAGGTAAAGACAAAAATTTTAGAACTTCGACCACAACTACATATGACCAGCCAAGTCAAATACTTCTTCCTGAATTTGGACTCCTTTTTTGCCCGAAAATGCTCGGCAACGGCGTTCCTTTCCATTCTGGTATAAAAAGTCATCCATTATGACACAAGAAAATGTTTACAAAACATTGGTGTAAAGCTCCTTAGCACGACATTTTCAGTGAAATTTTACTAGTCGTCGCGGTTTGGCCCCTTTTTTACTTTGTACGCCTGCAGTCCTTGCCTCTACTTCACATTTTGTTCGTATGATTTTGACTTTCCAACTTTGTGAGCCACATTTCGCATTGAAAAATTGGGATATTTCTCAATAATGGCTACCACCTATTTGTCCATTTGTCGGGAGCATACTTTTAGATTTGTTCCACTTGCAACCTTCCAATCCACATTCAAGCGCTGGTTTCTTGGCAAGATCGCGTACCGATAAATTCGGATTTTGCTGCCGTTCGTACAAATGCTTTTGCGCACTTTTACTTGATTCGACGCCATTTTACTGAAGTTAAAAAGAATGTAAACATGTTATACCACGAAATAAAGAGTAGAGTTTCAGCTGTCATATAAGCGAAACATTTCAGTGAGACGTGAAATAGTTCAAAATCTACACTGAAAAAAAAGTGTCCGAAATTTAACGTGGACAGGCTCCAACCGTTGAAAAGAGTGATTGAAATATGTTTTCAGAGACCTTTTTTCATAGAAAAATAAACTATTGTGTATATTTTACGTACGTATTAATTTTCTTGCACACTTTTAGAAATAAGGAAGAATATGTTTGTTTCATATACGCCGCATAAAATAATTAAGTAATCATGTCAAACATTACCGGATAGATTCCTTCTTTTCAAGCTAATAACGAAATCTTAAAGAGTCTAAAAGAGTTGCTGGCGTCTGTGCTGTAACGGTAAGCGTGATAGCTTCTCACCTCAGTCGGTCTGGTTTAAATCCCAGTCGGTGCCCTTGAGAATTTCAGATACGAAAAATCTCTATTCACGTCTTCCTTCGGAAGGGAAGTAAGGTCGTTGGTCCCGTCCCATGTGTTGATGGGTTCGATAAATAGTCCTCTGGTCGTCTTCCTGGCGTGACAAACCAGCCTCATGCTGAAAGTCACGTAAATACGAAACAACAACAAGTCTCGAAAAAAAATCTCAATAAATCCTGGAAGCTCATCCGTAACAGTTAGAGTTTTAAATGATTTTTGGTTCGTAGAAGAGGCCAATGGAGTATCTCAAAAGACCAAATCGTTGATATTTTGAACTTTCTAAAAAACATAATGCCCGAATCGCAGTAGACTCTGGTTACAAGTGGACGTCTTTTCTATTTTTCTGAAGTCGGAAAAACGACTATTTGGCAGAACAAGACAGTCCCGTCGTCATTGAATAATGATCGCGTATATGTGGTGTAAATTCCGTTGAAAAAGGCAAATCAAAGCTGGGGACATGTGCCGTTTTTTTTTTCAATTTGCGAACTTGATCAAGAATAGAGCAGTACATGCGTGGGTTATATGATTTATTTTCTTTTTGCTTCTGTTGTAATTGCACTGCCTCGGAAGTATGACGCCGCTTCGAAATGCTACAGCGCAATCGGATTGTTGATTATCGGAAAAAATACGTTTACATTGATTAGGTGTGCTGGTCTATTCGGGGTGCGGTGTAGCTGGCGTTCGATGTTCTGTTGGTTATTGGAGCAGTTGTTATGGAAACGAACCCTGCTGCTAACTTTTTTTCCAACTATCCAACATCCCAATGATTTCTCGTGGAAGTGCAGAGGATTTCTCGGCTTCCATCAAAGCGAGTATCACATCAACGCGTTCCTTCTTATTTCCTACTTGACCAGCATTCGGGCACAGCCGGCGCCGGTATTACTTTATAATAGGTCACCAGTTTTTGAACATTGAGGATGTATGTTAGTCCCAAGCATTATCTGTTGGTTCTTTGTGTAAATACAGTTTATCTGGCAGTAATGGAGTAGCGTCCATGAGCGGTCAAACATGCTCATCATGCTCATGCTCATACAACATAAAAGCCATAATACACCTGAATCTAGTAGTTTAAGCTTTTCTTAAGGGCCTATTCATAAACCTCGTTTTTTTGGAAAACTCAGGCCCCCCCCCCTCGTAGACTTTTTTTCATACAATTTTTTGAATATTTCTAGGATTTTTTTTCAAAAGTGCGAATCTAACAATGAGAGGCTCTCTCCTCTCTCGCTCTCTTTCATTTATTACAGCGCCATAATCTTTTGAGGGATTCTTTAGTACAGATAGAAACACAACAGTGCTGGCTACCATTCGCTACAAATAGTTGAATGAAAAACGTAACGCTGAATGGAATATGAATGAAAAGAAAGTAATCAAAAAGAATCTCTCAATTGCAGATTCGCCCTAATGAAAAAAAAACCCTAGATTTGTATGGAGCGTAGACTTTGGTCAAACCCCCCTACCTCCAGAAAAGTCTACGTGGTTTATGAATAGCCCCTAATACGGCCTTGGGATCAGTATTGTGAACTGCATAATACGTGGTTATCGGTCGAAACTGAATGCAGCCACAGGTAATGTGTTGCAAAGCACTGGTTGGGACGCTGGAGAAGGGCCTCCAACTCGACGTCGTATCATCTACCAGGCAAAATAACACTCAATGCTCAAGGAAGTCGACAAAATGCTCAACCTGAAAAATTTCCTCGAATAAACCGTGAATCGAACCTACCGTCTCCGGATGGTAATTTCGGGCCTTAACCGACTACGCTACATTAGACCCATCCAAACAATAATCTTGTCTTATCCTTTTACATATAATAGTGTGAACATCTTATGTCAAATAGAAAGGAGGCGCTATGCCTCTTCGGGGTACCAGCATAAATGAATAAAAACCCTCGAAGATTACGATTTAAATTTTAATATTTTAATGGTACGCGTGATTTCACTTCTTCCTGGTAAAACCAAGTTAATCTATGTTGCATTCTTTGCCACTGCTGTATTAAAGGGAATGAATAATTCGACACGATGACAAGGCTTTTAACATATTGGCTGATTATTTTAACATTTTGTAGGACCTGAACGATGCGCTGGAAATATTAACTTAGATTATACTTCCAAATTTCTCGAGAAATTCCATATAGGGGAAATGTTGGCTTCTTCTATGTTGACTATTCTCAGCAACCGATTTAAACATCTAATGCTTCATGTTCTCTCAAAAAGTACTTAATTCAATATATTTATGTAATAAGTTACATGCATAGTTAGTTTTATTTCGTTACTTTTCAAATAGGGGGTTATTCCGTTAAGTCATGTTTTTTTTTTCAAATAAACTAGAAAATGCTACTACATATTTTCGATGCCTACACTGAAAATTAATTTTAGTTTATATTACGAAAACGAAGGTAGAACTAACAAATCTACTTGTTGAGTTCTGCAACGAAACTGGTTTGTGCTATTTATGAAGCAACCTTCATGATTAATGACACACGCGCAACTGTCAAAAGCACGAAGCATTTGTTGAAACAGAAAGAACATTCTTGCATTAAACGAACACAATAAAACGAACTACGAATATTTTGTTACAAATTAAAAAAGAAACATCTCTCTGGTGGTTGCTTGCATGACCGACAGATCTACTATATCGACTTGAAATGTAATTGAAAACGAAGCGCAACCGCGTGGAGTTGTTCAGCATTTTTTTAAATGTTTCTGACCTGAGATTCGAACCTGTATTTTTGGAAAGCGCTGATACTGTATCCGTGGTTGATCTCACTAGGCCATGTTAACTCCTAAGAAGATATTTGATAAGTGGGTATGAACTTATAACTCTCGACAGCACTTTAACTTTTATTTTGGGATAAATAAGCATGAATATAATCTAACATGAGTACGAGTAAAGAGAAACAATGATTGGTTAGACCTCACGAAACTCAGTTCATGCATTTGTGCACAAAAAGGTGTAATTAAAGCATTTCACCAGATAAAAGCAATATGATTGTTTCATACAATATACGAGACATTTGTTCTACGTATAAAATCCATGTTTACGAAACGACTGAAAGCTATTTTACGAAAATAAATTTTCAGTGTATAATGCAACAATGTGATAGTCGAATAAAAAAGAGGCTGCCGACAGTAGTTGCACTCACTTGAGAAGTTTGACGCTTCATAAAAACACTTTGAAGCAGTTCTGGATTATTCTGTCGATTGTTTTAGATATCATCGTGTCAGTTGAAAACCGAATTTATCGACTTGCAACAATCGATTTTACTGTCGATCCATTCGTCGTACCAAATGTCGGAAGAAGCGCGCCATACAGCGAACCACTTCCGGCATTAGGTATAACTTACTGAACGAGAGTAAAATCGTTTGTCGGTTTTCAACTAAAACCATAATAGATAACGGAGCGAATAAATGTAAACAAACGAAAATGTCAAATGGGTACACTACGCTGCGAAAATATCCATAAAAGTGTAGATCCTGTTAAGCTTGCCTAGGATAGGTAAGTTCTCCAATTTAGATATTCTCTTTTTCATGAAGATCTGTTTCCCGCAATTATTTTCCCCCCTCTCTCATTTTTATTTGTTCGTTACCTTTTTATCTTCAAAGCAACCTCGAGTATGGTAATACTTTATAGCAGTGTTTTTACCGTGTACGCGCCAATCTCGTGGAAATTATAAAAAAAAAATTCTAGGAAATAAAATTATTACCATTGAAAACGTGTTGCCGCGACCGGACGCCGTTCCATAACAGCTCTATTTATCGTTAGTGAAAATGACAAGCTGTAAGTCCTAGTCAAATGAAGCAAGAGAACAACGCGCCGTTCATCGTAGACGCGTCTCTTTGTATTTGTAATGAAGACCATTTATTTTATTTCCATACACAAACGTTCGATGCAGTAGCTACATCTAATAATTGCTTTTATATAAAATTCTTCGTAATCTGTCAACTGACGAAGACAAGTTCAATTGATATATCTGCCTCCCTTCAGTCTAGCTGTTTGGATACGTTTCAACAGGTGATTAGCAATTCACTCGATCGCAGCCATTGTAAAAAAAACCCTGGATGTGGTAACAGTCGAAGTACGTTTCGATAGGTTTTTACGAATACGTTTATCATCGTTTATGGATTGCACCCCTTAAGAATTATTACAGTGAATGAGAAGAAACTTCTCCCTGGTACTTGTGTTAAACATTTCCAGTCCACTGGTTTTTTCCATTCAACAACTTTTCTCTCGTAGGTACCCTTGAGTCGACTCACGTGTTGGGAAACTACCTTTCCTATCAATCACATTGGAGGTTGAATAGATTCTCATTCCAATGTAGAACAACAAAATGGAAAGTACATATAATGGGTCGAATGAATAGAGCGGAGTTTCTCTCTTATGCATATGATTGGTTTTGATTTTATAACTGGCCACATAATTAAAGGAAGTATCAAATCGAAGATACCCATTATTTATAAATGCAAACCTCCTGCACATCGTAAACCAGTTAGCACCATATATCCTTCTGATAGAAATATTCAAATGTAGTATTGCATTCGCCAGGTGCTCCCACCATAAAATGTGCAAAATCATTTCGTTGTCGTGGCCGTGTCAGCGTGGTTTTGGGTGGTCGCCGTTAAATGAAATCAGGTGAAGCAAGGTTTGAATTTTTATTGGTGCTGACTGTGCTGCATCAGCATTTGCAGCCATGGTAGCAGCAACTAAGACGCAGTTACATAAAATTAACAGTTTCGTGTCAAAAACCCGCAACTCGGTATTATTCAACAATCAATGTGTGAAGAACAAAGTTTCTTAGCTGCAGGCTTCGGTGAATTGCCGTTTGGCAGATTTAAAGTTTTCCGGTACTGAGTTTGAAATGTCAACTGGGTTTGTTTTACCGGAGGTTCTATTCACGGAAGGTGACTGATCTCTAATAAATTATTCGAGGAATTAATTTATACAACTAAATACTTTGTTCAATACACAAATCCGTTAATGGTTTGCTATACTGCAAGATTTAATTTGTTCTTTTTATACATCTTTAAGTGCAGGTGACCTGTCAGGTTTACTGTGATGTGTGATGTGATAGGAAGCCACCACTAGTTCACGACTTGCCATACCGTACAGTTCCTCCTAATGGCAAGATCAAACTGTATATACCTGTAATCTGCACTATTCGTTGTATGAAGTGCCACAAACGGGGATGATGATGATGATGGTCCCGCCACTTATCCCTACAAAGGTTTGAGCTAGACGATTTATGTAATAGATAATTTATTTAAAAACAATTCAACCAGTTATGTAAAACAAAAACCGAACTGAACTGATTTCATCTACGGATATAAACATTTTCCAAAACTGGTCATTTGATTCACAGCGATATAATTGTGAAAAGCTATTGATGTCAACCACAAATGTTTGCAGGTGATCCCAGCGATCAGAGAATCCTATTACAATTCAAATCACAGAATCCCGTATAGGACATTTTCAAAAGACAAGCCAATATCCGACCCTGCCCGCTACAGAGTCAATGAGGTTCCAACACTAATGGAACCGCCACCTTAGTTTTGGGCTGACCAAGGATATCCCCAAACAGAGAAATCGAGAAAATTTCCAAACCGAAAACCCTAGTCAAACTTTTACTTTCAACCACAACAGAACTGACAAAGAATTCTCCGACAATCAGCCAGACAACCCACTACTATTTCATGGCATCTTCTCAAGCATCAAAGGCTAATATTTTTTTGCCAATTCAAAAAGAAGTCCTTTATACCTGTATACCGCGCGCGAGGCTCAAACTTTTGAATACTACACAAAAAATAACAACTACTTTAAATTACAATAACAAAATAAAAACTTTAATTCCATCATCATCATCGAGGCGAAAAATATAGTTTGTTTGTGCCCCATGACAAATATAAAACATTTAACAATAAACCATACAAAAATATCCGTTGTAATAACATCGTCAAGATAACTAGAAATTAGAAGAAAAATTAGTATTCTCCATTTAATTCCAACTACCTTTGCTTATCTGTGACAGATACGCGTATTTTGTCAACAATGTGCAGACTTCTTCAGTGTCTCGTACTAATAACTCGACTTGTCGACGAATTCAAAAAACTTCTCAGAACTTCAGGAAATGCTCACACAGATCATGGAACTCCCCCAAAGATCAGGAAACTTTCCAAAAGGTCAGCTATCATCTCAGACGTTCAGAGAACGTCCCAGAAATTTAGAAAATTTCCCAAAAGTTCAGGGAACTTTCCAGAAGCTCGAAAAAACTCCCGGATGCTCAGGGGATTCAGCAATTCAGGGAATTTCTCAGTAGTCCTGCGATCTTCCAAGAATTTCAGTAAACTTCCCCCAAGATTGGGGAACTTTCCAGAATTTCAGAAAACGTCCCAGATAAACAGGAAACTGTATTTTTGAGCATTCGAAAAGTTTAGGAAACATTCAAAGGATTTTTCCATAAGTTTAGGGAGCTTCCTAGAACTTCAGGGATCTTTCCCCAGCTGATCGAGAAACTTTCCAATCGTTCCGAAAACATCCCAAAAGGTCAGGGTATTTATGTTTTAAAAAGAACTTAAACTTTTTACTAGTTGATAATTTTTCGAACCCAACCAAAACAAGAATATAGAAACCAACTACTTTTTAATCAATTTCATATGTGGAAATATTCACAATCTTGCAGATCATAAAACGTTCTTGTACGGTTTAACAACATCTCGGTAATGCTAACTATTCCACAGAAATTCCACGGCTTCCAGGATTTTTGTTTCAATTTCTCGTAAGTTATTTAAATATGTGTGATATTCTGCTTTTTATCACAGAATATATACCTGCTGGAAGTTAAAACAACTTCTGGAAAGTGCAATCTGATTGTCTAAGTTCCTGTCATTTCCAGAAAGTTGTTCCTATTCCATGGATGATCAACTTTTTGGAAGTTCATCCAAGTTTCCAGAAATGTTAATTATTTTTCGGCAATTCAATGAACTTCTCTAAAGTTCCACCATTTCTCTTCTCGAAAGATAGCGAGCAAACTTCATGATTATCTGGAAACTTCCAATTATTTTATTCAACTGCCGAGAAGTTTAATCAACTTCTGGCATGTTCATTATAGATATTTCCCCCCAATCTTCATAGATGTTCTAAAGTTCATTAAATTAAATTTTTAAAGAGTGCGTTCAGTAAGAAACTTAGAAGCTTATATAAGTTCTAAAATGATGCAAAATAGATCCGGAATAAACAAAAAACACCAGCGATGCAGCGATGTTTTTGCGTTTGGTCTAAACAAATAAATCCAAACCACGATTTGAACCACCGTTGAAGATGCCCTTAGAAGATCTGGCTACACGGCTGTTACAGGTGAGGCCAGAAATGAATTTATCTTTCATGTGGTGGCGAATGTGTTTGAAGTTTGGCGAGTTGCGTTTGTAAGGGTGTTAACACATGGTGAAAGAAGAATTTGGGCAGCTGTGCTCAATGCCGTTTGACGTTGTTTGCCGGATTCGAGATAAAAAGAAAATGACAAATTTTGGCTAGAACCAAGAAGGAGCTGCCAAATTTGACAACATTTGTTGAAAATTGGCTCATCCTTTTGCACAAAAAGTCGTATTTTAAATAAATAGAAAGTGTCTGGTGGTAAGTCAAACTGGAAAAAGTTAGGGAGCTCAGAGATTAAGCTTCGAGTAATTTATATTGACTCATCTATATTAATCTCAATCTTAAAAATGCGGAAAAAATTCGGGAAAAATGCGGGAATTTTTATATTAAGATTGTGTGGCCACCCTGCATCTGTATGCAGAACCCCAAAATCCAAAGCGCTTGATTGATTCTAACAACAAGGGCCGAGAAATCGTTTCAAAAGCGCGTTTCAGATCCAAAAACAGCAACAATCGTATTTTTTTTCTTTCTTTATTATAGTGCCTTTCAGCCTTTGGCGAGTTCGGCACTAGCAGCAATCGTATCTTTACGCTCTACATTTGCAGCGATTCATTAATTAGGTCCAGCAGGTTGTTTCCGATGACATTAAAGCAATCTTGTACTACTCTTGCCTTTACGTTATCCACTCCAGTCGTTTTGTTCAAAGAAAAGCAAATAGATTTTAGATCCTCTAACGTTATTGGGTGAAAAATTTCAAAACTACAGTAATATTAATCGGCTTTTTTATTTCGTCTGGCTATATCAATGGATTGATTGATTGACAAAATACTATTGACAAAATAATCATTAAATTTACATGCAATGGTGTCCTCTGACTGTTCTAATGTGCCATTGAAGGTAATGGATCGCGGTTTGCAATTACTAGGTTTTACCAAAGATTTCAAAACTTTCCATAACTCTTTGCTGTTGTTTTGATGCAAATCAATTTTCCTCTGCATAATTCACAACGAGTTTGTTTAACGGATTGCGAATATTTGTTACGTGCGTCTTGTACCTATTCAAAAAGATATTTCTATTACTTCTACGCCATTTCTTGTACAGCTTGTCTCTTTTACGTTTAAGACGCAAAAGATCCAAATTGTACCAGCTGTTCGAGATTTTTACAAAAACAAATTTATTTTCGACTAGTTTATTGGTACATGTTTTTAGTACGTCTGCCGAAACAGCTTATTTCTGATCTAGAGAACCAGTATTTGTTTGAATATCCACACTTCTTTTAACAAGTCTTGAAATAGTTTGTTTCGAATACTTTTTCCAACATTTCAATTTCATATAATCACTGTCACCACTACTATTATCTTCAACGTTAATAATAATGGTTTCATGATCGGTTACTTTCAAGTCTGAGTTCATAATAGCACAAACAAAATCAAAATTACAGTACACATGGTCAATCAAAGTTTTACTGTGTCTGGAAATACGCGTATATTCAATTACCAATTGTTTTAAATTAAAGAAATCTGCTAATCGTTTCAAATGCTTCAAATTATTAATGTCATAATAATTTATATTACAATCACCAGCAAGCACGTTTAGTTTACTGACTTTAGGAGGCCGGAATTAAGAGGAAATCGAAACAAGGATGCCGTAGCGACCGGAAGAATAGTGGCCAGCATTTTCAAACGCAATCGCAACCTTTTTATCAGATATATCGGAAACAAATTGGTAAAGTCTCACACAACAGAGCAAAGAGCAAAGAAACGAGCCGGACTGTCAATCTATAAGGTTACTGTGACACCAAATCGAGATGATAAGCAAAACACAACAGCTAAAGGAAGAGCGCATGAGTTGTACACGAGTTTGTAGACCAAGTTTGATTTCGTCGTTTTGGACGATGAAACATACGTCAAAGCTGATATCAAGCAGCTCCCAGCTCCCAAGAGTTTAAGATAAGTTTAGCATGAAAAAAATGTCAAAGTTCCCGAAAAACTATTTCGTTTGGCAGGCGATTTGCACTTGTTGGCTAAAAAAATTTTTGACCGTTCCACCCTTTATTTGTTCATAGGAGTTTTTAGTATCGATTCTCATCACTAGAATTCATACAACGAGTAACGCATCCATGCGCAATCCAAACTCTAAACGACTTTAACGAATGTTGGGCTTAAGGCGAAAGCCATTGGCCATGGCAGCGAAAATGTTTCGTCGCCCCTTGAAAAATGTACAGAAATTTCATGACATTTCGATCCATTGTCTGTTTGCTTTTTTATGTCTTATGTTATGTTGATAATTGATACTCTTACAATTTTTTAAATTTGATATTTAATTGTTTTGATTAATGAGAGCGTAACGCTAGAATGGAACATTGTTTTACGTTCAAATGAACAAAGTGACTTCCTTTACTCAAAGGGAAAAGCCGACAAAATGTTTGCATTAAAATTTGAATTTTTTTTTCAATAAGAGCATACTGACCTACTTTGACTACCATACAAATCTGAACAGGTTGAAAATTTGGATTTCCTCATCAGGATCCTCTGTCTCTTGTAGTTTTTGTCAAAGTAATGTCGTAATCTTCATCGACATAAGAATATAAAAGCAGTTTTAAGATTCAAATCAAATATCAAATTACTATTAAATAACATCCAGAATCTACAAATCTAGATTGATTGTTACCTCGCTTGATTCCCAATGATGCATTCTGTGATTACGAATATACCTTTGAGCATTTTAATCAAATTTAGATCATTGGTCAGTCGATGGGTTTTGGATAAATTGAGTTTGGGGTAGTTGTATGTATTGCTCATTGGTTAATTTCAGCTGACAAAGCCGGCATGAATCGGCTTGATAACCTTGCTTCGAGGAACCCGGAGTAATTCTGTCAATGAAGGTAGATCGTTTACATGGTCTACTGGGTGACCCAGCGGCTCCATCGAACGCATGACCTACTGTCAGGTTGATGGTTTCGCATTTGAATCACACTGTCGTTGTCGCACAATGTTCGCTCTCGGCCT
The DNA here is from genome assembly GCA_034211315.2 of Aedes japonicus. Taxonomy (NCBI): domain Eukaryota; kingdom Metazoa; phylum Arthropoda; class Insecta; order Diptera; family Culicidae; genus Aedes; species Aedes japonicus. The sequence continues at coordinate 307,916 of JASCZW010000664.1, read as the reverse complement.
GGTGCGATTTGAAAGTTAATGGAATTATCCAATCAGCATTTTATGAATTGCCGTGTGCTTCAGTGGAGATTCGCAGGCACACCCGTTACTGAGCACGCAAGTGATAGTAGACCGTCAGACAACAGCGAAAGTGAAGGTATGGACATGATGATCACACCAGTACAGACATCGTCTATAAACCGCAGAAATGTCAACCGAGGTTATGTATGACCTGCATACAGATGCACAGTATCAAATCGTTAATAAAAGCATCCTGTTTCACAGAAATCTGATTTGAGCAGACTCATCAGTTTACTGATATTGATCCTCTTGAGGAGGACTAAACATATCCAGGATCCGGAAGCGGATGTAATGTTGCGACTGATGTCTTTGGCTGACCTTTCTCTTGTCAGTGTCTTTGCTTGACATACACTTATGGAATAAATAATTTAAACAGTGAAAAATATCCATGCCGTTCTAGTATAACGTTCATGTCATTTTGTAACAAGAAATGTCAGAAGCATGCTCTTTAATTATGGTATAATATTCCGATAACAATAATTTGTTTTATGTTGAAAAGACGATGATATACATTCTCAATAGAAAATAAGTGAAAACTTTTATCAGTGTATGTATACCGAGATATTTTCATGTAGGGTTGTTCTTATCAGTTTCCTAATTCAGCTTTTGACTTCAACGTGAATTCCTAAGTGAATTACAATTTTGAAACAAGCCAAAACCTGAAAGCATAACCAATCCTCTCATTGAATGATGTCATCAGAATGGCTTTATGGCCGGGCGTATTGGACATACATTACGATACCCAAAATGGCAATAAATCGTGATAAGCCAGACACTACCCTAATGTGATCGCACACGGTAACGCAATCAAATATTCTGAAAACAAATAAATTAAGCCTAATCGAGCTCGGCGACTGGTGTGCGTTCCATTTCTCCTGTAGGACCAGACAGCGCCTACAATAAAGTAATGCACACTGTTAGTGTCGATTCGACAGTAACAGAACAACGTACACTTTCGAATCGTTATGAAAATATCGTTTTGTTGCTTCTGAATGTAGTTCATCTCTACCCTGTATTTTCTAGTTTTGCTGCGAACTCTGTAATGAGATTTTTAATTGTAGCTAATAACTATCTATTTGATACGAGTTAAATTAAGAATAGCGAAACGAAATTATCGCATTATCGTACATGTATATCTTCTTAGTTCAACCGCGTTGGAAGAATGTTTCTATGAGATTCGTGAAAGTGTTCTCGGCTGGTTCGGTCGCGAAGTGCAGTATGTTCTCTCTTGTGAAAGTGTATGATTTTGCGTATAACTACCGGAAGTAGAACGTCACGCGAATAACGCTTCTCGGTAAGCGAAGATGGAGGTCAACATTCAACTTTCTAGACCGGAGAGCAGAGAAATAAGGTTGATTGGTGTGTATTGTTATACATAAATGTTGCTTCGACAGGCAAAGTTATGTGATTGATTGGAATAATAAATTGATGAGCAATGTAAATCATCGTCATTGTGAGTTGCTGTACAGCGAATATATTTACATTTTTCGCTGAAAGTGGTGATCGAAATTTAACAGATATAGAAAATTAAGTTTGTGTTTTGGTGTACCAAATATTATAATTCATACAAGTAGACCTATGCAAGGGAAGTTGGCGCGCTTCATCAATGCCATGACCATTATAACATCAACAAAAGTGAGTATTGGAATTGTATTTATTAAATAAATCCGTTTATCTTATACTCGATGGTGAATTAACATTTTTTTTTCATTTTAAATATTTTTAAATATTTTTCAAATATTTTGACAACAGTTTAACGCATGATGAATTTTAACAGACGCGTGAAATTTGATGAACCACATATCAAAGAAGGCGTAAAAAATAAAAAAAAACCTGATTTAAGTGGCATATGGCTTGAATTGACTTGAAAATGGGAAGTTATTCTTAATCTAGCATCTCATATATGTGCATTAGATAATGTAGAGAATAACTTGATTCTTTCATACTGTGTGGGAATAGGAAAACATTATACTTACCTTACCAATCAGACCAAGGCCGGTGTGGCCTCTGCTGTACACAGAAGGTGTCTCCATTGTAATCGGTAAAAGTAGGCACGATTGCCAGCCATAATGCGCCTTTGTATCTCTCTGCTGGTGTCGTTATCGGCGATCACCAATGAGCACAGGTACACGAATTCGGATACTATCTCGATTTCATCACCGTCGATCTGAACTCGTGCTAGGAGGCTAACACTGTCTTCTCGTGAGCCTTTTCTCTTCATGTGTTTTGTTTTCAACGCATTAATCATAAGCCCAATCCTACCAGCTTCAGCCTTAAGTCTGATGTACGTTTCCGCCATCGTCTCAAAGTTACGTGCGGCGAAGCCAAATAGTTGGACAGACTTCCTGAAGATCTATCTATCGTATCTATCCCCCTCTAATGCAACGCTAAACAACAAACACAACAATCCATCACCTTGCCGTAACCCTTTCCGAGATTTGAAGGGACTCGAGAGTGTCCCTGAGACTCGGACGACGCACATCACTCGATCCATCGTTGCTTTGACCAACCGCGTCAGTTTTTCCGGAAATCCATATTCTTGCATATTCTGCCATAGCTGGTGTCGATCGATTGTATCATAAGCTGATTTAAAATCGATGAAAAGATCGTGTGTGGGCACGTTATATTCGCGACACTTCTGTATCCCTTGTCGAATCGCGAAAATCTGGTCCGTAATAGCGCGGACACCCACACACTCAGAAATTATGAATTTTACACGAGACCCAATCCATGTTTGTAAATAGTCGGGGAACGTAAAGTCGGGGAGCGTAATAGTTGGGGGACGTAAAGAAAGATTTCGTGTGAAATTATGTCTTCTGAAACTGACACATACGCAATTCAACAAAAGATGCGTTCGGTTGAATTTATTTTCTCATCTCTTTCAACACATTCTTATGCGCTAAAGGACGCTTGCATGTGTCGGTCTCAGGGACAGAAATTTACACGAGATTTTGGTAGTGTGCATGTATCCCGCTTGGTATTGTCCCACGAACTCCTTTGCAATTAGTGATAAACGGCGGCATAAAATTTGGGAGAGCAACTTGTAAACTCGGCATAAAATTTGGGAGAGCAACTCTAAAACATTATGGAACCTTTTAATTGTTCCGGGAAATTAGGGAAAACTGGACATTTACTTAGGTCTGCATTAGATGATTTATCCTGCAATTGATTCTCCAGACATTTAACAAAAGTGCAGTGTTTTTGAGTGCACTATTATTGACGCCTATTTGAAGAATTGGATGATATTTGATGTTTTTCTGGCATAATAGGCTCGTATTCTTCTTGTTCTTTCTGTAGTAAGATGGCTTTCTACCTTAGGCTGGTTCACCACGATGGCACTCATCGACACATGAGCCGGGATGAACGGTTATTTTTCCTTCTGAAGACCTCGGCTGGAACATAATCCAGACCCAGCTTCCACTGGAATTTTCATTCTTCTATGTAGTTAAGAAATTATTTAAAAAAATACCAATGCGAATCAGTCTATCTTAGAATACGCCCACAGTATATTATAATATTATGAAATTTTTGATATAAAAATGCAAATGCAAGTCAATTTTACAGACATCCTTCTTCTTCTTTTTAGAATTTCTAGAGTATTGCTTTCACAATTCGTTTATTGTTTGGTCTCAACTTAGTGTTCTAAATGCACACTAAGTTGACAGTTATTAATTAAGAGCTTTCGATGCCAGGTACCATTTTTGCATTAGAGCGGTTCCATATCATTTCAGCAACGAGTAATTTTCATATTTTTTGATTTGCATGAAACCTTGCATACAAGTTTTTGGGGAAGAAAAACGCCGTTTTGCATACTTGGTTCGCCATTTTGAATCTAGCCTTACTTATGAGAAGGGCCTATGAAAAATGCACATGATATCTTCAAAAAATTGTATCTCGGAAACGGTTTGTCCGATTGGTTTGGTGTCTTCGGCGAAATTTAGACAATTATTGGTGCTATATGAAGAAAATATGCACGGTAAAAAAAAAATTTGGTTTTTGTGTTTTGAACTAAAATATAGATTTTCCCTTAAAAGTTACATGTTAATATTGCGCTTTTTGCACCTTATAAGAGTAGTGTGAGAATTTTTTTGTCACAGTGATTTTTTTTCACACTCAACATTGTCCCAAAATTTACAGTTACCGTTGTTTGAGTTTAGCGTGCACACTGCTCGGCGAAATGTCAAAGCGATAAAATCGAAAAAAAAGAATCTGTCAAACCCGTGTTTTTCATCTGTCCGGGAAAACTTTTTAGAAGAAGCACAGCATTCGAGTTCAACAAAGGTACGGGGTACACCACAAAAATATATAAATAAACAAATAACACAGAACGGAATTAGTTGTGTATCGAGTAATATTACAATTTCTACTGTCCAGTATATTTAAGTTTATTCTGTAAGATTATCGTTGATAGTTTAAATTCGAACCGATGCAGTGTTCCAATGGAAGTCGAAGTAGTTGACCTGACCATTTCCTGCCGCCTCTGCCTGGTGCCGGTCACAGGGGAAGCAATCGATCTGGAAAATGAGGAGCTGTTGGCAAAACTGGAATCCGTCTTCTTAATGTCGGTACGTAAGTCCCCGACAGCATCTAAATAATGTTCCGCGGTAAATTACTTTCTAGCTCAAATCTTACAGTTTAAGCAAAAATATTGGTTCCCCCGGACAATCTGCCGCGAGTGTCTTGCCTTAGTGACGACAACCTACGCCTTCGTTCAGAAGATCAGAGACAATCAGAAATATTTAGAATCCTTGGATTTTTCATATTCGGATGATCCTAAACCTGCCGGAAGCTATGTTGAAGCTGTGGAAGAATGCAACGAACAACCGGTAATCGGTGATGAGTCTACCTCAGATCCAGAACAGGAACTGGAACTTCCCAATCAACTGCAAAAGCTAAATAAAAATTCAAATCAAATCAGAGATGACGAACTCATAAGACAATATTACAAGTTTCTATGAGATCTCTGCTCAGAGGGAACATCCAATTTTAACGCTCTGTTGGCTCACTTTCGCGAGAAACATAACGTCTCTGGTTACATCAAATGTTGTAATAAGAAGCTGTACCGACAGTGTCGTCTGTTAGAACATATATCCAAACATCTTAATCCGGATACGTTTCGATGTGAAATTTGCAATAAATCCTACTCTTGCAAAGCAAGTCTCGAGCTGCACAATATGCACCTGCACCTGCCGGAACACGAGAAACCTTTCAAATGTAGCAAATGTGCACGGCCCTTTGCAAAGGACTACCAACTAAAGTGTCACATGGTGCGGCATGAGGCCGTAGAATGTCCAAAGTGCGGGCGCATCATGTCCAGCCGACTGTCGCTTAAAGAACATCTAATCAAGATGCACAGCGAGCTCGGTCAACGTTTGCTGGTGTGTGATACATGTGGGAAGGAATTTCGCTCTAAAACATCGTTTCAAAGACACGTGCTACAACACCAGGATGGAATCCAGAATAACCGGATCCAGTGTAATCTATGTCCGCGGTGGCTGATAAACAAGTTGGGTCTGAAAAAGCATATTCAGACCCAGCATACCGAGCTGGGGGAGATCTTTGTTTGCGCGGATTGTGGCAAGACTGCACCGAATTCGGCAGCCTTGCAGCAACACCGGAGGGTTGTCCATGCGGATCAGAAGTTTGCCTGTGAGATCTGTGGGAAGAGCTTCAGTCGTCCTTCGTGATACTTCGTCGTCTTCCCTCAGTCCTCTGGTTAGCCCGCTCGAGATTCTCACAGCAATCAAAAGGTTTCTTTCCGGTTCATATTTTGTCGGATCTTCCTTCCTCATCGTCCAGCGCGTTTGTCATTTGTGCTGACAAATCTTCAGTCTTAATCGTAACACTCCGTCAAGGCTAATTGAAATGTAATTTCAAAAATGTGTGGCGTGGAATAAAACTATGTCGGAATGAGACTATGAAATTGTATTATTTATTTATATTATTTATTTTATGGAAATTGAAAATTTGTTTTCGGAACAAGGTTAGCGACATCGTCTTTGAACTGCAGTGTGGGATCGAATCGTCCTCCTCGAATATAACCACATTTTCTGAAAAGATTATTCATTGGAAATCTTGAAAATGATTCCATAATTTCTGCCACGACCAGATGGATATCACGGTGGCTGCATTCCTGGTAAATTCGCTTCAGACGTTGTTTCGCGAGACCGAAAACGATCTCTATTGGGTTGTACATCGGGCAATAAGGAGGCAGGAAGATTGGAATAATGCCCAGTGACCGTAGAAAGTAAATTATCATTGGGTCACAGTGGATACGGGCACCATCTAATATCCACACGGAATGCGATCCGGGATAACGCTCTACCTCGTCCGAATTTGCTACGTAAGTACGACAGCACTCAAAAAATGTTGTACGATTAAAGGTTCCTTGTGTACTGAACACCTCCGGTATTCCATTTTGTCCAACAAAACACAGCAAAGACATTTTGGGCTTCCTGACAAATTCTCCAACACATACGAGTCGCTTCCCGCGTACGCCGTATCCTTTCTTTCGTAGCATTGATCGATTGTCGAAACTCACCTCATCAAGAAAGAGGAGATTATGATAATCCCAGTTGATTGCGTTCAGCTCTTCCCAAAACCGTATGATTTCCTCGGACCGGATCTGTAATGCCCGTCTCTCCAGTGTCTTCCACGTATATCCTGCTTGGTGTAAGATCCGACAAATGGAAGCAACGGAGATGGTTATGTTGAATGCCTGTTTGAACAGCTGTTTTGCTTCTTCCAAGTAAAGTGTAGGTCGCTTGAGGTATAGTTCCACGATCCAGGCACACTTATCAACGCCGAACTTTTTAGCATCGCGAGCATATTCCTTCCGGGAGAAAAATCCGTTTCTTGTGTACGTTAGAATCCAGTTTGAAATAGTAGAAATATGTTTGTGGTAGATTCTAGCAAGTTTCGCTTTCGAGAGTCCAAGAAAAAAATATCCGTAAAGTGCATAATACACAGTATTCTGAGATGCACGGCGCTTTGTCACTTCCTGAATAATAATATCACCCATTTTCCAGAAATTCAATTAGGAAATAAAAACTCGAGGAGAATGAAAAATGGCGTGCACTCTTCTAGAGATGGTTGGTGTCTTTAAAGCTGCTGTGTTTCCACACGGACGAAACTATTTGCACGTTTGATTTTTAGGAGGCCACCAACAGCAATGAGAAATTGCAGTGAAGCTGCATGATGACTCTCAGGGAAGAACTACCAGGCAAATGACGGGGAGGGGTGAGGGCGGTGTGTAGGATGCGAGCGGTGGGTGTTATTAATCTTAAAAATTCATGGACATCATTTTCGAATGGCCCCAAAGTGTATGGATTGTATGATTGCATGGCAGGATCAGATCAAAGGCAGGGATAAAACACAAAATAGCAGCTTTTTATTTAATTGCAGAATTAATTTAGTACATTTGATCAAATTATTTAAAAATTGGACATAAATTATTTCAATAGAGGATCGCCGCGTCTATATCTCGGTTTAAAGATGGTCAGTGTCGTCTTGTTCGCCTACTTTATCGGCCAGGGATTCAGAAAATGAGTTTTCTTCAACTCGGACAGCATCTTCGACAGCGGAAATTAATGACTCACATGTAGCATCACGGGCCTCCAATGCTTCAATGCGTCGTTCCAACAACTGCATTTTTGTTGGCAAACTTTGTATGGTGGAATCTAAATCGTCAAACATTTCTCGGATTGCGACTATCTCGTCGTGGTACCCCGAGTTGACGTTATGGGCCATTGAAAAGTTTCGTCGAATGGAACGTACCTTCAGTGATTCCTTGGCTGAGAAAAGCTTAACTATGTCAACAGGCGGTGCATTGGTTATCATACCGTCTTGAAGATGCGATTCTGAGGCATGGATAATATTAGCCCACATCTTCCAGGCAATGTCCTGTGCCTGGATATGGTCACCATGTCTAGCACGAAGTTTTGCTACGAGCGTGTCCACCGATTTTATAGATGCTGCTCCCGATTTATCTCGAGCCGTCGGATCCAGAAGTGTTTCCTTGACGGTTTTAAAAACACCTTTATTATTCACCGATAAAGAATATATGTGTAGGAATAGATAAATTTCTTTGGTTTTCCAATGCTGTAGGATGTTTTCGGTCACCTTGTCAATGGTATAATGCCTGCGGTTGGCTTTGTCTTGGAATAAGGCAAATTTCGAGAAGTCAGCTTCCTCTGGCTCTCTGCCACTCCATGCCGGTTGAGCGACAGCACCAGCCTCATCGCACTGGAAAACAACCTCCTGTTTTAAGAATTTGTGAGCAAACAACCAACACTGGTGAATAAATTCCTCTGCGTTGTCGCATGCTACTCCCCATTTTCCCACTTCTTTTCCGTAAGAATGGCCTTTAAAATGACGAACAGACACCGACAGCCAGCAGCTATAGTTGCCAATCGGTAGTTTTTGTTGGGAAAACCCGCCGGAGGAAGCAGCTTTTGGGTCTTCTGTGTCATCATCCGTAGTTAGAGCAGCATCGTAATTGATGTCCAGCGGAAGTGGATTCAAATCGTCGCCATACTCTTCTTCCGGATCTCTTTCCGAGTCCATCAAAAATTCCTCTTCCGTGTACGTACTGGTGCCCGACTCCGATGCTGGATATTTCTGACGGCGTTTTTTATTTGCAGATTCGGAATTTGGTTCGAAACACTTTTTTGAAGCCATTTTGTGTGCTGTTCTGTTGATTTGTAAATAAACAATAATCATAAATACGTCATGTAAATACATATGCACGCTAAATGCAAACATACCTGTCAATGCAAATTTTTGGGAAAAGCTGAGTGCGGAAAAAATACACTGCACGCACAATCTTCACAAATGTCTAGGAATTCGTGAAACTTGCAATAATTTTTTAATTATTCTTATGTTATAGCTGACTGAAAATGCTACCTAGTGCACAGTAGGTTGTTCTGGAGAAAAATAGGTTACAATGAAAAAAAATTTTTTTTTTTAAATTACAATTTTCAAAAAAGCTATTAAAAAAAGTCAAAAAAGTTTGTCACTCTAATTTTATGAAAGGACATCAAATTTGCAAACAAAAAGTACTTCGGTAACATTTTTCTAAGATGCGCCGTTTAGAAGATATTACTGATTTAATATTGATTTTTTTGATAACTTAATAAGTTTTGGCCCTTTTCGGATGTACTCCGTGTTTTTTTTTCAGTTTCAAAAGTATTTTCTTCGGAAAGATTGGAAAATTTTGAGTTAAAATGACACTAACAGTTTAAAGATTCGAGTGAAATTCTCTGCCTTAAAAGTATTTTGAAAAATAAGTTACAAAATCCCACTATCAGGAACAATGATTTCTTCCAGTTATTTTTGGTGTATTGTGTTTGAAAATGTGCATTCAACTCTTGCATATCGCCTAACAGTTTAATCCATTTAAACTGGATGTGTTTATACTGTGCATATTTTCTCTCTATTGCCGAACATCGCCACAGACATCAAACCGATGAGACAACTCGATTTCGAGATACACCTTTTTGAGAACTGCAAATGCAAGCTCCTCAATTAGCAAGATTCAAAAGAGCGAATTAAGCTTATTTTTCAGGGATGGTGATTATGCGCAATAAAAAATAACATTATATGTTGGATATCATCAGTTTATTTTTATTCCTGTATTTTTATAAAATTATTGTTTACACAACTTTCTTAACAATATCGAATATTTTGGCATCATTGTCAGGACAGTTTGAATAAAGCTTTGACTTTATTGTATTTTCTGATAGAGGAAGAAATGAGTGGAATTTTTGAGTTCCTTGAATTGTTTTTGCATTATTATATTGATTATTTAGCTGCAAAGGCATGTTTTCGTATTCTTCTGTAGTAGAATAACAAAATGACAACTTTGTAAGTTCTTCTTCTTTTTGTTTGTTTGCCCAATTAAACAACTCTCTTGCAGTCTTTATCGGGTGTTCGCGTTCTTTGGCTAAACTTGCTATGGTAGCCATGCGTTTTATCGTACCTTTCTTGCATCTGATGCCATATTTCTACTGGTTTTAAATTCGTCTAAAAATTTTTGTACTGACCATGATTTTGGTAACAATGATAAAATTGATAGTTTTTCTTGCCTTGTGGCTGAATTTAAAAATTTAATTTTCATATTTTCTATGACTTCATCAAACTCGTTTGCTTTTTCTGTTTTAGCGTCTAATTTAAAAAGATTTCTTCGTACACCTTCGACGATTTCAGCGCACTTTTTTTCAGGATAGTGAACATTTTTAACCTTACCTAAATCTATAGGCGAAACACGAATAGCTGCTATTCCTCGGTTGAATATTTCGACGTCTACAGGCATCGTGAAGTCTTCATTTGATTGAATTGTGCTTAGCGTTGACGCTGATGGTATCGTGACCAAACTTTCATAGCTTTGCGAATCAGGTACATCAGGTATGGTCTGAACAGTTGGCATCCTTGAGCCGCCGGCTACGCTTTGTTCTTCGTTTTGGGTGAGGTGAGCTCTTGAATCAATATGTAGACGGGAAGACGAACAAATACGAAAATCCTTGGTGTTCAGTGTGGATACCTTGGAAAATCCAATTGATTTTAGTTTATGGATGATACCATCCGTGAGATATCGCAGCTCTTTCGAACACTGAATGTCTTTGAATGGGCGAATACATCTTATTTTACTCATTTTGTAATCTTTAACATAGAAAATATTTTCCAATTGTTAGTTTTGTACGAAAATATCACAAAACATATAATTAAAATGTGTATTTAAAACTTACCTTTGCACCAAAACGTGTTACACTTTCCTTTACAATTATTATGTTATCAAACAACACTGGATCTCGTTCAAAAACACAGGATTATGAGCTGAAATTACTATAATCACTATGCTACTAGCAACCTTTCTGCATTTACTGTTTGGTAGATACTGGATGAATTCAGAACCGAGTCATACATTATTATACAGCTCACGGGCAGAAATCATAGAATGCTGGGTAAAGACTGTTGGAAGATAGGTAGAGTTGAACGCTCAGGTATCGTCGAACCTTCAGGTACGAGTTTGGAGAGTTGGAGCCAGGTATATTTGCTGGCGTAGGTATATTGTTATTGAAGAAGATTGTAAATTGTATATACCTGGAATGAATAAAGAGTGCGGCGGTTGTTGATTGAGGTATCAGTCGGCAGCCGTCTAGTTTGATGGAAGGTGACTAAGACTGCGTTCTTTTTATTTATTAGTAATAAACGGTCATCGACGGAGCTACACAGAAAAAAATAATTAATTTTAACAAGCGCGTAAAATTTCGCCTCGCTCAATTTCAAGCCAAAGGAGACGTAAAACATGTTTGCATACAACAATGTTTGCAATCTTTCATACATCAGGCTAGATTCAGGCGTTATCTGGCTTAACTTTACATGAAATATCCTATATTTTTCTGCCAAATCTAGCATTCCTTTTATGTGCATTAGATAACGCAGAAAATTCAATGTTTCTTTTTATCTGTGTAGCCTCGTTATGGCCAGCGTGGCCATGGTGGACTAGTTCCAACAAAGACCATGTTTACAATCACCAATTGTACGTAGTACAGCTAACTGGTATCTAATTACCTGTATCTAATACTTGTTAGCACGTTTTCAGCACAACGCACCAAAAATCACTTTAAGAAATCATTGTTCCTGATAGTGGGATTTTTTAACTTGTTTTTCAAAATACTTTTAAGGCAGAGAATTTCACTCGAATCTTTAAGCTGTCAGTGTCATTTTAACTCAAAATTTTCCAATCTTTCCGAAAAAAATACTTTTGAAACTGAAAAAATACGGAGTTCATCCGAAAAGGGCCAAAACTTACTCCGAAAAGGGCCAAAACACTAACATCCGAAAAGGGCCAAACTACATCCGAAAAGGGCCAAGTTATCAAAAAAATCAATATTAAATCAGTAATATCTTCTAAACGATGCATCTAAGAAAAATGTTACCGAAGTACTTTTTGCTTGCAAATTTGATGTCCTTTCATAAAATTAGGGTGACAAACTTTTTTGACTTTTCTTAATACCTTTTTTGAAAATTATAATTAAAAAAAAAAAAAAAATTCATTGTAACCTTTTTTTCTCCAGAACAACCTACTGTTCACTAGGTAGCATTTTCAATCAGCTATAACATAAGAATAATTAAAAAATTATTGACATGTAACTTTTAAGGGAAAATCTATATTTTAGTTCAAAACACAAAAACCAAATTTTCTTTTACCGTGCATATTTTCTCCATATAGCACCAATAATTGTCTAAATTTCGCTGAAGACACCAAACCAATCGGACAAACCGTTTCCGAGATACAATTTTTTGAAGATATCATGTGCATTTTTCATAGGCCCTTCTCATAAGTAAGGCTAGATTCAAAATGGCGAACCAAGTATGCAAAACGGCGTTTTTCTTCCCCAAAAACTTGTATGCAAGGTTTCATGCAAATCAAAAAATACAAAAAATAAAAACTGGAAAAATTTCCCACTTGTTCGTGGAATCGCTCATTAGTATGATTGTGTGACAGGTACAATCATAAGCTATGCCCATTCTCGAGAAATTTTCCATAACGAAAAATTCCTAGACCAGACGAACCCAGTCACCTCCAGCGTGGTTTTGTTTTGTAGCAGCGCCTTTACCGACTGAGCTAAGGGAGGACCCATAGTAAGCAACCACAGGATACTCAATGTTGGATTTATAATTTGGATCTTCATGAAAAATAATGCGCATCAAAATAAGAAAAACAGTTCTTACATAATTATATATCCCATTAGACAGATTGCAGAACTTCGTCGTTAAGAATCCTTTCGATGTCAGCAGTTCTTACTTTTTCGAACGTACTAGATGTTCTTCTAGAAACAAAGCGTCGGAAGACAAAACATCGAAAGAAAAAGCGTCGAATGCCAAAACATCAAATGACAAAACGTAAAAAGAATAAATCGTTATTTGGCCTACTACTTGTAGACTTTCTCATTTCGAGAGAAATTCATATGAATACCGCATGAAAATTTGCAAAAAGATATTCTCTAACGGAAAGAAGTTCAAAGGACGATCGTATAAAAATTTACCTCATATAAAAAAAATTTGCAATCGGGATTCGAACCATGGACCTCGAGATCCAGAGACGAGCCACAATTTCACTAGACTTTACACAATTGATAAGTGATGTCAATTAATAGTGTAAAAGGGGCATGTTTTTTCGACCAATGCATCACATATCATTTTATACGATTTTGTATGGCATAGGTCTTGGACCCTTGCATTGTGGTTCATAGTTCTGATCATATGAAAATCATATGGATAATTTTCTGAGTGTATGTCCTTGGCACTGAGGAAGTTTTCAAATGGCAGACGAAATAGGGTACAGCACTACTTCGAAATAATTTCCCATTCCAAGCAGATAAAAAAAAATTAATTGAAAAATTAAAAAATCAATTATGTCGATATGAAATATGAAATCATATATATGGCGTGTTAAATCAATACACTCAAAACAATAGCTGTATAAATTTCATGATTGTTTAAATTGTTCCTGCTCAATAACAATACAAGCACTTAGAACGAGCTATTTCTACTACCTTCTTCTGACTTCCAACGGGAGCTAAATCTGTTTGAACCCTGTTGCTTGTGGAACCCGTAGTTAGCACGACTTGCACTACTAATAGGCCTCCGGATCTCACGGCTGTTATCATTGTCCGCAGTAACCAGTGAGCCGAGATAAACCAATTCGTCGACTACCTCAAACTCATCGCTCTTTTCATCCAAAAACTTTGGCAGCGATTGTAGCTGAAAGGGTACGAACAAGAAAACTGCAAATTAAAGGGAACATTGGGCAAAATAGGCCACTTTCCGAGGTCCAAACTGAATGAAATTTACACCACTCGATTCCCCAGAGTTTATAATTTGAAATACGCGTCTATGCGGGCGAAACACTCAGCGGCGATTGTAGTTACATGGATACCAAATCAAAAAGATACATATTCAGGGGTAAATGAGGCAAAATATATCAGTTCCCGGGCTTGGCGCAGGCTGAAAATTGCACCATTCGATTTCTCAGTGTTTTTCACGTACGATATGGTCCTTTTCATGTAGAAAATTAAGCGGCAATTGTAGATATATGAATAAAAACTTAAAAACTCACAAAGATAGGGTTAAATGGGGCAACAAGGACAGTTTCTCGACTCTGTAACTGAACGGAAACAACACCATTCGGTTCCTTAGACTTTTTCACGTAAGATAGACTCTTTTCATCCAAAAAACTTTGGCAGCGATTGTAGCTGAAAGGGTACGAACCAGAAAACCGCAAATTAAAGGGACATTGGGCAAAATAGGCCACTTTGCGAGCTCCAAACATAATGAAACCTGCACCATTCGATTCCCAAGTGTTTATAATATAAAATATACGTCTATGCGGGCAAAAATTCAGCGGCGTTTTTAGTTGTATGGGTGCCAACTCAAAAAGACACATATTCAGGGGTAAATGGAGTAAAATGACTATTTCCCGGGCTCGGCGCCTATGCCGCCCTGCCAAATTTCCCATAAGAAATGATATATTTCAAGCAGCAAATCCAGCGGCGTCTCATCTGTGGGAATTTGGGTCCGTTTTTTCCCATTGTGCAATGGGTTAAGATCTAGTGAACTGGGATCATCCTTGACCGAAAAGTCGATCAAATTTGTCCGACAACAACTTTGGACCTAATTCGCTTTATGAGAAGGTGCTCCTGCTGAAACACGTAATCATCCTTCCAGTACATTCTTTCTATGATTGGCTACACGAAATTCTGCAAAACTTCCGTTTTATAATATAAAGCGTTAATCTTAATGCCTTTCTCGATGAAAACAAGCGGTAACTTGCCGCAATTGGAAATACCCTACTACCCCCAAACATCACAGAAGCTTTGGAACCGTGGAATGTTTCTGTCGCTACCTGGCATGTCCTTAGACCTGCAGGCCCACAACCTGTCTATTTGAACATTGTGGGAGAGCTGCAGGACAAGTACCTTTTTAATCGGAGAAGACAAAGTCTCGCCCAACGTGCCGCGATAGAAGGAGATTTGCTTTTTCAAACTATTTCTTCTTGGAAGATTTCGAAACTCCGGGAACTTTCTTGAACTTTCGTACGTTTCTTGAAAGCTTGGTATCCCAGGTCTTGTATAAGTACATTGTGCATGGTTGATTTCAAGACATTCACTCGTTCAGTCTTAGAATGTTTTCGGCTGATTTTTTTTTTCTGGTCATCCAACGAAGGAGTCTATTAGCCTTCTAATGGTTCGATTCACAAAATCAGGTTTTTTTTTAAATTCTTGAAAAAAGCGCCTGGACGCTCTCCTTCCAAAAGCTTTTTGATCTCAACAGCATGAAAGTGTTGTGCCGTCGATAAAAGATGGACACTGAATGAAAATAATCAAATAAAACTTTCAATGGTTTGTGTAAGCATAATGCAAGATTGCACCAATTCATAAACAGAAGAAAAAAAATGAATTTTAACAGATTTGTAAAATTTCCCCTTGTTTAATTGAAAGTGGAAGCAGGCGTAAACAACGTCATTGTAAGCAATCTTTCATACAGCAAACACCATCGTTTGCAATCTTCCATACAACTGACCTGATTGCAACGATATCTGGTCTAAATTTACATGAAAGATCGCATTCATTTATGCCAAATCTGGCATTCCCTTTATGTGCATTAGACAACGCAGAATATTAAATCCCTGCCTTTCGGTTAAGAAAGGGGAAAGGCCTCGTTCTGTCAACTTGGTCGCGGCAAATTTCTTGTGTGAAAAGGCTTCCAATGTTCAAAAGTGCCTGAACCAAATGGACAGCTTGTAATGATCACTTGAAGATGCGATGGGGGATCATTGCCATGATATTGCCAAATGTATTCTTGTCTTTTATAACTACCCAGGCAACCACAAGTCGTATAACAGTATTCAAATAATATCGTATATTCCTATATTGTTAATCAAAACCGCAATTAATTGTGGCCTTTATCGTATTATGTTTATGTTACATCGTAAAGAGTGCAAATTTTCGACTTCTATACGATTTGTCATACATTCATCGTACTGCGTCACAAACTAAATCGGATGTACATCGCTAACCTTTTTAAATCGAATTTGTTATTACATATACAAACGCATACGATATCAAATCAACTCGTTTAAGAAAACAATGTAATTTGCACGTATATGGCCTCCACTTTTGCACGTATAAGCTATATTTTTGCATTATATACGATTTGTTTACTTACATATATGTTTGTATATCATAAAAACAACTTTCAATATACGTGCATTTTGGTTGTCTGGGTAAACATGATGGAATTGAGTAAACTAGTGGAAACCCATGGAGAATGATCTCTCATATGAATCCGTCGAACCGTTCTGAACGGCCGTTGTGAGAATATCACAAGAATCTTTTCTTACTCCTGTTCTCTTCCCTATCATATGACCGCGAGAAATACCATATGACATCAAGCATAGGCCACAGGCCAATCAGGGCATTCAAGTGATTTAGATAGGGAGCATGGAACTGCCTCCTCCCTACTGTTAACATTTCAAGGAACAAAGAAGGGCTCGATTCTAGTCCTGTAGGTGTGGACTTGCTTTTGGGAAGAGATTCGCCCTATCGAAACTTCCTGGGTTTTGACGAAGGCGAAGCTGTTTTCTCAGCATGAAACCATTAAAGCATGTTGAAAAATTTAAGAAAGATTGTCCAAAAATGGTGACATTGGTAGGCGAAAGCACTGTCCAGAAGCTTATGAATAGTGGTAAGGGAAAAGTTAGAAAACACGCCTACCCTACGAAAAATCAAACAAATTGAAATGTAGATGGAAAGAAAACATTGTTATTTACTACGTTTGAGAATAAAATAATCAAAAATCACAGTTTGGGCTTTTTTTATTTGACAAAGAAAGTGTATTTATATTTTTCGGAACAGTCTATATTAAGTTGTTCTCCCGGGTCACGGGTCGTGCATTTTTGAAAAACAGACTTAAATTTGGTTACCTTCTGGTTGAGGTGATTCTTCAGGACCCGTTCGTTGAATTTTCTCGAATATTATAGGCTTAAAATCTTTGATGCAGATCAGTTCTGGGTGAAAATTATGGAGACCCATTTGTTAGAAACGCCTCGAATGATGGTTTTACCATGTGTACAACAGTAGTAAGACTGAATCATAGTAAATGAGATTGATAGATAGTTTACATATCGTAGCAAATACGTTGTTTTTGTGCATACATTTCATGTCCAGTCATCATTATTTTCAATAACATCCATTTAAACGGTTCTCGTGACCTAAATAAATATCGTTTGATGAATTCATTCCAGTGTAGCAGAATTTCCTAACAGTAGTATTTGGTTGCGTTATGACAGGGGATTTTTCCGCTTCTCGTCCAGACAATCCGGTATCTACGTCGTTGGCGCAAAGTACACTATAGCAACAGACAACAGGTGACTCGCAACGCCGCCGCCTACTGCACTGTCACTGTCGCAAACGATAATCGTGTGATAAATCTAATTGAACTGGTAATTAAACGGTGATAAACGGTGACTGAAGGAGTTGTTAAGTTTTACAAACTACTTGATTGTGGTAATTGTTCTCTCAACAGCTTCCATGAATCACATGGTTTAAGCTAATGGGTTGTCCATAAATCACATGGAAAGTTTTTACAATGATGCAGACTCATTTAAGAAAAGATTCCATGTATATTTTTTTTCTTGAAAATAATTGGGGACTGTGGTCATTTTACACCCACCCTACTATCTATACCGTCTTCGTAGTATACGGATGATCCTTAGTATGTTTGTTGATGTGAACGGATCAGAAGGGGAATTTCTATTGCTACGTAATTAAACACATTCTGGCGAAATAGCGTGTGGGTGCGCCATAGAAACCTCGGGGGTAATTACAGTTGTGTTCTGTATAATAACAGCCGATTTTTCATTTCAAATTATCAACTTTGTTTTTTTTTTCTGATGAAATGCCTTGAAACCAACTCCACAGGACCACAACTATCTTCAATTTTATGTTAAAAAAGATGATCTTGTTCTTGTTATTTACTGCAGCTTTTACCGAAACTATCAACGTTACTTTTGGAATTTTAAACAGGAAACAATATTTTTATCGGATCATGTACAAACTGTATCGATAACTCAATGGATCACCTAACTTGCATCAGAATAAATTTTCTAGTGAATTATAGTAATTTAGTAAAGGACAAAGTCTAGGTTTTTGTAAGGCTAGTGGTTAGGTTCGCATTGCAACCAGCCAGAATAATTAATCATCAACGGGAATCGTACCATGAAAAGTTACGTCAGAAAAATTCAAACCGGAAATTTACTACCAGACAGTTTTCAATCATGTCTACTCATTCCTGCGTATTAGAAAAGGGGCTTGTTTCCAGTTTGTAGTCATACTTCAACGTATGTTTCATATTTCGCTGGCGATGATTCAGGTCAGCTTTCAGATGCCTTCAGATAACTCGTGATTACGTCAATTGATGACGAAAATTGAGTCTACTAAAGTACGAACTATGGCCAACCAACTGCTTCTTCCATTCGATCAAATATCATATCTTCCTTTTTTTGCACCTCACTTAACTGCTGACGTAAATCCTCACCTTAACCTACAAATTCAGCGCCAGTTGTCCCGGTCACACTTTGTCGACCTATGTAAAGGCAAATCCTTCAACAAAAATAATAAAGTGCTGTCTAGGTTGGCACTGTTCAGGCGGTTTTAATTATATTGCAGAGAGACTCGTTGAGCCGTAAAACATTTTACTACGTTACAGTTCTCCTATACCCTGGCAATAAATTTGACATGCTTTAGCGTTTGCAGTCAATTGAAGAAATCATTCGTTTACGGTTTATTTCCGTTTTTTGAAAAGGGTGAAAACAATGTCACTGGAATATGGAAATGTCCTATATAAAGAGTCAATCTTTTCGTCACAGTACAATTTTAAACATAATTGTCTGTTGAAGAATAAAAATTCACTGCCTGTGCTGTATAAATCATACTTATTTTCAACCCACGGTGGGACGACTCGTTAGGTATTAGTTTGGTGCGATTGTCGATAGCAATTCCGAAGATGAATTTCAAAATATAATGAATGATGAGCTTTCCCTTCGATATCTACTGAAGGCTATGTGGTTTCCTTGTGTCTTCTTAAGGTGGATCCCTAATCCTCCCTATCTCCAACGGCTGCGTGGACGTGGCTAGGTGAGCGGCCGAGGAATGTTTTCGTGCAGATTAAAGACTGGACTCGGAAAAAATGAGACACACAAAAATGATCAACAAAAATTTATTTTAAATCGGATACTTCTCAAATTTTCAGGGATTAAATAACTATATATTATCTATGTTTCGGCTTAATTTATTTATTGAATTTCCTCCCCCAAGCTGGATGCTCGTACATTTCTCTTAACACTGCTCATGAGATCTTGCGCGAGACATTCTCCATCTTCCTTACACAATTTATGTTTTATACTGGACTGTTATCGTGAAAACGTAGTCGAGTTTGTAGATAAGGCGATGAATCCTCCAAATTATCCACAAATAAGGCCAATTGAAAAGTTTTGGGCTTTGATGGAATCAAAACTTCGGAAGACAGGTACGGAAGCCGTTGATGTCGACAAATTAAAAAATGATTGGATAAATGTGAGCAGAAGCATCGATGGAACAATTGTCCAGAACCTAACGAGGAGTACTAAGAAGAAAGTGTAAATACATATTTTTGTTTTGTGATTATTGATAACAAAGAGAAGTTATTTTTGTAATTAACACTCTGAAAAAGAAATACAAGCTTAAAAAACAGTTTTTCTATGTACCAATAATTAACAATACAGTCCTTACTTCTCAGTTTGTCCAATATATAGCCCCATGCAAAGAGGATTCAAATCAGGTGAAGAGGCAGGCCACTCTTCCAACGAATTAATATCCGGAAAATTGTCCTCCCACTGTGTAGCTCTTGCTCGGTGGGACGCCGCAAAGTCTTGATGGAAGTAGTATGATGCGTTCTTTTGGAGAGACGAAGGGAAGCAAATGATTCTTAAAAACCTTTTCGATGTAATATTTACTGTTGACTTTAACACCAGGTTGGAAGCTTCAAAGTTTTGGAAAAACATCCCTAAGCGTTAACTCTTCAAACATTCTGACTCCTTTGAACATCAAGAGGAATATCAGAAAGATGTGCTGCATACACCCGATCATTTTGCTGGTTGTGGTGATCCTGTATCAGGACCATTTTTTCGACCAATCTGTCGACTTTTGCTGTTCGAACTTATCTTCAGAAAATGCACCACATTTCCGTAGCAGCCTTTAATAGAAGCTCAAAACTGTAGTTTCATGTTTTAAATAGTTTGATATATAATTTAATTCTACAAATAATATCCACATCAATCCATATCAACTTACATTTGATAGTCACTTTTTACAGGTCCTCGTGCTACTGTGGTTAGGAAAGGGTTAACCACTTAATTCCGCGCTTTCTTCGGCTAAATTATACGCTTCGGCTAAAATTATACGCAGTTTTATAGGAGTTTTAATATGGATTTTTGTTTGAATTTAGTATTAATGAGTAGACTTAGATTTATTAACATTGTTGTTTAGACTAAGATAAGTTAACTTTTTAATACAATTAAACGAACTAATTTCGTGTACTTTGATGCGCTAAACTCTTTAGAATAAGTAGCACTTCTTTTAATGTGATTTCATATTATAGCAGCAATATATTTACCAACAATAGTTTGCAATAAATTTTGATTACTAAAGATTGGACTCGGAAAAAATGCGACACTTTGTTTTGGGTATAACGCGATAAGCGTAGGTAAAAATTAATGAAATTTTGGGTAATACTAGTTTAAAGTTATTTTTATGTGTGCAAAATTTTATTGCGATCTGTCAAGTAGTTTTCAAGATGCATTCGAAACAAGAAGAGCTACGCCAGCAAATCTTGGGCGCGGTGATCGATAATCATGGTCAGTCGCACAGATGGATCGGCAAAAGGCTTGGAACACCATTTCACCGTGTCCCGCGTTGTGAAGATGTTCCAGGAGACGAAGACCATCGAGCGGTGCGCTGGAGGCGGCCGAAAACCGAAAACGGAATACCCAGAGAAGGCGCGGAAGATAAGGCAGTACTTTAAGAATAACCCGAACCTTTCCACCCGAGACGTGGCCAAAAAGGTCAATTCGTCGAAGTTGTTCGTCCAGCAGACCATGAAGCGAGCTGGGCTACGTGTTTTTAAGGTCAGGAAGGCGCTAAACCGGACTGACAAGCAAAACACGGTGGCCAAATTGCGTGCGTGGAAGCTGTACCGTGAGTGGCTGGTCAAGCCAGGAAAAGTTCCGGAAGGAAGAAGTACCTGTTGTGGCAGGCGATTTGCGAGTGCGGACGGTACAGCAAGCCGTTCGTTACAACCGGCACCATAAACGGGCAGATTTATTGAGAGGAATGCTTGCAGAAGTGTTTGCTGCCCTTCCTCTGTTCTCACCGTGGTCCCACGCTGTTCTGGCCGGATCTCGCTTCGTGCCATTACGCCAAGCCTGTAATGGATTGGTACTAAGCGAAGGGCGTTAATGTGGTCCCGAAGGAGGCGAACCCGCCAAATACACCAGAACTTCGTCCGATCGAAAAGTTTTGGGCGATAATGAAGAAGAAGTTGAAGAAACGCGGAAAAACGTTCAAAACCGATGAAGCTTTGTAGAAAAACTGGGAGAAATTGTGTAAGGAAGATGGACAAAGCCTCGCCCAAGATCTTATGAGCAGTGTTAAGAGAAATGTACGAGCATTCAGCTTGGGAAAGGAAATTCTGCCAAAACATAGCTAATATATAGTTATTTAATCCCTGAAAATTTGAGAAGTATCCGATTTAAAATGAATTTTTGGTGATTATTTTTCTGTGTCTCATTTTTTCCGAGTCCAGTCTTGAGAACTATTTTTTAGGTAGTAAATCCCCGACATTTAAGGAGTTCATTCATTCTGATATGCAATTTTCTCTCTGCATGTATTCATAGAGGTTTGTTTTGGTTAATCACCCTTTGTTCTAAATTCAATCGATCTATGATCGATTTAACGATCCTCGCTGCGTGGTTGACCGTCACTCCTCGTCAGCCTTGCTGTATGCACAGTGATTTCGCAACACTTGCAATCTTCTACTTTTCAGTCAATCCATGCACCCGTTGTTGTTTGTATTGATTCAGTCTAAGGTCGTCTTTCAAAATACTCCTAATTGCTGATTGTGACAGTACCAGTTCTTTGGCCATCTTTCGGCCATACTTACCAGGATTCCGGCGAATTCGCTTTCCACTTGTTTGATGACTTACGGACACCCGACAATGCGTATACGGCCAGATATGGGAGGTATTTTTCTAGAACCGTTTGTTTGTAGCGTTGGATCGTGCGAAAGATGACTCTTTCGTTCATTCCGAATAATTTCAATTTTTGTTAAATAGTATACGGCCTAAAATGGTTCCAAAACAGACTTATGACGAGCTCTCTTTTCGCGTCCATGTTAACCACGAGTCTCAAACGACTGAAAATGCAAAATAAAGTTGCAAGCCGTGTTAACATTTGAACACACTCTTAAAGAAAAATGTGCAAACATGTCTGAGATTAGACCATCCAAAGTTTCACATGTTTAAACAACACTGACAGATATTACCACTCACCCTGTATATTTCCCACCTTGTGAAAATGTTTTTAACATCTGCTCCTTTGAAATTTGTTTTTAAAAACCCTCGTAAAAATGGTTGAGATGAATAAATGTTAACCGATTTGGTTAAAAATTTCACCAAAGCTTAAGATGTAAATGATATTATAGCTAAGATGTTGGTCATTTTTTTGTGATGTTCGAACTCGTGACTTTGGCATGAGAGGTATGGATGTTTGCCACTACGCCGGAATCGCCCTCAGCTTTTAATTGATCGTTCGATGACAGTAATTTCTGCCGATAGTCACATGTAGGTCAAAATGTATGTTTTTACTTGTATCTATATATGTATATAAAAATGAATTTCTGTCTGTCTGTCTGTATGAACCTTATAGACTCGGAGACTACTGAACCTATTGGCGTTAAAAAATTTATGCAGGGATGTTTGGGGCCAGGGAAGGTTCTTATAATAGTTTGAGACCCCTCTCATCTTTGCGAAGGGGGGCTCCCATACAAATGAAACACAAATTTCTGCATAGCTCGAGAACCAATCAAGAAAATTAAACCAAAATTGACATGTGGAAGTTTTTGAAGGCAAGAAATGTTTCAATTGTAGTTTGAGACCCCTCTTCATTCAGAAAGGGGGGGCTCTCATACAAATAAAACACAAGTTTCTGCATAACTCGAGAAGCAATCAAGCAAATGGAAAGAAATTTGGCAGGTGGATGTTTTTGAAGTCAAGAAATGTTTCTATGCTGACTCGTGACGCCTCCCCTTTCTGTAAAGGGGTGCGGTGGGGTCTCCCATAGGAATGAAACACAAATTTTTGCATAACTTGAGATCTAATCAAGCAAATGGAACCAGCAAATGAAAAGAAATGTTTAAATTGTTCTCTTCGTTCTCTAAAAGGAGGGGGGGGATTGAGATCCATAAAAAATAAAAACATATTTCTGTATAAATTTAGAAATATTTAAGCAAGGGGAACCAAATTTGGCAGGTGGACATTTTTTAAGGTGAAACATGTTTCTATCGTGGTTTGAGACACCTTTTTGGAAGAGGGGGGCTCCCATGCAAATAAAATAAAATTTCAGCATAATTCGAGAATTAATCAATCAAATGCAACCAAATTCGGAATGTGGGGGTTTTTGGAAGCAATAAATGTTTCTTTGGTAATCTTGTTTTTCAATGATGCTGCTCTGATTTTGGACGAAAGTTTAAAAGTAGTCTATGCAGATGATTTAAAGTTTTACATCGTGGTGCGGACGCAAGAAGACTGCTTATTTTTGCAAAATTTGTTGAGCTCATTTTCTGAGTGGTGTCAGAGAAACAAACTGATACTTAGCGTAGATAAATGTCAAGTAATCACATTTCATCGTATGGAAAATCCAATTCTGTTTAACTACTACGTTGATGGCAATACTCTAAGTAGAGTGACTAGTGTGGCTCATCTGGGTGTTCAACTAGATTCAAAAATGACTTTTGAATGATACCGTTCTGCGATCACATCAAAAGCAACTCGACAGTTGGGCTTGATTTCCAAGGTGGCGAAGGGTTTTTCGGACCCATACTGCTGGAAGTCATTGTACTGTGCACTTGTCCGTCCAATTTTGGAAAATGCGTCGGTGGTATGGCAGCCTTACCAGGTCACGTGGTGCCTCAGAATAGAACTAGTTCAGAAGCGGTTTATTCGTTTAGCTCTTGCTATGGCGAGATCCTGATAACGTGCCACCATATCCTGATAGATGCCGACTACTAGGTTTGGTCACGTTCGAACGACGTCGAAAAATACAGCAGTCGTTGGTTATTGCTAAACTGTTGAATGGTGAAGCTGATGCCCCCGAACTATTTTCTATGATGAACTTTCGTGTACCGAACAGAACCCTACGGAACTCTACGTTGCTGCAACCAAGTTTTCACCGGACTGTGTTTGGATCCGATTTCAGCATGTATTCGTGCGTTTACTGCAGTCGAAGAGCTATTCGTGTTTAATGAACCATCTGGACGTTTCGCGAATCGGATAAGATCTTTGTTGGACTAGTTTTAATGTTCACGTGTTTTTGTTAGTTTATTAGTTTCTTTTTATTCATTAAGACTACCTATTGCCAGATGAATTATTTTAAATACAAATACAAATACAAATAAAACAGGTTTTTTTTGCATAACTCAAGAACTAATCAAACAAATGGACGAACCAAATTTGGGATGTGAAGGTTTCAGGAGGCAAGAAATGGTTCTAAGGTGGTTTGAACCCGACTCCTCTTTGGAATCCGAATTTGACATGTGAGGATTTTTTGAGGCAGACTTTTTTCTTAGGTGGTTCGAGACTCCTCCACTCTGGACCAAACATGAGAATTATCCATGCAACACAATCACCAAATATTTATTTCTCTGGTAAGCAGCATGTTCTAATAGAAGTTTGAACCCCTTCTTAGTCAAGAATGGGGGATGCTTAATTTACTCCCAGTGCCAAATTATGCACCAAAAGTTAATCTAAGGTTAATCATTGCTTCTATTGATGATGGCAGAGAGCTTTCGGGATTTTTCCGAAAGCGTTTCCTACGAATTTTGAAAAAAGCTTTCCAATTAAAATCATTTCAATTCACCTCACAATACTGCACCACCTGTTTCTTGACTGTGTCCAATTACTCCATGGCTGTATTTTCTGCAATGTTGACAACCTGCTGCAGTGCACCATAGCGATAATTATCTTGACAATCTGTTGTTATATTGTGGTCGTCCTCGTGTTAACCAGTATTGGCGAGCACATTGTCGAACCGATCTTTATGTTGTAGTGGTTGTAGTACGCACTATGATCATGTCAGTTTGAGACACGTACTACTACAAAGTTCGCTGGTAACATGATCGAATACATCGATTGGTTGCTGTTAACTGCATTCGTTGTACATTGCTTGCATGCAGCAGTGCAGCACATTGAAATGTATGCTGTGGGTTTTTTTTTTCGTGCATGATGGTGTTCTCTCGGTTCCCATCCCACTCTCTCAGTTATGCTCACGACTTCTCTCGCTACCTTGCCAGTGGTGTTTTCTGTCATCGTCGTTTCTTGGGCTGCATACACCGACCGATCGGACGAACGGTCAGACTGTATGCGCTAAATTCAGTTTATGCATCGGCTTAGTCCTTAAGAACAGTGCAATAAGTGAAGACACGTCAGATTCGTCAGATCGACCGCGTAGAAAGTCAGTAGTCAACATTGATCGGTTAAATAAGTGCACAGAAGAAGAGCTTTGTAGGTTTGTGTTGAAAAGTTGTGTGATTATCGCATGCTACTCAGGCATGAATGTTGAAAAGTTTGTTTGACAGGTGATCTACGAGGGGTGAATAAACACCTACCTTTACTCCATATAAAAGGGCGAGCGGGAGTGTGGGATGTAGGGGTGGAGTATGATCAGTGCTAAAGGAGCCGAACAAATTGATTCGTTATCTTATTTATGGTGATAAGTTTTTTTTTCTCGCATGTCTCGGTCTTCCACTTTGGTGGGAAAATTTCAAACGAGCAGTGCCGAGTGGTTCTACGAGCGCTGAGAGTGAGCGGTGTTGGAGAGTGTTCGTTTGCGTGACTGGCTATTGGGAGGAAACTGTTGCTTTGGTTGCTGATGATGTTGTGACTGTGTGGTTGTAGGTTCGCACAATACAACTGTGAAAGGCAACTTGTCTTGTGAGTCGGGTGGCAAAAGGGAGATACGACAGCAAAGTAATACAGAAGAAAAAAAAAACACAGCAGCCAGCAGCCCACCTATCGAGAGACGATGCAAGTGAAGGAGAGAACGAGACCTAAACGATAAAAAACGATATACATATAGCGCACTCCCCGTTGGATACAACCCGGAGCAGCGAAGGCGCCCGTTGACGGAGAACGTGGAAACGGGTCGGAGAAGTGTGAATCAAATAAATGATCAAATGAGAAGAAAAGTATAAGTTGAGAAAAAGATAAAATTGTCGGCTCAGTTGTATCCGAGAAGTCTACTGCAACACACCACAGAGAGAGCGCCAAAGGCAAACAGTGCTAACTGGAGTGCAATAAACACAACTTAACAAGGAAAGAGGAAAAATAAGGAAAAAATAAATAGAATATACGATATACATACAACACGGTTTCGACAAGTGATCGTTTACCGCCGCAAATTGTATACAAAATAAACATCAGAAGTTAATTGAAGTTTGCCATTAGAGCAACATACAGCGAGCACAACAATTAAGCGCAGCAAATAAATAACTGGTTTAATTTCTGCTCTGCCTACCATTTTTTTGCGCTTATTAATGAAAGAAGTACTTAAAAGCGACAGACCACGCAGGGACATAAATTAATAAGAGTTCTTTTTTTTCGGTGCAGTCAAGATTCAGTGCAGAAGCGAAAATCGCGTTTCGCGCTCTTAAAGCAGTTCCAACGATTGATTTGCGATCGCACAGCGAGAACCGTCAAGAATATATAGAAAGTGTATCCGGCGCAGTAATAGCCTGCTGGAAACGAGCAGGATCGTAAAATATCGAATTTATTGGTTTGAAATCTGTGCGTGAAACAACGGAACGAAAAAAAAAAAAACAAACAAACGAGAAGTTGAAACCGATTCAATTATCAATCGGATCAAGCAGGAAAAGCGCAAGTGACGGAAACAATTTAGTGCACCACTTGAAGAGCGAGGAAAAATTCCAGTAACATACGGTAGCACCCGCGAAACAGACAGGAAATCTAGAAGTGTCCGTTCCTGCAATTATCTCCATCTTTAGTTATTGTTGTCCCGACGGTCGTTCAAAATGACTGTAATTAAGTTTAGCAATTTTATTGTTTTTAGTGA
Organism: Aedes japonicus; assembly: GCA_034211315.2. Taxonomy (NCBI): domain Eukaryota; kingdom Metazoa; phylum Arthropoda; class Insecta; order Diptera; family Culicidae; genus Aedes; species Aedes japonicus. Next base: position 280,413 of record JASCZW010000664.1, on the reverse strand, counting down.
AGAATAAGAGAAAAAAAGGAATACTTGTACCGCGATAGTGCAATACGAAATCAGACATTGAACAGGCAAAAACTGAAGTGAAGTGGTTTTAATTCGAACAATATATAAAAAAAAAGTTTGCAGCTGTTGAAAGGTCATCGAGAACCGTTCCATCAAGATAGCCAATAACGCGGCAGCATCACTTAGACAGTTGTTTATTCAAACAAAAAAAGGAAAACAAACATCTTATTACCAACAACCGGACGGCGGTATCATTTTTCTGAGGAGGAAAATTCGGATTACCGATTGACTGAATTAAATGTAAGTTGAAGCTATTTTAGTTTAACTACCTATCAGCTGACGTAACCGATTGGCGCGTTTCCATCAGAATTGATTTGTCACTGTTAACAACTCGATTCGAAGTGAAACTTGATTGGAATTCAAACGACACTGTTGTTAGCTTGCTTTGATCGTATCGTTGAACCAGCTCTCGGAAAGAAATGCTGCCGGAAATGAGCACCGGCTCCGCTGGTGGTGTTCATGGGTGTCGTGTCGTGTGTGAATAGTGCATGCGATGGCATATGTGCTTCCAAAGGGCGGAGAGGGAGAGTTAGTCCCTAATCAAAATTGAAGTCACCCAAAGATGCACTGTACCATGAATACGTGTACGTGTTGGATGGAGCATTTTGATCCATAAAGAGAGGGAGAGCATCGCGTGTTGTTTGAGGTATGAAAAAAGGGGCACGACTAAACGCATTTTCCCATTAGAGAAAAAGCGCGCGAATGATAACCCGACTCTCGTCCTCTTTCATACCACACAAACCAAGTTAATTTGCGATGAATTTTTTTTAATTAGTTTTAATTAGTTGACTCTTTCGTCATTGGCGTCATCGAAGAGAGCGTTTTTATAAGTTGCAAACTGCACATGGTACCACTACTGACTTGCAGTTATGCTGCGCGAAATGAGTGAACGAGAAGAATTAGGTTAGTGGCTTGTTTTATTTTTCGGTTTTTACACTGGTGGGTGGCCTCGAAGCATTCGACCAGGTTATCAAAATTCGTATCACGTGCAAAGTAAAATTTGGTAGCAGCACCACCGTATGGTGAAACAGCAGTCTTCTCAGTTGATGAAAAAGTGGTTTCGATTAAAAGTGGTGCAGGTTTTCAGTTTTACAGCGTCGCTGGACCGATTACTGGTCCAGAAGCCATGGCGGCACCAGTGGTGCAATCTGACACAAAGCATTGGGTAGGCAGAGCAACAAGATCACGTAGACTCGCTGGCGGCACCAGTTCGGTATCTTGATCTGCTGCATCCGTATGTTGGGTAGGTTGGTTACAGAAAAATGTTTGTGGGAATGCAACGGCTTTCGGTTCGAATGGAGTTTTTCATTTTTAACATATATCCAGAAAGTTAAGAATATAAAAAAGGGAATTTTAATAAAAATCTTAATTTTAATTTTAAAATAAGTTGAACTGGTTTGTTGTCATTGCTTAATGCTCTGAAGCCAGCAAAATGTACTTCCAGGCATGCTTGGGAATGTGTTCCATCACTCCAAAAAATTTCTTGTGGAATTGAAAAAAAACTTATGGAATTGATGGAAATGAACTAGCAAAAGTGAGCACTGTCCGAGCCGTTATCACTTGAAGATGATAGGAAAACTTCGTTATGATTCATGTCGCTTTTGTAACATGGATGAAGAAGACTCGAAACGCTTGTTATGCCTGTGCCCGTCAATCTCCATCAAAAGATTTAAAAGATGCTGAAAGCAAAAGGCTAATAGTGCCCTTTGAGATCTGGAAAACTAACCCCAGTACGGTCGAATATTTTATTCGGTATGTCATGCCGCCCTTGGGCAATGCTTTAAGTCAAACATTGGCAATCGTTTCTCGCAATATTGCTGCGTCATGCTGACAATATCTCAAGCAGAAAAAGGGGATACGTCATAATTGATCTTAAAATTAGTCGCAGTGATCAAGATTCCCGATATGGATTATATATCATTGCTAATAGTTTTGAACGTTGACATGTGGGATAGAGTAAACTATTGAGGAGTTTTAAATGTAAAAGGGCGTCTTATTTCTGTCTACTTCTATTCGATTTTCCTTGGCCTTAAAATGAGGTAATAGATCTTTCTCTAGGATGGACTGTGACAGAGATTATTATACTTACACAAAAAAAAAAATCGCTAGCAAAAACATTTTCGATTTCAGATGGAACGGGTCAGATATAATTGATTTCGATGGGTGCTCAACAATTGGGATTTTCTGAGACGAAAAATCTCTGATTCGATTTCCTTCGGAAAGGCAAGGTTGTTGGTCCTTGACTATGTGTTTATGGGTTCGATATGAAAGGCCCAGATCTACTTGCTAGCGTGACCTACTAGCTTTAGGCTGAAAGTCACTTTAAAACAAAATAACAACAATTTTTTTGAAAGAATTTTTGTTTCTCGAAATAATACTTTTTTTCAAAACGGTTTCTCCGAATAACACGATTTATTTCTCCTACACGGTTCGCTTCTTTCATGCAAAAATTTAATCAAATCTCATTTCAAATATTCCATCACTTATTAACTTATTTTACACAGCTTTTTTACACGATTTATTGAAATAGAACCAGTTATTCAACCCGCAATAACGATTTTATTGTGCATGGTTTCTCGAAATAACACACAAATTTAATTTTGCATTAATATTTTTTACACGGTGCGGAAAAAGAATTTGTTGTATTGTTGATATGTGAATGTTCATAAATAATGTGCAAGCATATTTTATAGCATTCATCGTAATCTTGTCTTCCTGAATGTTATCCTCCACTTTTCCACAACTTTCACTCCATATTTTGAATTGAAAGCAGTAGAAAAATGAATATAAGTGAATCAAAATGTGCCCATAACCCTTCCTACACCGAGAAAAAAGATCGGTAAACAAACATATTCTAATTCCATTTAACCGGAGTTTCACGTTGAATTGGGCACAAACATCATATATGTTTGATTTGACTACCGACGGTGGTTAAAACAAACTAAAATTTTGAGTAATTGTTTCGTGAATTAAGCAGTTAAGTTCAACTGACATCCGGTTGAATTAACCATTATGTTGGTTGTTTCATTATGACAGCTACGAAAACAAAATGATTTGTTGGTTGGTGCTACCACCGCTTATGGTTTGTTTCAAACAAATTTTAGTATGCATTGCTGTTTCAAACAAGCAAATGAAACCGGTTGAAACAACAAACATTTTTAATTACATTCACCTACATTTCTACTGTAATTTCAAGAATATTTATTCGAATAAAATGCTAATTAGAAACATTAGAAAAATGCACATTTGCAATAGGCTTCTCTCCGGCTAAGGGAAATCTAAAAATGTTAATGCGAGCCTTTCTACTATCTTCAGGTTAAAAAAAAAATAATTTAATTAAAATATTTAATTTATAATAAAATAAAATATTAAATTTATACCTATTGTTGAGTGACAGCGTCAAAGCATGCAGCGGGACCGGATGATAGAATATGAAATAACTCAAAAAAAAGTCTGTTTCAATTTTTTATAGTTGTTTTTTCTCCTAACAAAATATCAGTTCGATTTTACCGCCGCTCTGGTTGAATCAATCTAAAATTGTAATTTGTTTCCCTGGATCAACGCATCCTGTGTTTTGGTAGTAATAAATCTCTCTCAAAGTGTAAACAACAAAAGTATTAGTACAGAACAATCATAATAAGTGTTGTATTGTGGTAATATATTTAGGTAGAAACAACCAACCTACCTGTTTGTTTCAAAACTAAATCGTTGGTTTGAAACAACAAAACGGACTTGGATGTCAACCAAAAAGTTTGGACCACTGATGTTGTGAAAGTGTGGCATCACATAACATTTCAAAATATCGAGTCAAAGTCTTGTGGCGAGAGGCGAACGTCGACAAGATATTTTAGCATGCAAGCAGATGTCACACCTCCGCCACATCAGTGGGCGCCTTACCTAAGGCTTGCTGCGATATTTCTTGAAAGTAGTCCATCAATTTGAATAATCAAACTTTTATTCTAAACACCTTACGTAGAAATTAACAGGTTCACTGGTCGGTAAACATTACCTTCTATTTTAAAGGCCTATAACTCCTATCGTAATTCAAAATTCTTAATTTTTCTGAATTACTAAAAATTTATGATCACAGTTGGGAATCAGTTTATAGTATCCAAAAAAACAGCATAAACGGAGACATCGAATGGCTTTGTTTGATCGATGAATTATTCTCCCTGTCAATATATCAAATTTAGTCTCGATTCCGGAGCTATAAATTCAGGGAAAAGAGCATCAAAATGATACGGAGAGGAGGCAAATACTAGATCGGCTAGAGCCTCTACATTATTATGGTAATACAAGCGCGTGAATGTCCTAAGAGAGGATTTAATTACCGTTGTTCATAAACCAAGGATTTTCTATTGAATTATGTTACTAATTCTTCTATGAAACTTGTCATCGGCTGATGGTGAGATCATTTCTTTATATTTCTTTTACATTTTGTTAGTTACATACTTTTTACTATACAATACGCATACCACTCATTTATATCTAGCTCGGAGAGTATATTAAAACATAGAAAACTGAAACACTTCTTTAAACTATCACAAGTAAACGCGAGGAAACTCCGTTAAATTCCACTATAGAAAGCTTATCCGTTGGCAGATAGGCCTATTTTGTCTGTGATATACAGACTTCTTCAGTATCGAGTGCTATTCAATATGTTTGATTGGAAAATAGCTAACATGAGATCGAAAAAGTGCCGATCAGCTCATAAGTTTCCCTTGGGACTAGGGTAAGGGGATGTAATGTTAGCGTAGCTCCTTCATTTGGCCTATTCACAAAATATGTCATTAATTCAGCGATAATCAACAAAATTATGTTGCCGTCAAGATGATTTAATTCAAACCAATTCAGACATTATTAATCATTTTACTGTTATTTACTTCCGTGTAATTTCCGACTTTTTTTTTACTTTTAAGACAACATGATTTCACTTGTTAAGCTGAACAGATTATCTCTATGATCTTCGAATGATCAAATTTTGGCTTAATTGAACCGATAAACCAAATATTGTACCCTAGATGTAGAGAAAATAGTCACACGTTATAAACTAACTGTTCATATAGATAAAACAACAATGATTTAACAAGAAAATCGTAGACCCAAATTTAGGGACGTATTTTTTCTTTGTACCCAACTATGGCCTGTTGTTTGGATAACTTAGTAAAAATATTGTTATTGGTAAATTTTTAAATGGAAATGTTTCGGTTGTATATTTTCCAAATGGCTCATCTAAAGACAAACCAAAATCAACAAACCCTGTGCTGACTGAGTTAATCTCTTAAATGTTTCAAAGCAGTTTTAACTTAATTTGTTTTGTGAAATTTTCTGTTGGGAAATGCGAATACAGCTAGAACGTTTGAAGACTGCATTTAATAAAAAATCGATCGAATGGTACGAAGTTGCATCCCAAAAATACTCAATTTGATGCTTGTAGACTGACATTAAATCTACAACCCTCATCAGTTTCTGGCTTTATAAAGTGAATTGTATAGCTTTTCGTGATACATACTATCAAACATCTTATTTGATGTATCTAAGAAAATAAATAAATATCGCTTACAGCTGAAATACTTCATGAGTTATAATAACAAATGTAATCGATCGTTGCATATTAGGCTGAGTCAAGCGAGACGGACCCTATCATAGTAAAACCTTGTTGTAGTTTAAATTTAACTACCAGGTCCCAGCGCTGTTCTGGTTTTCTTTGCCATTTTGGAAAGAAGTAAACTAGTGTTGCCAGATCAGATGCTTCTGAAAATCTTCTAGTAGTTTTTATCGATGAATATTGTTATTCTGACTGGTCAAGTACAGTATATACGAATAGTTCAAATATTGCATTTGATCGTATAAAAATAGTTGAAAAAGCTGAAATAGTTTATTATCACAAATCAGCACACTTTTGAAATGAATTACTATATGGGGGAACTGTTTCATTAATCATCTCATTATCCTTTACTCATACTTATTGGAAATGTGGGTTTCATAATGAACCATTTCGTTCTTTTTGTCATGTTTGCTTACTTTCAACAACAAATAAATTAAAACTTAATAAAAAGTAAGAAATCTGATGGTTATGCGTCAATCTTTTGTTTTGAAAATATGAAAATAGAAAATGGAATTGTTAACCCTAGATAATATACTTGTATCGAAGTCTTTTAAAGTGAAGCGATTTTGCTCATATAATTCTAGATGCACAGTTTTGAAGAGAAAATGAAACTAATGAAACAATCCACGAAAGGCTAGATTAAGTCAACATGCGGAACGAGAAAATAAGCTCTAAACAGAAGTAAATTCAAGCTATGCAGGAATTTTGGTAGATATATCTCTCAACTTATCGAAAAAGAATTGATTTTTACGGTCATTTACTAGCCTTTCTCTTCTTACAGCCTTACAAACCAACAATTCTCCCACCCTACTCCAATCCCGAGGCCAGATATGCAATATTATTGTACACTTCTAGTGTGCACTAGTTCATTCAACTATCCCCTGGTGTATTATGTAAGGTTTGAGTTCTAGAATTCAGACTAGTGATGTGGCACCATGCCCCTTTATACATCAATAACATAAAAGTACTTATCTATACTGCTCCTCGGTCCGGATGATCGGGGTTTGAACGCCAAATCAATAAAATCTGTCTTCCTTTGGACATCAATTAGTCTTAGCACATTTGCTTGACTTGCAGCCTTTTTCAAAGTCACACTCAAATATTGGCCTATTCTTCAATATTTCTCGCACAGTTTTCACAAAATTAACGTAAACATGAATTGATTAGCACAAATATCACGGAGTCCAAAGAAAAGAGAAAAACTTGACAGCATTCAAAAACTCAACCGTCTCTGGTGAGCGCTTGCTGCGATCCTCTGCAAGCTGTTCATGAGTTACGTAAACTAAAATTAATATATTTATATGTTTTGCCCTCGAGCTGATTGGTATTTTTATCATCGGGGGAAAACAGGGGTTTCTTGATAATCTTACAAATCTGTCCTGCCTACTGTACTCTGAAAAAAAAAATCCTGCAGTTAAAACTACCATTTTACCCAGCTATGCCTATTTTCAAAAAACCATGAAATTGCAGTCAAATTTACTACGTTTATGGTACAGCCTTCAACATTTTTGTTATATTTGACAAACCTCATGTTTATATCAACCGCACCACCATGGTTGACTTCAATTACAGGCATGGTAAAATCAAACGCATTTATAGTCAGACAAAAACTGTTGGTGTTTGCGCTTAATTTAACCCTCAGATGTGTAGTTTCTGCAGCGGATTTAGCGGATAGCTGCCTTTAATTGCGGTACTCTCTGCAGTTGGAACCAAATATTTGGAAGCATGATCAACGTTGGTACAGAAGTATGACTTTATTCTGCATGCATTGTTGTACCTCAATTCTATCTCTTAAACCCATTACCATTTACACTTATTCAATGTGCGCCTATCCCTCGTTGCCATTTAAACTGTTCGCATTCTTTGACATCTTATTTGAATACAATACTCACATTTGGTTCGATAGCATAATGCGAGTTGAGTTTTTTTCTAAATGCCTACCTCAAATTCGTTGTCTTTGCTGAGCATGGCTACAGTTCTTCCAAGGTGATGAAAAATGTTAATACGTTTAATTTGAGGGGCGTCAATCAGAGATTTTTGCATAATTGTTGTTTGTCACGGTTGTTTATTTCCATTCGGGTTGACGTCATCACCAACTGATTGAAAATCGCTCAACCTATCAACGAACCGATGCCTAATCCATGTAAGGGAAGAGAAATTATTAAAAGGGGTGTGTCACTTTGTTATTGACATAGGTTTGTTTGTTGACCCGAACAAGACTGACAATATGCACGTCATAACTTACACATACACATTCAGGCCACCGACTTCTGCTTTGTTGTTGATGTTTCTCGCTGGTCGATCGCTGATCCCAACATGTCTGGTTTGCCGTTTCTAGAAAATGAAAACCAAGTGCAAAAAATTGCACCAGGTCCACCCCCTTGCCTTCCCTGGGACCATACATGTATTGGAACTCGAACCATGTTTTGCGTTGACGTGCCGCGATGTGCGTCGCAACGTTTGTTTCATTCGGATTGCTGGTGGGGTATTGGGGTAGTCCGAAGTGGGTAAAACTAACAAGAGATATACTTATAAATAATTGATTTATTTATACCTCAATGATGCTCTTCAGGGAGGCTGCGAGAATTGTATGGTCGGGAGGGGCAGCTAATGATTACTGGCGTAATGCTTTGGCTGGCACGGATAGAAGCTCTGTTGCTACACGTGAAAGGGGATATACACACGCCACGATAGGGGAATACCACATTAGAAAGAATGACATCGCAGATCACTCACTTCTGTGATGGTTGCATTTCATTACCAACATCTAGTAATAACAACAACGGCGGCTGCATTTGCAACCTCCCAGTCTATTTGGCATCTGATTGGCGGACAGAGCTGCATGCCAGCCTGCCGGGAGAAATGAGGCGTTGGTTGCAGAGCTATTTTTTGCCATCTATGGATATCTATCGGATGGTGAGACAAAGGCTGTGGCGGAGTGTAATGGAGAATGTGATAATTATATGGTCTCTTGATGAATAATGGAACCTGTTTGGATTGGCTTTGGCTGTCAGGCTGTTGGCTTTCCCGCGTTTGATAACTAATTTTAACTTTTGATGATTCAGAAGAACGAGAACATCAGTTGCTCGTTTAGTATTCCTTCTTATCGCGCATTGAAGTCTAATACTATGGAGGCTCGCGTTCTACGGTGGCTTCATGCGCTTGCCCAGAACAAGCGTGTTTATTTTTCTATTAAAAATAATAAAATTGACAGGTGGTCTAATTGAAAAACACACTCGAGCTGTGTATTGTATTTTACTTAGTTTACAAATCTGGAGAAAATTAAAAAAAAATAGTTAGTTGAGCGATGCTATAATTTGAGCCATTTTATGTTGCTACCTATTTCAAGTTTATCAGCAATCGCATGAAAGTAATACTTGGAGATCGAAAGCCAACACTTTTGGCACGTTATCATTGCTTGCATTTTTTTAAAGTGCAATACCTTTTTATGGTGTGTAAGTCAGTGTCAGTAATGCAGCAAGTAAACCGTACAATTAATTAAAGAAGGACAATGTGAATACAATTTGTATGTCAATCTTTTGCTTTGATGAACCTGAGCTATCTATAAATATTGACTGATCCGTCTTTCTCTCATAATTTCAGCACAAACTTCAATACCATATCTATAAGTTCTCCTCTTTTACTACATCCTCTGCATATGTCACGTCATTTATTACTTTCAAGTAGCAAAAAAAACTTCCCAACAGTTGATACTTCCTTTATCTTAAAATAAAAACAGAAAACGAAGTTTTCTTCACCGTATTTTGTCTGCCACAATTTACAGACCACTTCCAGGAACACAACTAACCCACGTCTTCCCTGAAGTATCATTAAAAAGGGCTAAGACCAAAAATAAAACATAATTATGTGCAAATTCCAAAAATATCCTTTCCCATCCATCTTGGACCCGTTCTTCACTGCAAGCTCGCAGTCATCGTCGAGGACGCCATCCGTGCCCTACATGTGGATCATATGGGTGAATTTCGTCACTATTATCTCTCCACACCGATCGCTACCAGTACTGGTAGCTTCAAGCAAGAAAAGAAAAACCTACTCGCTTGAACCCTGGCCTACGCCGCGAGTGACATTTTCCGCGAAAATCATGCTGACAGGATGTCAGTCATGTTCACGCGCGAGAACTACATTGTGATATAGCCGAACCACGGCCCAGTCCGGTGTAGACGAAAAGTGCGGACAGCTCATTTCCGTACTCTCGTTCCGTTTCCAACCCGGCCCCCGAGCCTCCCGCAGCGACTACACACCGTCGACCAACCAGTGCGAATATTTCAAAAGTACACCACTTGATTCGGAGCGGGACGCAGCCGGCTGGCGATGAGGACGGACCGGTGGCGGCAATTTTGGCGAACACGCGAGAATGCAAAACTGGGTGTCGCTTGTTTTTGGTTTGTTTTTGTTGTGTATCTACTCAGAAATGGAAGGTATGCTGTTGCTCGGTTGCTACCGTCTATCCTACTCTGGCATTACTCCTGACTGGGTGACGGATGATGAAACGCTTCCGAGAAATTTCCGAACTAATTTATGATGTTCGCACTGAGGCGCAACATCAAAAGACCTCTTTTTAGTTCAAGTATGTTCATTGCTTCGGTTAAAGGACGCTCGATTTTTGTGTTTTTCCTTTGGGCGCGGACTATGGGAAAACATGCTATTTTCGCGAGTTATTTCACTTTCTCGCTCGCATGCGTTCAGGGTGCAAGCCACAAGCTGTGGGGGATGATTCTTTTGCCATAATTATTGCATAACATTTATCTGGCAACTGGATCTGGTTTCCAATGGGAGTCTCATCCCGGTTTCTGCTTTAAGCCGTTCTTATCTTTAACCATCGGTCGTCTGAATGTTGTCGACGGAGTGAAATAAAAGAAACGATTCTTCGCTGTGTGTCAATATATTTATTTTAAAGAATGACCGAAGCTTATTGCACACAGGACAGACGGCAGGCATAACGAAAACTGTCTGGCGATGAACTTTCTAACCTTATTGCGTTTGAGTCTATGTGTTTGCACGGTATTGTCGCCGTCGTTTTTCTATGTGTAGTTTCTGGCTATCATTTGCGTAACACAGGAAACAGATGATAAGATTACCTGCTGCTCTATGGCGTCACGCGCTGACTAATTTTGACCGGAAGTAGTGATGATACATTCAGAACGGTGTGACATCGTATTTAGTACAGATATGATGTTTCCTATTTGAAAGTATTATATTTTGCTATTACAAATAAATTTCCGGTTTTGCAACAACAGAATTAGGCAATATTGAAGAAGTTTTTTTAGGATTACGTATCTCTTTTTTATGCTTTTTATTAATGCAACAAAGCCGAGAAGATGGCATTTCAAATACCTACATTAAAATTTACTTCAATCAGGTGCCGTGACGGTCCCACAAATTCAATCGCAAACTATGAAAGTGAATCTAAAACACTGAGAAAACACAAAATAAGTTTTATTTGGAAGTTTGGGTCAATGTTCTGGATTGCGGCAATGAGTACTTTTTAATAATATTTATAGTCAAACTTAGTAGACCGTTTTACAATGATAACATTATATATCATAAGAGAAGTTCCTATATTTAATTACTTTGCAACTTTTCAACTATTTTCAAGAATAAGAGAGTCAATCTTTCCACAGCACTGATTATATGCAGTCATCATATCAGTCATCGGTTACGTAACTGTCCAGTGGGAGCATACAAATTGTCATGTCGACTAGATCGATGCGTTGAGATACATACAATATTGCTTACAAACAAGGCCTTAGCATAATTCTGTCGTTCGTTCAACATTCGGATATCGATTAATATCCCACGTGCTTAATATGATGGGAGAAGTAATGCTGTACTGAAAATTTATTTTCGTTAATTAGCTTTCACTCGTTTCGTAAACATGGATTTTGTACATAGAACCAATGTCGCGTATATGTATAAAACATTCGTATTGCTTGTCATCTAACAAAATGCTATCATTACACCTTTTTTGTACAATTCTCAAAATGAATTTCGTTCGCCAATCGCTGCTTCTCTTCGGTCGTACTCAAGTGTTCGTGTTCGTGCTGGGATGATGGGAAGCATTTATTGATCCCAAAATAGAAATGAAAGCGCTGTCGAGAGTTAGAACCTCATGCACAATAATCAAGTAACTTCTCACGAGTCAACATGGCCTAGTGAGATCAACCACGGACATAATAACAGCTCTCCCTGAAAATGCAGGATCGAATCCCCCATGTCACGATCAACCTCTCGTGGTTGCACTTTTTTTTCAATTATATTTTGAGCCGATAAAGTAGATCTGTTAGTCGTTCATGCAACGAGAGAGACGTTTCTTTTTTATTGGTAACAAATTACTCGTAGCTCTTTCTATTGTTTTGGTAAAATGAAAGAATGTTCTTTCTTTATCAACAAATGCTTAGTGCTTGTTAAAGTTGCGCGTGTAGCATTAAACACGAAAGTAGCTTCTTAAAAAGTACAAATCAGTTTCGTAGCATAAAGCAACGAAAAGATTTGTTGATCCTACCTTCGATTTCGTAATATAAACGAAAATTAATGTTTAGTGTGTCAATCCTAATGTACGTAGTGCGTATAGAAATTTGACTCTCTATGTTCTTCGTGTGTGTTTTCTAATTTAAATAGATAACGAGACAAAGTTAAAAAAAAAACAGTTTGATATAATGGACGAATAGAAAAATTGATAAACCGCATGCACAAAGCACACAAAGCATTCAAGAAATAAATAGTAGCAACGAGAATCTGGTTAACTATTTGAATATTTGCAACCAGTTAAATGAAGCTGTTAATGTTGCTTTTGATGAGTAAAGCTCAAAAACCGAGTTAGAGATACAATCCAGTCCAAAAAAACAAACTATGTTAAAACTCAATTGAAATTTTACAATTGTCCATCAACAATGTATCTTGACGAAAAAGTGGGGTCTTCCTCGCCAGAAATTTGCAATCTATTTGCAACCTTCTTCCAAGATATATATACTACATTTTCTGAAGCAGATCGTGATCGCAAATATTTCGATTTCTTTCCAGAATTTAGTAGAGATATTAGTGTAAACAATATATATGTGCATGACATAAGAGAAAGGATATGGGCCCGATGGGATTCCCCTAATTTTTCTGAAAAACTTATCTTCGAAGCTTACAACTTCCTTATTTTGGATTTTCGATATGTCGATCGAATCCGGTATTTTTCCCAACTCGTGGAAAAGTTCCTATCTAGTTCTTATTTTAAAATGTGGCAAAAAATCTGACAAACGAAATTATCGCGGTATTGCAATTATCTCTTGCATTCCAAAACTATTTGAAGCAATCATTTTTGATAAACTGTTTAGTCAAATGAAAAATAGAATCTCTACCTTGCAAATTTTCAAGGAAAGAGATTCGAGTTCGTTGAGGATGTAAAAGCCGGCGACCTATAAGTAGAGCATGGGTGGCTTGCTCAAGAGTTTGCACATGTGCGTTGCTTCAAAATGAGTCAATCAACGAGGTCAAAGTAGCAGTGAAGTTCACAATGGCTGAAATTTTTGGTTTAAAACGATTTAAATAATTTTATTATCTTAAGAGGGATCTTGACAAGAATACGAGCAACACATTTTTTTTCCATATCGAGATTTTCAGCTGGTTCATCTCCCGTCGTAGTTACTCAAATTCTCTTATGGTTATTTTCGTAACCTGTCCGGGTGAGATTCAAACTCGTGACTTTGGCGTGAAAGGTATTGCTGTTAACCACTACGCCGGGGTCGCCCCCCAATAGCAACACAATAACAAAACGCATTCAAATATTGATTCCCTATTCTTACGTTCTTCCTACTATTCTGTAACGGAAAAATGTAGCTTTTGACTTTTAACCAGTTTTGCATCGGAATTGAATAAGCATGTCTCCTCATTTACTTTTTTCCAAGGTAGTACTCTTGATATATACCTATTTTATTCTGAACCTGCTGTTATCTGGTAAGAATTTCGATATAAACAACAAACCTCAAATGAATAAAAAAAAAAACATGTTCAATCATTGAAAACAAATTCTAATCAAAGGTTTTATTTCTCTTTCCAGGTGAGTGCTACAAGAAAAGTGACTTGAGTGAGTAAACAAAAAAAAAATGCAATTTTTATGTACTGTGGAATCATGCATCTTGTTTCCTGCCCCAACAGCAAAAACCTTAAGATCATAAGGTTCTTATATCCATAATAAATTCGAGATGTTCAAGTATATCTAGAATAGAAGCCATAATGAAGCGTTATTGAATGATACCTTTGCTGAAAAAATCATGACTAAAATTGGATACTAAATTACGAGTATCTTCGTGTTTGGCAAAACACATGAGTTTCACGAATATTTGAGCAAAAGAATTCTATAGCATTCTTCTAATTTTATTGGCTTTAAACCAATTAGTTCATGAGGATGATTATAAAAAATACTTTTAGCAGTTTCAACTCACCTGTTTAGGTTAGTACAATCACAATGGACAGAAAAAAATAATGAATATTAACTGGCGCGTAAAAATATCCCTCGTTTAGTTTTTAGCCAAAGGAAGCGTAAACAACAAAATTGTCTGCAATCTTTCATGCGCCATACAGCAAAGTTTGCAATCTTTCATACAACAGACAATATTCAGGCGTTATCTGGCTAAAATAAGCATTCCCTTAATTAGATAACGCAGAAAATTCGATGTTTCTTTTTATCTGGTTGAATTTTCTGCGTTAACTAATGCACATAAAGGGAATGCTAGATTGGACAGAAAATAATGTGATTTTTCATGTAAACATAAGCCAATTAACGCCTGAATCAAGCCTGTTGCTTGGATTGCAAACGTTGTTGTATGGCGCATGAAAGACTGGACAGAATTTTGTTGTTTATGCCTCATTTTGCTTAGATTTAAACGAGGGGAAATTTCACGTGCCTGTTAAAATTAATTATTTTTTTCTGTGATATACATGGGAGTAAAATTATCACAAACACATATACAAGATATACGTATAGCTTGTCTTTTACACGCGCATGTATAAGTGTATCCGAATTTATTGATCACGGTGTAATTATACTTGCCGCACAATTATACTAATGTCAAACTGGCCAAAGCTTGCAGTAAATAGTTGAGGAAGAACTAGAGCATTAAGTTGGGGGTCCCCTTCACCACGAACAGTAATTAGCTGTGCCTTAATATTCGTTTAGAAGTGATGAAAATATATTTTTTAATCCTAGAAGTACTTTGTAAAACCTGGGAAATCGCTTTTGTCGTTTACAATTAGCGATCTTACTTGCACGTTTTGAACACAATAACCGAAATTTATTACTTGAATTTTTCTCCAGGCTGGTTCAACCTAAGGCTAAGAGTCAACTAAATAAAGAAAAAAAACGAAGAATGTTCCAAAAAAATCCCAGTACCGCTCGTAACCGGTCCGACCCAAGAACTACATCCAGTCTAATTATCATGTTCCAAAATTACTATTTTTGCACACGGTCGGTCAATCCAACCCGTGCCGACTAGCCCCAACTGGTTCAAGCCCATAATGTATCGGATGATATCTGAAACTCTCTATCGTCATATCCAGCGCACAGTGCGCACACACACACACACACACACCACAACCAACGTGTGCGCTAGAAGTGTGAATTAGACTATAGTATCACATTCCACGTTGACTATCGGCTGCATCTTCTGGATGGCCCTGCGGTTGCATAGTTTCACCGCGCATCAGCACCCATACCTACAGCAGTGGTGGCGGCGAGCGATACCAACTTTGCAGCAACTTGGCGAAGTCACTCTCGGGCAGGAAGTGGCTTTAAGTACCTATATCTACTTCGTGCTCCTGTAGCCAACCATTGATTGCAACCTGCTTTCTTCATAGAGAAGTGTAAACTGTGTGTGGCGGTTAGACAGAGAAAGGAAGTCAACCATTTGCAATCGTCGCCTGATCCTACCAGCAACCAATCATCACCGCAACGTATGGTGCATTCCCGCTTGGTATTGGCGCATGTAACTGGCGCTTTCTGGTGTGGCAATTTGATGACGAATGAGGAGAGCTAGGTCTAGCGACGGCTACGGAGCGCGGCACAGTACAATGTACTTTAATGCAATCTAGCGCAATTGGTCGCTAGAACTAGGATGAGGAGTGATCGTAGTCGGTGGACTTTAGTTCCAACGCATCAGAACGGTTGCAATAGTCAACCCAGCCGTTTACAGAGCGCATGACTCAAAGCAGTTGCTTCGGAAGCCGCTCATCGGTATTCACAGGTAATTCAAAGCATTCTGTTAACATGAAAGATGTTACCGTATAATTGCTTGATTTGACCAGTGGCGTATAAAGCTGTTACCTGTGTGTTGTGGGGCAGATGAGCGGCAGTATCCGACAATCCGCGGCATGTTGGTTGCGGCAAATATAGTATTTCTACAACAAGGTCGATGCGGTGGCTAAACTGCACGCGAATTGTAAGACGATAATGTTTGTAATTGGAAGCCAATTATCCCGCCATAAAAAACCTAAGACGTCGACCAGGATGGTGATGACGGTCATGCGAAGCAGATGCGTGTAGTTCAAGACATGTGTGGGTTCCCACTCTGTGCATCCCTTTCCGACACACATGTGACATTATTACCATCACGGGATTCGTTTGGAGGACCAGCGTTGTTTGAGGACTTGTTTTGGCTGAGAGAAGTTTGTGCTATTTTTAAAACCCCCCTCTTCTCTGGATGCCAGATTTAATTCCGAATTGGGGGAACCGCTCCATGACGATGGAACTCTCCGCTTTAATAATATTGATTGATTTGCGGTGGAATGTGGAGTCACAACTGAAAATCGAATTCAATTGAATCAATTAGGGAGAGCACCCGGCGCGGCAATCAGCTTTGTGTTTATGCGGCTATCAATGACAGTGAATTGTGATTTATTGCCCCACCAAGAAAATGAGTGACGGTGCGTCGTATGTTCGTGTATATGTATGAGTAGCGTGCAACATCCGTCTCAGACCAGCAGCCAGAATGAACCGTTTGTGGACAGTTTCGTCATGCACAGCGTTCGGCGACCATAATGAAAGTGAGAAAGGTCGTTGAAGATCAGAATCCCGCTCGTCGGAAATGATGTCATTCGTACACACACGAGCCGTTCCAGATGGGTTGCTGGGCTACAGTCTCTGGTGTGACGGTTCAGAGGGAGGAGAGCAGCCGATAATGCATTCCTAGGGGGAATATGGCCACCCGAGATTATTCTCTTTTTTTTGTTTTCTTCAAATGTTTTTTTTTAAAGTTGATGAAATGTTCATGATTTTATAATATGCAAACAATGAAAAACAGCACGGGTGATTTTATCTTCAGGATGCACTTGTGCTATCGCCCCTCGCGAAAACATCTGCAATATAGTAGTGTTTGATGGTGTTCGTATATAGATTGGCGCAAATCGCAGTGACCCTTCGTTTTGTGAACTCGAGACGACGGTGATAACTGGTTCAAAGATGTTTTTTTGACGGCCTTGGTTGGGAATATGCTTCTGATCTCAATAACTGTAGTGTGCTTTCTTCATTTCAACTGAGCTTTACAGCATAGGTGGTTTTTCAATCCGGTTGACTTATTTGTATGTTTAATCGAAACTCAAATTTCATTATCTCTTGGTTTCATACTTCCTAATGTTGATCGAATCACGATTCATTTCGATAATTGACGACATGAAGCTGATAATCGTTTAACATAGAACCGGAAACGGTAGTTTACAGCATAACCAGAGAAATCATGAATTACCATTGAGGTACGCGGGTTTTCTTCTTATTCTCTTAGCATCAAGCAAAAATCAGCCTTTTTAAGGTTAGATTTCGAATGCTTTGGAATCGAAATTTCTTCGCTTTGATATGTTTAGTTTAGTAATAATATATAATCTATGGTATAAGTAATAAATCTACTAGCAATTGTAGTGCTACTATAACATCGTCAGGTTCTTTGATGCCAATCAAAATCAATGACGTAGGACTTATTATTGGAACTTACACTCACTAGCCCCTGACCCATTCACTTATCGATCAAAAGCATCGTTGCTTCTAAAATGCATCAACACAGTTGATGATAAATCGGCAAATTACTACTGACCATTTCTAGAACTGTTACCTCAACTGAGTATACTCATTTTAGAGTAGAAATTTCAAGCAATATGAGTAGATTCTGCTCAATTCAAACCTGATCTCATGCTGCCATGCTCACTACAGGAATTCATCCACGCTTTAGGAAAATATTTCTGATTTCGTTTACACTTGAGTAATTCTCTGTTAAACCAGGCCGGCATTGGCATGAGGTCATTTGAAATTGATTTTTTTGTGCTTGATTGATCGAAGGTGGTGTAAAAATGAGCATGACACTTTTCTCAACTCGAATTGATGGACCCCTCACTTGGACAAAATCGGAAACACTCGACTATGGTGTTTGCCGAAAAATCTAACACGATGCCCGGAAGCCAACACACGAGGACTGATATTGGTTTTGTACCCGCCGCGTTCCGTATTCAGGCTTCGCATACCGCAGCGTTTTTTGCCGCTGCGGCGGTGAAATCGCGGCGAAATTCTGCCGCGGTGAGATTGCGTGGTTTGTGGGGAACGCTGGACAAACCAACGCGATTTAAAACGCTTCGCGCCGGTTTGTGCGCGCCCATAAGCCGCCATGTAATCTGACCGCGTGCGACTTTTTCGCTGCGATTTCGCTGGGGTTGCGGTAAAAAAACGCTACAGTTTGGTGGAGCCTTTATTCTGGAAGCACAAAGTCAATGTGGTGAATTTAATGTACGCGCTAGCCTGGTAAAAAGTAGCTCGGCATGCAGTGTAGTGTTTGGACATGGCTGCCGGGCATTCTTCATATTCCAAAAAGTAACATTGAGAAGATGGGCTGTTACATATCAGATAGTTGTGAAGCAAATGAGTCAAAGAACTATCTTTCATCATCGGCAAACCTTTCACTGAATGTAAGCACAACTCAATATTTTCATGTCTCATACAAACACACACTGTGATAGTACCGGAACTTCCAGCATTCTGGTGGCCGAAGTTTGGCAAACGTTGAAAATCCGATTTTTTGAATTCGGATACAGATCTTTGAAGTTTACAAACAGTTCGTTTAGTGATACTAAAAGTAAACGTTTTTTCTCGTCCAACATTAGTTCTCACACTGATTTTGTCGCGAATACCGGGCATCGTTGTACTGCAATCGGCAAAATCTTGTATTTCTTCTGCGTGCGCTTGTTTTTCGGATTTCGATACCACACTACTTTCATCTGGCAGTTTTAAAATTCCGTTGGTGTTACGAACCTTCAAGGTATTTTGAGCAAACCATTTATCTACATTTTATATAATTTAGAAAAGTAATGACATGCCTACTACATCCTGTTTCATTGATAATTTTCTGCCTACTCTACGAGGGTGTAACCAATGCTAAAATCTGGAACTGTACCGGTTTTGATGAAGCATTGTAGACTCTCCCAAGTTTATCTCACCTTCCTGTTCATAAACCACCATAACATTAAAAGAGCCATTCTGCTGGAGCCGGGTCATTTTCAAACGGCAGGATGCACATATACGATCTACAAGACTAGGGGCGGTAGCGGATCCAATTGATTCATAATAGTCAACGAGATTTTGTGGCCCTTTCGTATGTTTCGAAGCTTTTCTTCAATTTGTGTGACTACTTTTCGAAAAAGGGTAACAGCAGAAACAGTTCCTATCACGCATCTCCTGAGTTGCACAATTCTTTATCATTTTTTTTAAATCAGTAATGGAAAAATCTCGAGTAATTCATGATTAGGGCCTAAAAGCCATTTGTAAACAATGACTTTAAACGTTGATATCTCACGAACAACGAGAATCCCACTATATCCAACTACTCCATATGGTAGAACTAACATTCTTCTATCAAAAGCTGCTTCCATTTCACGAGAGTGATTTAGGATTCAAATGAAATTGACATTTAAAGTCATTGTTTACAAATGCCTTTTAGGCCCTTAACATGAATAACTTGAGAAATTCACCGAACAAATTGTCGTCGAGTAATGCACAGCAAATTGTCAAGTATTGTTTTGAACGAACTCACAAACATAAACAATGTAAAAGCAGCGTTAAACCACACACACACACACACACACACACATACACACACACACACACACACACACACACACACACACACACACGACCTGTGCACAGTAAGGCTCCAGCCTACCTTCGTTTTGATTTTGCGTCGTATGTTGTAAACTGCAAAACTCGCTACAGAACATTTGCTATAATAGTCGGTATAACAAGTTCAATGCTCACCTAATTTTATAAATTTTTTTAATTACATTTTTTCTCTACTCTTTCATGGTGGTATATAGTGAAAATTACGTTTTTCAGATAAAATCTAAAATGGTGGTGAAATCCAATATGGTGGTCAATTTTTTCTAGAAACATGCTGTTTACAAAAGGTTTTAAAGCAAATTAAAGAGATATGGTATGATAAGCAGGTTCAGAATTGCGAAAAATCGAGCTTTTTACAAAACGGTTTGACCCTCTGGCGAGTCATCTTTATACCACTTTCGATCAAAAAAACAATTTCAAAGACCTCATGTCAATGGCGACCTGGTTTGACAGAAAATTAGTCATATGATGTATTCTACAAAACTGGAAATTGTGAAATTTCTGATAATATTGTGAGTGCATTCTTTAATTTAAATAATAAAGGTATTTTGTGATTAAATTTTGAGGTAAACTGTCACAACAATTACCTAGAGATTTGAACAAATTCTGATCTGGTTCAGGAAAATTCTGAAACCTCAGTATTACATAAGTAGTTCAACAAGTATCCACTGTTGACCACTAAGCTAGTTGCGCGCCTCTTCTTTTTGTACCCGTCGGTTCGTTTTCGAGAATTTTAACAGCCCATCAGCAATCGACAGTTTTAGCGGTTATTGCGATGGAACTGGTAATTCAAATGCTGGTTCATTCCTCTTCGTATTCCGTCTTCCATCTGCGCTCTACCCCAAATCGTACGCAGCACCTTCCGTTCAAAGACAGCAAAGCCGCGTTGGTTCTCCACTAGCAATGTCCATGTTTCGTGGCCGTAGAGAACTACCGGTCTAATTAATGTCATATAGATGGTCAACTTTATAGTTCGGCGAACTTTGATCGACCTTAGCGTCCTTCGTAGTCCAAAATAGGCACGATTGCCAGCCATAATGCGCCTTTATATTCTCTGCTGATGTCGTTATCGGCGATCACCAATGAGCCCAGCTACACGAATTCATCTACTACTTCGATTTCATCACCGTCGATCTGAATACGTGGTTGTCTTCCCGCGAGCCTCTTCCCTACACGTATTTTGTTTTCAACATAAGTCAGACCCAATCCTTTTAGCTCCAGTCTTAAGTTTGATGTACGTTTCCGCTATCGTCTCAAAGTTATGAGCTCCGATATCAACGTCGTCGGCGAAGCTCGTGTTTATCCTAGCTCGTCGAATCGAATCGAATCGAATTAATTATCAAAATCAATCTCTTGCTTTCTATGTTACAGCCGTTTTTGGTCAATTTTTTAGCAACATTTCTTGAAAAAACATAACTCCCAAATTCTCAGATGGAGAAACAAAATCTAATTTCCAAACTCTTTTTTGTTTTGTCTCCTTGTTATCATTGTCCTTACAAAAAAAAACCGGCGAACTTAAAATAAGTACTATATTGGAAAAATCATTTAAAGATTATGAAATATCCTGAAAGCATTTCAATACCCAATGAGATTAATACTCCAAACTTTCCCTAGGCTAGATCAATTAATACTCGTTTTACTTAAAAATCAAGCTCGTATTGTTATTTATAAATCGTGCTCAGACTTATTGGGACACCCTATACAGTGTTTAAGGTGAGTAGCTTGTGTAGCTTATTTCTCCAAAAAGATGAAAACCGGAACAGTAGGATTTTTAGTTTCGACTTATTTCACCATGACAATACATTTTAGAGTAATCAAAGTAAAATGAAAATACTTGTGTTACACGGTGTTAAAAAAAAACTAATCAAAACAGTATGCCCCACCGAACTTCATACAACGGACCATGCGTCTCCTTTGATTCGGTATTCTTTGGCAATTACAAATGTTTAACCTTTTACGATCGTTTGTCTACCGGTAGCAGCCATCGTGAACAGTCGTAAACGGCACCTGATTAAGGAGTTTCATTCATCAATCAAACCATACGTCAACAAACGCTCGACTGTGTGACAGTCAACAGACGAGTAGCCACACCTTCCGTTTGGCTCCGATAGTTTGCTGCGGTTATTTACGATCGCCACAATATTCAGCCAGCCTTATGGCGGACCCTTTGAATCTATACGTCTAACTGCGATGAAGTGGCTAGGTTTAATTTATAATCCTCTATAAATAGCACCGAAAGGTAATCACATAGTAATTATAAACTGACTGTGCATCGATCAGGTGAGCGTACGCGGGGGTGTTCGGTGCTTGTTGCTATTATTTGAAATGCAGCAGTTTAGTAGAATTGTTAACCAGAGTAGACAGTGTTTTCGAAGTGCCAGTGTTTCTATCTGGAAATTTTGGGCTGTGCGTCATTCGTTGTGGTTCATACCATGGTAATACGTTTCGTTGTGTATGGATTCTAACAGGTTCGAACATATCCAGACGCATTGTTTTGCTGCCATGATGTTGCCTTGCGTTCATCTCACATGGCATGACACGTGCCACGCAGTGTGCGCTCTAATCGGAAACACACTGAATAGAATGTTCGAAAGTCGAGAACGTTTCTTCCGATTTAATTAAACAGTCACGTTATTAATGCTGAGTCATCGAACCGAACATGCACCTCGCATGTACAGCAGGCGTTGGAAAGGAGAGAAAGTTTATTTATTTTCAAGCTTTGTTTGGTCCTTTGGTTCAATAATTGTTTACTATGCAGAGACTCCGCTGCAGCAATAAGTGTGTTTGTAATCTGAATAGTTTGCTATTTGTTATTGATGTACTAGGACATGATTGTTTGTTGTACAAATTTTACTCGTACTGAATTTAGAAATGCAATTCTGATCACCTTGAAATGTGTGGTTCACCCAATTACCGCTTTCAGAAATTTTCGTTCCCGCGAGAACGATCGTATGACATTCGCCAAAACAGAAAGGGAAACCCGCCGCAGTCGATCATGCAAGCACCGTACGAGACGCCCAGCAGAAGACCTCTCTCTTATTATCATTAAGAGCTCATTGTTCCCATCTGCCCACTTTATAGCGACAATTACTGCCATTTGTGGTTTTATTTTTAGCGCCGTTCGCAGCCTCCGGAAAAAGCCATCTGGTTACCTTCCAGGTACTGCCATCGTCTCGACGACGGCGACTACGGCGACGTCCATCAATTGACGTCAATTGTGGCAGAACGTTGTATGTTATAGCGATCTTTTTACGACCACCGTCAGCTCCGATCTTTCATGGTGAGCTTTCATTAAAGGGATGCAACGAAAAAAAAAACCCCGACTAGCTCAATTAAAGTACAGTTTTTTTTAAGTTACTGAGGGCTAAATACAGCAACCTTAAATTCAATAGGCCGTACACGATTGACTTACGTCATGTTATGGGTGATAAATTCGATGCTTAGAGAGTGAACTTCATCAACCATTTCGTGTCATGGACGTTCCTTTGATCCTTAGATTGCACCAACTGGACAGGTTTTCGATGTGAATGTTCTAAAAATAGATCTTCTCTTGTTTCACCTGTGTGCCTGACGAGGGGTTTGTGGGTACAGTGAGCGGGACCAAACACCGGTTCTAATAGAGCGTAAAACTAGCATTCAAGTATTGTGCAAAGTCAGCTCAGTCGACTCCGACTCGACTCGGAGTAAGAAGGGGCTTAGCGCGGCTTGTAAATCTGAGAAGTCAAAAAGGCAATTGAACGACAAAGTTAGAAGTCGTGAGGGCTTCGGATTGCCCGTTTGTAAACAGAGGCAAATACGTTCTTCGTTCCATTTGCAACGAGAATCGTGGAGGAACGAGGCAGGTGCCAACCTAGTAGCTTGAATCCGATCTATTTATAGCACTGCAATTACATTCAAGCTCAAGAGGTTTTGTTGTTGCTGCCGTCCATTTATGTAAAGTTTTACGACTTGCACTTCTTAAACAGGCGGGGTCAATTGATTGATGACGGTTGCTGTCGTAATATTGTCGATACATGTTCGAAGTTCGAAGCTGCTTTATTGGGCTGCTCTGCCAAGCGGTTCATGTTCGATGTGGGTTTGTGAGTCACAATTTGTGATGGAGTCTTTTCAGTCCTATTGTACGATTGCTAGTCTTGTCACGTGCAGACTTCATCTGGTTCACTTTGCAAAAAATTCTGAAAAAATAAGATTTTGTCGTTCACGTGTGCGAAAAAATTAAAATAAAGGGGTTCCGATCAAAATTTGGTCAAACAGTAATGTGTGTGAGTCGATCAAAGTTTTTATTAATAAGTCAAATTCTTTTCCTTTTTCAAGTTCAGTTAATACAGAATACAGAAGAAATATTCAGCTAAGCTTCCTTTTTACCGAGTGCGAATTTCCGGGTCTTTCGTTTAACATTTGCCATAAGATTTTGTACAGTCTCCAGTTGACGCCAGTTTGCCTTGAACTGTTTCTCGCTCACAACAGCTTCCGGTTCCGCTTGACGATGGCCCAATATTGTTTGATTGGGCGGAGATCTGAAATAAAATAAAACACTGAAACACTTTTTTAAAATTTTCGCTAGTAAACGCGAACAAATTCCTTTAAATTCTACTGGAAGCTTATCTTTTGAAAGATATGCCTATTTCGTCTGCGTCTTACAGACTTCTTCAGTGTCGAGTGCGAAATAGGCCTATCTGTCAAAAGATAAGCTTCTAGTAGAATTTAAAGGAATTTGCTTGCGTTTACTAGCAAAAATTTGGAAATAAGTGTTTCAATGTTTTATTTTTTATTTATAAAAAGTGATCAAATGAAGTATTAATTTTAAATTCTCCTAATGTCCTAATCATAATCGTTCTACTAATACGCTCAAAAAAGTTTTTTTAAATAGTGTTTTTTTTTTTTCAAAAAAGTGAAAGTGAATCTTTATTTCTTTTTGAAGTTCATTGTCTACAAAACAAAGGAAAATTATATGATTAGGCATCCGATTTTCCTAATGCAAACTGACGTTTTTTACGTTTCACACCTTTCATCAAGTTTTGTACCGCAGTTATATCCACCTGAACGCCAATTTTCATTGAACTATTTTTCACTTCCTTTTTTTGAGTTCTCTTGAGCTTTCTCTTTACGATTGCCCAATATTTTTCCAATTGGGTGCAGTTACAGTCAGTTTGGCGGGTTTTTCTCGTTGGGTACGGTTTTTACACTAATAGGCGCGATACTATTCCTGAGCCATTTTTCCGCAGTGGTATAAAGCAAGGTTTGGCCAAAACAGCACAGAAGAACTATGTTTCTTCAAGAAAGACAATAAGCGCTTTGCAAGCATTCCTTAACATAAATATCTTGGTTGACTGCGCAAAACAAAACTTTCGCTTTTTTGTCCACAGGTGCCTCGCCAAACCAAGGATTTTTTCGGGAACATTGAATTATCTTGAACTTTTCCTTTTCCAGTAGCCGCATAAAACTCTTGACCTGGGAGCTGCTTGAAATCAACCTTGACGTACAGGGTGTGGCAGAAAATAATGCGAAAATTTGTTCTACTTCTTTCAAATCCCATTTTCAACTAATTCAACCAATAATATCAACATTTTCGTGTGCAGTTATCTTTATGAAGTCCTTTTAAACAAATTTATTCAATGTGTCCTCCATTTTTAATAATAACATGCCTTTCGGACGTAGTCCTCCGACATGGACTGCCATGTGCGTGTTATGGTTGACTTCAGGGTTTTCACACTAGGGTGTGATGTTTTGCAGGCTCATGCTTCAACATATGCCCAAATCGAATAATCCAACGGATTAAGATCTGGACTGCTAGGGGGGCACAAATCCTTCGGCCAAAACGTCATGTTATCGTTCAACCATTGTTGGGTTCGATTGGACGTGTGACACGGTGCTCCATCCTGCTGTAGGACAACGCTTTGGGCTTTGGAGAAGTTGGCCATCACCCAGGGAAGCACTTGGTCCTTTAAAATACGATATACACTTCGGTATTGATTTTAACTGCAGCATCAATGAAAACAGGCCAAATGACACCATCATGACACCAGCCGGATGTTTGGTTTGAAATTTGAATTTCACTTTTTCCGGAACGTTCTCCATTTTCTGCGGTGAAATGAACTGGTCCGTGCCACTGTTGGCCACAGCATCGATGCTGAAAAGCTTTTCGTCGGAAACAGGATTATCATTTTTTCCTTCTTCAACAAGAAAAGCAATCGCTTGGAACGAGTCACTCGTATTTGTAATGAAGTGGTGTTTCACTCTGGTTCTGGAAGATACATGCAGGTCTTCTTTGATGATTCTTCGCATAGATTCCTCCAAAATATTGGCTTCCTTTGCAAGTTTTCTAATGGAACGCACCGGGTTGCGAACAATTTTTGCACGGACCGATTTGATCACGGCCGCTTCCCGGCTTCTGCTGCTTAAAGCCATCCTGCAGTGACTTTTTTATGCGGTAAACTGTTGCCAATTTGCAATAAAACAAATATAATGTTTGGATACAGCACTTGAAAGTTAACATAAACAAATACACTTTCAACAGAAATTAGTCACTAGCTACACGAATTAACCCAATACTCAAGTTTGAACATTTTCGCATTATTTTCTGCCGCACCCTGTATGTTTCATCGTCCTTTACGACGCAATCAAACTTGGTCAATAAACTCGTGTACAACTTACACACTTCCTTTGACTGTTGTGTTTTGCTTATCACCTCGATTATGTTCCACTGTTACATTATATGTTGACAGTCCGGATTGTTTCCTTGCTCTTTGCACTGTTGCGTGGGTCTTTCCCAATATGTTTCCTATATCTCTGTTGGAAAGGTTCGGATTGCGTTTGAAAATGTAGGCTCATATTCTTCCGGTTGCTGCGGCTTCCTGGTTTCGGTTTCCTCCTGATCCCGACTTTCTGGCAGCCTTCAGACGTTCTCCGAACACTTTCATAACATTCGTCACGGTTGATTAGGTAATATTAAGTGATTTTGCCAAGTCGTCGGGGGAAATATTTGGATTTTGCTTATGCGCGTGCAAAATTTCGATACTTTTGCTACTCTTCTTGCTTCGAAGCCATTTTGACAACTAAATAGAAAATGGAAAAAACAAAATAGAGTCAACATTTCGTACGTATACATTTACAAAATAACGGGTGATCAAGTTTTATAAAAGCCCGTTTAAAAAATTTAGTTATATTTGAGTCGATCAAATTTTGACAGGTCCACCCTTTACGCCTCCTTTGACTTGGAATTAAACGAGGGAAAATTTTACGCGGTTTTTAAAATTCAATTTTTTTTCTGTGAAGTTTACATATCTGGAATGAAAATCATTTGGAGGGACTGATTTATTTTCTATCGATTCCGTTTTAATTGCTTACCCTGTGACAGATACACGTACATCGTCTACCACCTGCAGACTTTTTCGGGCAGTTAGGATCTCTCAAAAGGCTCTACAAAGAGAATTCCGGTAAGAGCTTCGATTAAAATCAAAAGATTGTCTGGAATATCAGTTTAAATTTCTCCTCTGAATTTGAAATCCATTGATATATTACTCTTCATCTGCGACGTTTTATGTGGTTCTTTAAACTTGATTGCAAACTGTTTGCTTCGAGCCTTTAAAATATGAACATTGGTAGAATGTCTCAAATCTAAGAAATAAATTTGCACTTTTATTAATGTTACTCTAGAGAGTCCATGGGATATTGTTAACAAATAAACCACTAATTAGTTTCAATTCCGCCACAAAGCTAGTTTCCAACTTTCGTTTATTGTTTTGCACCACACCGCACTCGTACAAAGTAACGCGTAGCAGTCAGAACTATAAAGATATCATCAATTTATTTGCTTAGCTGTGACCCTTCCTAACTTTCCACACCCCGATTGACGTCAAGAGATCTATTTTCACACAAACAGAAATTAAATTTCCATAAACACCTCGTAAAATTAATGCCGTACACCGATATTGTCACTCATAATATCCGATAGGCACATTTGCCTCGTAAAACATCTACACGCGCACGTCCTAGTAGTCCCAGGTGTCAATAAACTGGGAGCCGGAAGCGTGCGATATTTTTTTTTAAATATTCTAACATACAACCTCAGCCGGCGGGCGTTAATTCACTTCACCTCAAGCAAATTAAGACGTAAATCGCCTGGTCCAAGCTCGCCCCCAAACAGGTGGCATGATTAATGGACATCTTGAGCGCAATAAACACAACATAATTCATAAGTAAGGAGGATGCGTCCGAAAATGTCTTCCTATTTATCTAGCAAACCGCCGAACTGCGACAGAACGCACGATCTGCCAGCTAATTAATAAGTCAACGTCGACACGTCTAATCTCTCCCTGCCTGTTCACAACAAGTGGGGCACGACTAGCGGGTGTGATCAGGTAATGAATATGCCGAACGCTATCAAATGTCGCCCACACAGCTTATACATATGCGTACGTGCATTTCCATCTAGGAAGAAACCGATTCTTCAATATCAATCGCGGCATCGTTTGAAAAGCAATTTCGGAGTGTCGGTAATTGGTTCAGTTTGGACACCGTGCCGATGATTTAGGTTAGATTCATCCTGAGCTCGCATGAATATTCAACAGGCAGTGACAAACGTCGCGATTCGCCAGCAATAAACGGTCGGGAAACTTTTTCGGCAATTCGCTCTCGTTGGCATCAAAGCCGACGGATAAATGGTGGGAATTGGGTATCCGATATATTTTTTTTCCTGTGGCGACCCGCCGCGAATTGAACACCTGTTGGCCATATTTCATTCACGAGAATGAGTTTTTTTGCTTTGATGTTTGTTTCTATCTATTCATGTGTGCAAAAGTTTGAATGGCTTACAGTTTTTGCATATGGGCGGATGCGGGTGGAAAACGGAAGGAGGAAACGATATTTGAAAACAACTTTGGTGGAAATTAATGGACGGATTAAGCGCGTCATTTGAATATTCGGCGGCGATAATTTTTCGCCTTTTTGCGATGTTGCACCGACAACAATGTAATCAATAATGTGTATTTAAGAAGAAGTTTTTTGAGGATCGACCGAAGATGTTTTGTTGAATAACATTTCCTACCACGATTTTTGGAGTTAACTTATTGAATGAAATATATAACGTGTCACTTTTAAGTGATTAGGTCACTAAAACGTCACTTTTTCCGAAAATAAGTCACTAAAGTCATTATTTTACAGTCATCGTTTCTACTAGTGAATAATTCGCCGAAAAAAAAAATACCATGCAACATGTCACGTTTCAACACTATCTGACATTTTTTTTGCCGGAATGAGTAATTCAAAATTAACGTGCATATGTTGACAAAAAATAAGTTGCTTAAAATTTTGCCGTTTATATTCGCCGTTTTGTGAGCTAAAACTCGCCAGGGTGCGAACCAGGGTTGCCACAGGCACCGATTTATCTAGGTTAACATATATTTTTTCAGTTCTTTCCATACAGATTTCTGTATGTAAAGATTACAGATTTTTGAAATAAACCAAGATTTTTAGGATTTTTAGCAATTGCTTGTCCACTCAAAAACCTCAAATTTCAAAAACCTCAAAGTACATTTTAGGATCTATTTTTTTCCAATTCTACTTTCAGTGTATTGTTTTAGGTCCGTGAAGGAAACAACTAACACTGAAACTACAGTAACAGATGACAGTCTGAAAGTCATTTTGTGTGTGTGCCCCCAAATGATTTCTCCGTTTTTTTAAAGATAATCTCCTAGGAAAATTTTATAGAATTTCAAAAAGATTCTATAAAAAGTTTTCAGACATTCCTTAAGATATTTCTTCTGGCCTCGCTATAGGTATTATTCAGGAAATTGTAATTATTTCTCTGGGGATTCTTTCATTAGTTTCTTCTGGCATTTCATCGGCAGTTTTTCAAAACTACCTTGTCATAAAATTTTTGGAGGAATCCGTGAACTTGCAAAGTTTTGTGATTCGAAAGGAATCGTTGGAAGACGCATGAAAAAACTACACAAAAATTACACGGTGATTCCTGAAGTGATAATTTGAGGAAAGCCTGATTTGTTGAAGTCATAATCTCACATACTTAATTCTTACCTTTTAAAATTACGCAAGGGGCTAAGGCAGTATTGTTTTTAATACTGTGTCTAGTTTGCAAGGATTCTAACATATAGTTTTTCAGAAGTTACTTAAATAATTTCGTGAAGTATACCCCTGCAGAATTGTTTGTTTCAAAGTTCCTCAAAATATTGCCCCACTAATAATGTCAGTATTTCCTGCAGGAAATTGAAAAGTATTCCAATTTAGATGTATTTTCATGCATTCACGCAGAGGAATTCTGTGAAATAGGGATTATGTTCTTAATAGTTATTTTATATATATTGCGCAATTGTTAAACAATTTAAGAACGATTTCGAAACAAGGCTTTTGGGCTTTGGATCAGATGAAGGATCGGTAATCCTTCAAGAAGCTGCTGAAACGTGACTCAGGCTTTTTGTGCAAGCTACGCATGCGAAGTCTTTGCAAGTTCTGTTTCCATCTGCAGCCAGATGGCTATCGTTGCCGTCAGTTGTCAAAAGGAATTGGTTTCACTGCGTGTTTACATTCTGAAAAACAAGTTTGTGTGTCGGAATTAGATTTTTGGCAGCGAAGTCATCAAAATGCGAGCCCCGAAAAGCGTCAACAGATTATGCACAAATTGTGCTCTATTTTCAATATTTACAATATTTGAAAATTATTTGGCAACATTAGAATGTTTTCTGGAAATCATCGTATTCATTCCAAAGCATTAAAGTGATATTTTGAAACCTTATATTTTTAAATTTGTCTGTCTTGAAAAATCATCTTAGATAGGACATTTCATGTATTTTTCTGATTAATTTTTTGTCAGTTTTATAATTCTTAGAACATTGCATTAATACTGCTGCAATTTAGGTCAAAAACAAGCAATTGCATTTGCAACTATTGGAAACAGACTTTTCGACTGCTGTTATTCAATTGCAGCATTTAATTTTCACATTGTAGTGAACCTTAATTTTTAAAGAGTGATATTACGAAATATTATTTTAGATTATATAGAAAAACAATAATATATTTTAACAAGCACGTAAAATTTCCCTCGTTTAATTCCAAGCCAAAGGTGGAGTATACAACGAAATTGTTTGCAATCTTTCATGCGCCATAAAAAATGTTTGCATCTTTCGTAAAACAGACTAGATTCAGGCGTAATCTGGCTTCAATTTACATGAAATATCCCATTATTTTCTGCCAAATCTAGCATTCCCTTTATGATGAGATGAGATGAGATACTACCATCTATTGTAGCAAGGTAACTTTCCATAGCAGTTTAATAATCTTTTAAAAATAAAAAAAACAATTTGATCAGGATTCTATTGTCTTCTGGCTTCTATATGAAGGGCCAAAAACGTTTGGGCGGGCCCGTAAGCAGAGACACTTACGCGAAACCCGCGAAAGTAGGGAAGAGAATCTCTTTCCAAAAGCAAGTTCACACACACAGCATTAGAAGCGAGCCCTCGATTGACAGAATAAACCCAATAGATGGGGTCGAAGAGCCCGCCCTCGTTCCGCGAAATGTTAACAATAGGGAGGAGGCAGTCCCATGCTCCCTATCCAAATCGTTTCACTTGGGTGCCCTGATGGTCCCTCCCTTCTCCCGTTATATATTATGTCGATATAATGATATTCAATATATTTTGTAGTGCTCATTTGATTGCTTACCTTGTGTTAAAAAAATTGTCTGAAAGTAAAATTGGCTAGGGTTTATACCGTTCTTTATTGCTCTACCCAAGTAACATTGCCAAAACCATCCAGCTTTATTAAGTTTTACCAAAGTTTTATGAAAGCCACTAGAAATCAATTCGGTTTTATTATAGCAGCAAGAGATGCCAATAGATTTCAAATTTTAGTCAGGTTTATAAGAACCTACACAGCTTCTTTACAACGATCTTAAAACCTTGACTTCTAAAATTTATTTAACTCCTATCAAAGGTTTCACTTTGACTTTATTAACTCATAAAATGCTGTTTTGAAATGCTGTTTTGAAATGCTGTTTTAGGACTCATTCATATTATGTTATTATGGTCTGTTGAAAAATCATTTTAAACCATTTTGCCTCCAGTAAATGCATTAAACGGCTAATTGGCATTGAGGAAAGCTACCAAGCGACCAGATAGTTTTATAGTAGCCATTGCTAAGATAAATTGGCTTTTTGGCAAAACTGTGATTTCTTGCAATCGCCATATTGAAATATATGAAATAATTAAAATGTGGAAAAATAAATACACCAACGTTTAAATGTAATACAATTTGACTGTAGATCTGAGACAAACTTCCATCAATTTTCAGAAGTTTCTTGATTAGTTTATCGAATATATTTCTTTCAATTGTATGTTAACTCGCATAATTTCCGAAGCGCATTAATTAAAAAACAAGCTCTTATCGTGCCAATATTCACCACAAAATTAAATGCGCATATGATTTGGAGCATGATACGCTGTGAAAAACTCAATTTGTTTTATATATTTTGCTATCAATCATAATTTACCGCAACACTTGAACTTTTTTCTTAGTCATTATTTACTGTTGAATGAATCAGAAGAACAGAGAATCGAACAAAGCAGAACAACAGAAACCAACCCCACGATATCACCATTAAGTTTGACAGCTGTGGCCATTTGGCCCTATGCTGGTTTTGATGGCAACCAATAGGTTTTATGAAGGTTCTCAAGTGGTCATAACATCTTTCACTAGCACTTTTTCAAAATCTTTGTGGTCTTAGAAAGGTTTTATTAATTTGTTTTCCCAACCGTCTATAGAGTGGGCCACTTTGTACACATTTCGGCTTTAAAGATGCATAGAAGAGATGTTGGTGGACAAATGAATGTAGTAGTTTTGAATGTAGTTTCATCAACAAAGCCGGGAGGAGTGCAATACGGTTGGAATAGAACTGATATTGTTACTTGGGTGTGTTGTCTCGATGTTACTGCATTTGAAGAGTTGACTTTAGAATGACTATATGATATTGCTCGTGATCATAGGATAGGTAAGAGAACAGAAAGAAAAAAGGATTTGTGATTGGTAACACGCCATGCGCATGTGAGATTTTCATGGTGATATTCTCACAACGGTCGTTCAGAATGGTTCGACGGATGCATATGAGAGATCATTCCCGTTGAGTTTTCGCTCGTTTACTCAATTTCATCATGTTTGGTTATGGAATACAAGAAACGTTTTACAATGTGCATCATTTGGGAATAACAGGGCAATGATCCCCCATGGCATCTTCAAGTGATCATTGCAAGCTGTCCATTTGGTTCAGGCACTTTTGAACGTTGAATCGATCGTAAATATGTCTGTGATGCTTCACGTCAATGTGTTTGGTCCTTTTGCTTGGCTATACCAACGCATCATCAGTTGTCCTCGTAAATTGTCAAAGGGCTGGCAGCTACATGAAGGTCTTCCTGAACTCCGCAGATCCACACGGCCGCTTCCTTGCTGCGCTGAGAGCGATGTACTCAAGTACGCTTGATGACAACGATACCGTCGATTGCTTTTGGCTACTACACAGAAACAAAAGTGTTCCCAACAATTAAACGGACCGTAAACTAAGTCACGTTTTCAGGTTTTTAATAACGTGATCTAGTTCCCGATTTCGTGATTCAGTTCACGGTCTATTTTTGCTCAAATATGCAGGAAAGCCGTCTTCATATCCATTTGGTGAAAGAAGCTTGGCCACTGAAGCGAACGTTTCTTCGTAGTCCAGTCCCGGTTTCTGGAGGACAACTTTTGCAACGGATCGGGCCTTGTACCAAACTGTTCGTCTATGTTTGTCCTCCTCAAAGCGGAAATCCCAATTCGTTTTTTTGTGCTGAAACAAGCAGTAAGTAAGTGGTGGATACGGATACAAGAGAACCAACCACGATTACCTAGTTTAATTTAACTTATGTTGGCATCGTGTTGTTTTGGAAAAAATGTCGCTTAACTTTTTGAAAAGACCAAAGTTACAAAGAAAGCCTCTCTTCCTTTACTTTTTCTTTTATTGATAACTAAGAAAACTCTAAAACGGTTCCGTCATCAGTGAAAAAGAAAGCACGAGGAGGTAATCTCTCATTGTTACTGAGGTCCTTTTTAAAAGCTGAACAAGAATACGTTTCTTTTCTGACTATCGACGATAGAAAAAAAAATTAACGCACACAACGCTGCACAACTTCAAATCAGTAAGCCAAGACAACGACTGTTGGAGTTTTCTTGAAACAATCCTGTTGTCCTGTTTCCCATTGGCTTCCTAAATTTAAAATTTGAAACACTTATTGCTCACTTTTTTTTGTGTAAACCACATAAAGTACCACATCACTCACGCAGACGGCGTGTGGTGACTCGCAGGTGTTTCAGAAACTTAGCTACCCGTGAAAAGTGACATCAGGTTTCCCCAACAATTCATTCTGGCTTTGCCTCTCGATCGCAAAGGAGAAGGGATCGAGAAAGAGAGACGGAAAGGCTACGGTCGGTCGGCTTTTCCTTTTGAAATACGAATCTCACGTAGTCCACCAGGAGACCACCACCAATTTTGTGCCTCTGCCTCTATCCTCTGCACGCGCAAATCTGCGCACCCCGCGATCTTCAGCAGTCCCAAGAGAAGAGTTTCCCATAAGGTGGAACAGATTCATTTCGCGGGTTATTTATAACCTTTCCGATTCTTGTCACTCCTTCCTTCTCAAATGCTGCTGGCTGCTTCGGTCGATCGAACGTTTGTGGACTACACCGTGGCGGGCACGTCGCGTCTTTCGAGATGTTGCACCGGTGTGTGGTGTGGGGCTCACCCATCCATGTAGCCATGTTTGCTAAATCCTTTCCTCATCCTCCGTTCGCGTCGCCCGTCTGTCTATTTAGTTGCATTGGAAGATTAAGATATTAAATATCGTATATAGCACGTTCATTCAGTTATATTCTCCCCCCACGGTGGAATGGCCGCAATCCGGACGGCGGTGCTGTGTGATCGTTTCTGGCTTTATTTTGGTTAGACTTGTGCGCCGATGCGTTCGGCGGGGGCGCGTCGGTATGGCTATCAAAACGTCAAACTTTCAAAAATGCATTCTTAAACAAAATCGGGGCTGAAGGTTAAGTTTTCATTCTGTCGTTACTCTTGTCACACTAATGCAAACTTACATTACTATGAGGAAGGGAAAACATGAACCCTCGTGATTGTGGGGTTGTTTCTGAAAAATTAGAGTCATATTATAATAAACTAGCCAACATTTAATAACTACAAGGTACAGCCTCATTGCGTTGTTCGAAATGATGGTGTAGGACTACGCTTCTTAATATCCTTCCAAACATGAAGTTTTGGAAATCGAATTATCAAATGACTTTAAAGTGCATGAAACGTCAATATCTGGTGTTATTTAGAATTTTGTTTTTAGAAATTTGGCTTTCTGGGACTTTTTTCATGAGTAGTACTGTGATATACAATTTTTATCTGGGACTTTTTTCATGAGTAGTACCGTGATTAAAACTTTGATTGAACTACATATATATTATTTAAAATCATAATTACCATTTGGTTGGAGATACTCACTTTTTTCATTGGGATGGTCCATAAATATTTCGGTTAGGTCGATTTATATATAAATATCGAAAATGTCAACAAAAGCTTGATAATCGGCCAGAATTCCCAAAAAGAATCATTGAATTTTCCCAAAAGGGAATGCTAGAGTTGGAAGAAAATAATGGGATATTTTATGTAAATTTAAGCCAGATAACGCCTGAATCAAACCTATTGCATGAAAGATTGCAAACATTGCTGTATGGCTCATCAAAGACTACAACCAGTTGCGTTGTTTACGCCTCCTTTGACTTGGAATTAAACGAAGGGAAATTTTACGCGCTTGTTAAATTTTTTTTTTCTGTGCGCTTTTTTGGGTAGCGTTCGGCAACGGCATTGTTTTGTGTTACAGTACAAATATCCAGACCCACAGGCAGTTAAACGTCAATATGTTTTGTGTTTCCTTATGACACATTAATTTTGGTCGTCACGATTCGGCACATCTTGCACTTCATATGTCATAAGTTTAACTTTTTGTGCATATGGTTGTGATTTTCAAATATAGTGAGCCACATTTGACTTGAAAAGTGGGGATGTTTCTTAATAATGGGTTCGACCTTCTGGTCCATTTGTCGGGAGCATAACTTTCTCTTCATTTCGTATCCAACCGTCACACTGTTAAATGCAGGTCAAACAATTTTCACACACTAAACGCAATATTTTAGGTCGGATTTAGCTTTTTCGTGAAGTCACTTAGAGACAGAGTGAGATTTAAAAGCCGTTCTGTACAAAATGCATGCGCTTACTTCCACTTGCCTCGTTGCCCATTTATAAAATTAAACAAGGATATAAACATGTTGTACTGTGTAACAAAATTAAGAATTCCACCTGTCATGTAAAGAAAATGAAATTTAACATCAACAGGCTTTAATGCAATTTGTTTGTAATAAAGACTGTACTCGAAAAAGTTAGACACATTGATAAGCTGTGAGTAAACATTTGAAATTTTGACTGAAGCTAGCCAAGAGTGTAATGTTGGCAAAATTTCATCACAATCTGTCAAGTGGTTATTGAGAATCGGAGCAAGAGCAGATCCTCCAAAAAGTTATGTGCGCGTCGTGGGGAACCAACTGCGTCCCATAGATGCATCGGAAAAAGTTTGTGTCGCGATCGTCGCTGCATTCAGCCATTTCCATCGAGGTTGAGCGCACTTTGATGGATGTTTAAAATGTGTCTGCCGACTGACGCGCACAGCAAGGGTAAATCTTAAAAAAGGCTGTGATGGATGTTAGTAGGCATTCTTCTGTTTTTCTGTTATTTCAACATATAGAACGCATATTTATTTGAAATCTTATTTCATTTAAATGTTTATCCATTAGTTAAACCTCCTTGATACCACAATTTGGAGGCTTCCACCTGGTTTGTCGAAAAAACGATTAACCGTGCCGGCCTCCACATCTACAAGGCCAGACAGACAACAAATCGGAACGACAATCAAGCCACGGTAGCCAAAATCTGCACCAGAATTCCGTACTGAAAGTGGCTGTCGAAACGGTGGAACGTCGTGGCGAAACCAAGACGGACACATAGAAAATATCGCGGCAAGAGTTTTACGTTGCCACATCACGCTTGGCCGTTCCCTAGGAGATAAGAAAGAATTCGCTAAAAAGTTCTTGATTTGACTGGCCATCTACGGGTGTGGAGAGTTGTCCCAGTCATACAACACGACAGGTATCATGCAGTGGCAAATCTACCGAGACGAGTGCCTCCATAAGCACTTGCTGTCGTTCCTACGATTTCACGGAGGTGAGACACTGATTTGGTCGGATTTGGCATCAATGTTGTGTTTGTACCAAAAAGCTTGAACCCACCGATCTCAACCGGAAGTATTCTAGAACAAGCTAGTTTTGAAGAAGTAAAAATATCAAAAAAGTCAAAATAGTGGGGCCATTGCTTAAAACCTGATGAGTGGTTTCAAAGGCAATGATGTATGATATGTACTACCACCCATTGTAGCACGGAAACTAAGTCCAACAGCAATGGGCTCTCCTCTCTGTTAGACTAGATCAAGCTTTATCAACCACTGATTATCCTAATCATGCCATTATATGAAGGGCAAAAAATGGGTTGGGTGGATCGATAGGCAACTTCACTCATACGTGAAGGGATTCACAGGGATATAAAAAATCTCCTTCCAACAACAAGATTGAACAATTCTATACAAAATAGTCAGAAGGTCGCAGATAACATTTGTAAACAATGGCTTCTGGCGTACTTTTCTGGGATCTGCTTGCTCCCACAAACAAAATAGCACCAGAAACAAATACAAGGAGTTATTACATTCCCGTCGGTAGTGGATATAGGTGTGAGCAATCTGGAATTTCCAGGTAATTTACGTTTTAAGTTTACAATTGTTACTTTCGACCTTTTGACGATTTTGTCTAGAATTGGTCAAAAGAGCAAGCTAACTAACACGAGGATGTCCCAATGGGCGGGGAGGAGAGCCCGCCCTCTATTCACGAACTCTCCCCATCCAGAGTGCTACAATCGGGTGGCCTGATGGTCCCTCCTATTCCCATGAAATATTTATGTAATAGTGCATATATTTATGTAAATGAAAAATACTGCAATCACTCGTATTATATACGAAAGAGATCCAATAAACAAATGGTGTAGAAACCTAACCATAATGTAGTGGGTTATTCACTGAAAATTTAAAAAATGACTAAAAATTAATTATTGGCTTACTTTATTTTTGGAGTACAGTCTTTATGTTAATCGTGTAATTGAATGATGTAATGTTTCTTTACAAGAGAAATTTGCAGAGTGTTTCGGAAGTTTTCTTCCAAAGCCAAATGAATAGCGCCTTAACTAATTTATCAGCAAAACTTGTATACTCGGAACTATTTTCAATGTTTATTAATTTGAAGAACATAGCACTCCCTGCATGACACAATTTCCCGTAAAAATTTTACAAAATTTATCAGAAAAAGGTTCTTGATGCTTAACTAAACACTTATTGACATTGGTTTAAAATACTCATACACAGTTAATAAAAAAATGTAATTTTCAATGTATTTACATGCACATAATTGGAGCATTCAAAAAGATTCAAAATTACAGTCAAAAATAAAATTACATGAATTGAAAAATACATGGCGCTTTATTTTTACACGAGTTGAAAACATCTCATGTAATTTTAAACG
Source organism: Aedes japonicus (assembly GCA_034211315.2). Classification (NCBI taxonomy): domain Eukaryota; kingdom Metazoa; phylum Arthropoda; class Insecta; order Diptera; family Culicidae; genus Aedes; species Aedes japonicus. The sequence continues at coordinate 241,888 of JASCZW010000664.1, read as the reverse complement.
TTATTGAATTTATGCATGTTCTGTCCCAAAAAAAGTTCATTTATATAAAATCAATTAATTAAAGCATTAAAAACACGAGTATAATGGTAAATGGATTTCATCATTCATTAAATTTACTACCATCATATTATTAAACCTTCTCCCGAAGACTTTATTTCCCAATCGACAATAACAAACTGACACTGATCTCCTGGTTTTGTTTATGAACATTTTCGATTGAATGAAAATAACAGCTTCACAACATGACTGGTTTTTTTTTCCCGATGTTATATCATCAGAATTTTAAGTTACTCTTTGTAACAATTATAAACTAGCAACTGAGATTTCGGGTCAGATCGTGTTAAGTGTTGGGTAACGAATGACAGCAGAAGAAAGCAACAAAAGGTTCGGGCGTCATGGTTCATTGGTTTCAGTGAACAAACATATAATTTTACATGTTCATGTTAACTCTCAGTCTAATGAGTTGAAAAAGGAGAGCGTTTCAATTCATTTTTACACCATAATGTAAACATACGTTGTTGGACAAAGTTAGTAGAATATGAATGCGTTTTTGAATGTTTTTCAATGTTTCGGATTTTAAGTTGAAATTTCAACCAAAATAAGTTAATACATTCATGTAGTTTTCGAATTAAGCCGATTTACATGACGTGTAATTTTCATATTTTTTTGCTGTGTACAAGCAACTTAACCGCTGAATAAGTTGATATTATTGTATATATTTTTATTTGTGACACTTAACACTAAGCTGCATTCGTATTATAGCTGTTGTTCCTTCTGCAGTAAGACCATTCTCCGCGTAATGGCAACATTGTATTTGAGATATGATCATCGATCGTTTCGATCATTGTTTTAGTATTTGGACACCAATCTAAAATTACCGTTTCTTACGGTAACAGTTGAAAAGTCAATTTATTGTCTACAGTATGCGTAGTTTTGATAGACGTAAAACTCATCCTTCACTTTCTCGAAGTTCTCAATTCTCAAATTTTAATGTTGTCAGCAGTGTTGATAAAAGTCATGTTCGTTAGGTTCAGAAGCGTGGATTTTTAGGCAACATAACATGGACTTCCTATAAGATGCAAAAATGATAATTCCTGACAACAAACGGAACCAGATGAATGAACGTTTGGTTTTCAAAATGCTTTGAAATTCATATGTGTAAACAAATTCATTTTCACTATGAGTTTCGAAAAGTCAGAAATGAAGTTCAATAATGCGCAATGAATATCAACTACCTGTCGGGATCGGAAAAAAATCAAGGGCAGCCCAGTCCAGGGTATTCTTGCTCATCATTGCTAGCATCTTTTCCTATGGAACGACGATGACGGCCCTGGTTATTCCATGATCGTATTAGGATTCAAAATCTCTTAATCATAGAAAATCATCACGAGATTTTTGACCCGCACTTGCAGCCGACTTCATTCAAGTGACAGCGGTAACCATGAAAACCGGGAAAGTAAACATCATCATTACACTGGGATAAAATCATCTTCACTTCTCATGGATATTTTATGAAAATCCAAGGCACTGGTTGTCAGTTCAATATTGGCGTCACCGGCGCACAGGTCTAGTTTCGGGTGACTTTCTCGCACTTTTAATATGCAGAGTGGCCATGTGTGTGATCCTCTACTCCGTTGATGCTGTTGCTGAGAATACGGGTGATAATCAAAAAAAAAACGAAAAAAATTGCAACTCCGTGGAGCACGGTGAGAAAAAAAGTTTTATGTATTCCATTTGTTTCTGTCCAGGTGTTTTATGGTTGACTAAACGACGGCTCGAGGACTGGTTTTCGGCTGCTATCGGTCAATAATCAAATTTAATTTATTCGAAACCGATTTCGTTGCATCTTTCAAGAAAACGTTATGGCTTTAAATACGTTTATGGGTTGCAATCAGTTGAGTGATTCATGGAAATTGATTTTATGGGAATAAATTAGCAATTCCGAAACTGACGCAAAACTGTAAACTGTACCTGCGCATTTTCAGCAGAAAAATCAACAAACCAAGCCGCGATGCAATAAATTTGCTGCTGATTGGTCTCACGAGACTGGCGGGTGGGAAAACCCAGCGGCGAAAAAAAACGTGTGTCAGACAGCAATATTATTCATATTTTTTTGGTCAGCTCCTGTGAGACAGTGAAGTCGCCACAGCCACCATTTATCATTATTTTGCAAAATAGCAACACCGTTTATCATAATGTCCAGCGTGTGTTTCGAGTTGTCAAACTTATAAATTTTGCTTGTTTTCTCCACGCGTTCTGTCAACAAAATGTTTACTGCTCTGTTAAGCAACTCGTTTGATGTGTCCAAATAGAAATATTATCATATCGAACAGCATATAAAACGTCACTAATTTGTGTTGCCTCTTATTTTTTTTCAGATGTGTTCCCGCAACCTAGCGCTTTCGCTGGCACTTATCATCGCACTGGTACCTCTGGCAGCTGTGGCGTTACCTCATCACAGTGTCGCCAAGCGCAGCTCGTTTTTCGACATAGAGTGTAAGGGACAGTTCAACAAAGCGATCTTCTACCGGCTGGATCGGATATGTGAAGACTGCTATTCGTTATTCCGCGAACCACAAATTCTGTCCTTCTGCAAGTGAGTGAAACTGACCAGTTTTTTTACCGAAAATTTGCACCCTAACGCTACTAACGCTACCAAGGATATGCTTTTTATGATGCCTTAAGTAATGACGAGCATTCATTGAGTGCTTGTTTTGCTCGCATAAAACCAGCGAGATAAACGTGTAATCTGGTTTTTAATGACTGCGTTGCATGATGTCGATTGAATGAATCTAATGTTTCTTAATCAAACTTCAGGGTAAATCGTTGTTAACAAGACTTCTCTTGTGGTGGGCATCTGTGGATTGGATAAGCTACTTTCGACAATTGGGACATGTGGGAACAAATTTAAGTAGATTAGTGATTGATTTTACATGCACAACTTGTAACTGCGACGACAAGTCGATGATGGTGACAGAGTTCAACGAGAGCTCTGTAGACCAACCATCGATTAGCATGAGGAAATATACTCTGTAGGTGAATCTCCATTACTGTATATTTTGATTAAAGAACCGTAGAATTACAAAATCGTGAAGAATCCAGTATCCTTTGCTACACCTTATAAAAACAACAAACTTTTGTTAAGAAACTTAAATAGTCATCAAGATCTTGAAAATTTAGAATCGTAAAAACTCGTAGAACTCTTAGGGCATTTTCAACGGCGATCCAAATCGTTGATTGAATTTGGTGTTGTAAATTTATTTTTATACTGGATCTATTTTGCACCATTTTAAAACTGGTATATGTTTAATTGCAGCATTTGGGAACAAGAAAAACACCGTTCCAAAACACTACACTCTACTTGATAATACCAATTATTGAGTAAAATTTCAGCTTTTACTAAACAATATCTCAATATTATTGATTATATATTCTGAGGTTTACTTGTGAGCCGAATGAAAAGTAACCGTGTTTGCTGCGTGTGATGCTGGCGGTGGTCAAAAGGTTGTTGTGCTCGCCTCGGATGCTGATAATTACCTCTAGTTCCTCCTGGTGTTAGTGAATTGCCTTTTCGTTTCTTTTCTAAATATCGAATGCCTGTCTTTGTTTTTTTTAAAGCCACTGCATTTTCCGGAATACGCTGACTAGATCGAAATGCGAAGGTTCCAAGATTCCGAATAGTATTTCGATTGCTCGGAAATGAAAAGTAATGAAGTCTTCAAAGTAAATAATCTGTTTATTGATAGATCGGTCATGATAAGCACTTCCAAATAGCTCATACAGATAAGTTTTGGAGAAGCCTCTAGTTGACTCTAGTTGTTGCATAATGTCCAGGTACACCGCCCTTGGCATGCGGCAACGCAGAAAGTGCTTCTCGTTGTAAGTTTGCGTGTCGCGAAAGTAGTCCTGGAACAGCTGCTGATGACCGGAACGGAAATCACTGTCGACGTAGGGGCGTCATCCAGGCTGTGACCCTCTCCGTTTCGATTCTTGTTTATCCGCTGTCAACTACAAATCAGCATTATCTAATATCGTTGTAATGAAATGCATGCATTCACACAGTCACCTTCAGCCAAACGAAAGAACAAGTATTCCTAGTCGGCAGCTAACGGCGCACTCCTGGGATTAAACATTATTTGGTCAAACTAATCAATGGCAAAATGTTTGTGAAAAATTTGCGATCTCAGAAAAAAAACTTCTGTTCTCTGATGTTGAATGATCGACAGGATGACAGGTGTTGGCGGGTTTAACAACAAGAAATACAACACCGGTGCGGAGAACGTGGGAACGTTGGTCTATTTTAGCTGGTTTTATTCAACTTTCGCTGATGCAAATCAGGTATAAAGATGATCTAAAAATAGACCTCCGCTGAAGATGCCCTTATGTCACATATGTTCAATTCAACTGTTAAAGTGCTTAGCTGCTGAACTGAAAATCTCAGGAATATTCTGGGTTGTGAATATGGGTAGGTATGTTCCGTGCCGAAGGATTAAACACGCACATCCTAATGAAAGACAATCTACTGATTATTGAATGTTCCGAACATGCACAGCATAAAACTAAAATTCCATCGGTTGTGATCGATGATTGGAATCGCAACCCCATCGCCAATTCACAAAGGGCACGGAATTCTCACAGTTCTTCTACGCTGGAGATATCAATCGTGCACTCCGATTCTGGTCAACAAACCCAACAACGGGTGGCCTCATCGTCGTGTGAACGAAAACAAACACAACATCCTTACGATTTTTTGTTTGCATTTCCCTGTCCTTTGCCGAACCGAACTAGAACCGAACATTGCGAGAACCAGACACAAGAACTGCGGACAACAAACGGCCCTGGCATAGGTACAAATTTATGGTGACCCCCAACGGTTGAGTCTCCCTTGGTAGTTCCGAGAAATCAGCCATCGACCGACGGCCAACAAACAAGCCATCGCCCAGATTGACCGATCAAAAAGGCATAAATCGACAAAAAGAACCGCGCACACCGATCGTGTACGGGCAGATAATGAATGCAAAAATATACACACATAAAACTCTAGAAAGAGGCAAACTGAACCAAAACCAGCAAAACAAGGAAAAACGGCGTTCACGGATCGGGGTGGCCATAAGCAAGAAAGCTCCCGCACGACATCACCAGCAGTGTGCTGGGACTGGGAGAGAAGTGACCAGAACTGGAAATTTATGTAAGAGATAAGACCAGAAGAAATCCACGCGTGAGGCCTCGATTTTTCTGATCGGTCGGTTGGTCGGTAGTGGATTTTTCCTCCATCTCTCACTCTGCTTATTCAATACAAATTCAGGTTTCATCCTTTTGCCTGAACTGCTGCGCAACCCTTTTCCTGATGCTGTTTCAGCACGGTCGGTCGGTTGGTCGGTTGGTCGGAGCGATCTGCACTTTTTGATAGTTTCCACCGTGTCGGCATTCACGTCTTCATCAATTACTCTGCTCCCACCTACCTTACAAATAAAATGAATATACAAGCAGGCTGTGCTACACCTTACCTTTGAGCTGCCAGCGAACCGGCTTCGCAATTGACTTGCCAACCAACCAACCTACCAACCTGTTTGTTAAATTTGTTTTCATTCTCATGACGCGATCTTAATCAACGCGGGTCGGCAACTGCTGCGATCGGCTCTGGTTTGTCTGCGCTGTCCGTTGTTGGCGGGGGCCTTTGGTGGTGGTCTTCTGCGTTGCCAGTTCGTGGTGGATTAATGTTTTGTTTGTTTATAAATTTGCGGATGCAGGGCGATAAGTTGCGGATGATTTCCTGATCATATTGGTTGAAATCTTTATTTCCCCTAAAGAATGCATAATGGAACACTGCAGCTTGATGAGTATTTTATAGTTAACTCAGTGATTGAAAAGAAGAACAACATGCACAATAGACAATGCAATTCAATAGTTCGATAACATTGGTGTTGCACAGACTCTTAAGACATTATTTTTGATATTAATATTTAAGTAGAAAATTGCAAATATGAAAATGATTTTGTGACCATTATCAGTGAATTTTCAACATTCAGATGTCTCGCATACTGGAAGATATCAGTTTGCCCGCAAACACCAGTCAAACCGATAACGGCGGGTGTAACCATTCTAACAACGTTTTACCCCTACACAGTTTGAAAGAATCATGTAATTTACTGCGTTATCTACCAAAATAACCACGAGGTTATAATGGCATGCATAGAAAGGGCATATGTATTTTGTCTACACGCTTTTTTCTAAACAACCCAAATTTGAGTACAATTGACTCAAATTCGTCGGAAGTATGGCTACTCAAAAGTGCGTGAAGTGAGTAGAAGTAAACCGTTGAAAATTAGTAAACATCGGTCGGATTCCATTTTGGGTTTTCTAGAAATTGCGTATAGTGCATCATTGAAGTTGGATCAAAGCTCAAAAGGGCCTCACAAAACATCGAACTTATGCCATATCTTTTATTATGCGATAAGACATTGCTAAAATAGCATTATTGCATTGATAATCCAACAATATTTTCTTAAAGCTAATCTGATGCACAGATAATAATAAACAATAAATTTTCCGCGTTATCTAATGCACATGAAGGGGATGCTAGAATTGGCAGAAAATAATGTTCCATGTAAATTTAAGCCAGATATCGCTGGAACCAGGTCTGTTGTATGGAAGATTGCAAATATTGTTGTATGGTGCCTGAAAGATTGCAAACAATTTCGTTGTTTACGATTTCTTAAACTTGGACTTAAATGAGGTGAAATTTTGCGCGTCTGCCAAAATTTATTGTTTTTTTTTTCTGAGTGCTTCATTATTGGTGCTTCATTGGGTACACTAAGTGCAATAAAATATTGGTGATAGTTAAATTCTACGCCCTTGTGAGTTTTATTTACCAATTCCTCCTCAGTTTTCGTGACAAAATTGTTGGAGTAGATCTTAAGCTTCAGGTTGGCCCAGAAATTCTCGATGGGACGCAGCTGGGGGACGTTGTGCGGGTTCGCCGACTTAGGTAACACATCGATATTCAGCCGCTCCATCTTCTCCAACGATCGCTTCGAGCAGTGGGCCGTCGCCAGATCCGGCCAGAATACCGCGTCTTCGTCCTTATGGTATTTCTTGATGAACGACGCAACTTTCGGTAGGCATTTCGTACTTTATATTTCACCGTTAACGACCAGTCTGGAGCGAAAGAAGAGCGGCTTTAACACCCCCTTCTCGCTGATTGTCAGCCACAGCAGCACCTTCGTTGGAAACTTGGTGTGTGAAATGAACTTCACCTCAGAGCTCACTTCCTTCGTGGGGGAAATAAAATACAAAGTGCCCTGCCAGTCGTTGCCATCCAGGGTGAGATAGGTCTCGTCGTCCATCACCACCGCCACGTCGCGATTTACCTGGAAAATCGAGCTGACCATCTTATTCAGCCGCTGCCGCTGCGTCATTGCCTGCAGCTCCGAAACCAGTGGACGCGACTTCCGCTTCCTGACATGTATGTTCATGTTCGCCAGGTACGTTTTCACTGTTTGGCCGGTTGAACTGACCTCCCGGCCAAGCGCACGTAGCAATGTAGCCACTTTTCCCTCGGTCTTCCTCTTCAGTATCCTTTGAAACTTCTTGTTGCTCAGGGTAGTCGGCCGTCCGGAAGCAGGTTTTCGTATTTTTCTGGTTGTTGTCTAATAGTGCCAAGATGTTGTAGATACCGGAACGGGCGTATCCGGCGTCCACAAAGTGCCGCACGATGTCCGTTTTCGACGCGGCAGGGTGCCGTTCTGTGAACGCCCACACTTATGAACGAAGTTGCTTCAGTGTTTGTGTCATCACGGTTAGAGTTTGACTGATAGAGCTGTCAAATTTGTTCATGACATGAGTCAGCATCATGGGTTACTAGATTGATGCAGCATCGGTAGTTTCGTCAGTGCGGGTGAACGCAAACCCCTGATAATCGGTATTTTTTTCCATTTTTTAATGCAAACGTTAGTCACTTTCACACTTGTGCGTACGTTGAAGTCACAAAATAAAGAGAGCTGATCAAAGAATCGATTTATTCCGATGAGCTGATCGGCTCAGATCCGCTCTTTAAAATGAGCTGAATGGTAAAAAAACGCATTTATATTTAGTCAGGTGAAAACTGTTGGTGTTTGCACTTAATTTAACCCTCGAAATAGTAGTTTCTGCAGCGGTTATTTTTGCATATAGATTTGGCATTCATGGGATATTTCAAATAAATTGCAGCTATCCAACTTGTCGCCCTTTTAATAGATGGGACACACTATTCCTTCCATCCAATCCTTCGGTAAACGTTCCTCCTTCCAAATCTTGATAATTACCCAGTGTAGCTCCCTGACCAGTGCTTCACCAACATATTTCAATAGGTCGCGTGGGAGTTGGTCAACTTCAGCAGCGTTGTTGTTTTTCAACTGATCAATTTCCTCCTCAACATCCTGTAGGGTTGGGGTCGGGATCCTGTCATTTTCTTCGCGTGTTCCTAGATTTATTACCGTACCACTTTCGTTCGCTGTAACATTGCCGTTCAGGTGCTCGTCGAAGCACTGTTTCCACCTTTCAATCACCTCACACTCTCCTGTGAGAATGTTGCCTTCCAGGTCTCTGCAGATATCGGCTTGTGGTACGTACCCTTTGCGTGAGCTGTTCAACTTCTCGTAGAATTTGCGTGTGTCGTTAGCACGGTACAGTGCTTCCATTTCTTCGCGGTCTCGATCTTCCCTCTGGCGCTTTTTCCTTCGAAGAACAGAATTTTGTCTGTTCCGTGCCTGTCTATACCGTTCCACATTCGCTCTCGTACGGTGTTGCAGCATTCTCGCCCGTGCTGCATTCTTCTCCTCTACTAACTGCTTGCATTCGCCATCATATCAGTCATTTTATCTATTCGGCGCAGAAGTAACTAGTGTCACTATTGCAGTGCTACCAATGGCGGATCGAATATCTCTCCAGCCATTCTCAAGAGTAGCTGCGCCAAACTGTTCTTCCGTTGGTATGGCTGCTTCTAGCTGTTGCGCGTATTTCTGGGCAACTCCGGTTTCCCATAGTAGCTCAATGTTAGGTCGTGGCGTCCGAATTCGACGCGTTTTGTACACCGTCGAAAGTTTTGAGCGCATACATACTGCAACTTGGTAGTGGTCCAAGTCTATATTCGCGCTGCGGTAAGTGCGAACGTTGATGATATCGGAGAAGAACTTCCCGTCGAATAGAATATGGTCGATTTGATTCTCTGTTCTTTGGTCAGGTGATCTGCAAGTGGTTATGTGGATGTCTTTACGGGGGAAGAAGGTACTTCGGACTAGTAAACCATGGAAGGCCGCAAAGTTCACGCATCGTTGGCCGTTATCGTTCGATACGGGTATGCAGGCTTTTGGGCCCAATTACCGGTCTGTACATTGCATCCCATTCTACCTGAGAGTTCATGTCGCCAATGACGACTCTTACGTCCCGCTGTGTGCAGCCATCATACACTTGCTCTAGCTGCGCGTAGAACGCTTCTTTTTTATCATCGGATCTCCCTTTGTGTGGGCAGTGTACGTTGATGATGCAGTAGTTGAAGAAACGACACTTAATCCTCAGCTTGCACATTTTCGCATTGATCGGCAACCATCCAATCTCGCGTTTACGCATTTTGCCCAGCACTACAAAGCCGGTGCCCAGCTCGTTTGTGGAACCACAGCTCTGATAAAAAGTAGCCGCTCGATGCCCGCTTTTTCATGCCTTCTGTCCTGTCCAACAAACCGAAGTTATGTGGTTGAAGTTCGTCGTAGATTATCCTATCGCAGCCAGGGAAGCAGAGCGATTTGCAATTTCATGTTCCGAGTTTCCAATCGTAGTCCTTATATCATCGTCTAGGTCTTTGCCGATTGATCCGGTCCACATTACCTTCTGTATTATTTGTTATATTAAATTTTTTAAGGGCGGCTTATTGGGCATTCCCCAACCCCCTGTCTCGCCGGAGGGCCATCATGCACAACACTGTTAAGATTCCCACGCTGGTACGAGGACGATGATCAGCCGCTCCTAACATGGACAGCAGACGCTGTTTTGAGCTGCCCCTGACATGGAGAACAGGCGCTCAGATAGACTTCACCCTTTGAAGAGGGCAGCCCCCTTCCCTGTCAGCAGATGATCAAGGGGTTGGTTACCCGATCTTTCTGTTGGTTACTGATACCGCAGTCGGCACCACGAGGAGGCAGGGATAGGAGTTACTGGACATGAGGCTAGGGATCGCAGTAGGATCTATTTTATACCTGCGCCAATGGTACGCATTGTTCAGTCATTTACCAACCAACCCTCATGGGCTTGGAATTATGATTTCGTGAGCACTTTTCAAATAGGGTATAACTTAGCCTAATACGACACTCAGCCGGTTATACGCGTACTTAGATAATCTTAATAAGATGTTTGTTATTATACACCACCAAAATTTTGAAAAAACTTTCTATGAATATAAATATGGGTATGGATGTAATGTCGGCCTATAAGCTCCCGGTTGGGTCTATTCATGGATGCAATTTCGTCTTACACACTTGGTTTCTTTTTTTTCCGAGAATCCAACAGCCGATCATTTCGGCATTTGAATCCACTGAGATTCAGTGAATAATTACCGAGATTCGGTAAACAAATTAAATTGTTACCAATATTTAGCAATCAAACAAACATTAAAAAAGGATATCAGCAAAAGTAACTGCCGATCAGATCGGCTGTGGGACATTTTGCCGAGGTAAATTGAGAGTTTAGGCTCCAAATTTCGATAAAAAACATTTTTTGTAAGGTTTTCCTTCACTCTTTTTACTTTGTGTAAATACTTTGTCCCTTAAATTGAGCCCATCCTTTTCATGTAAAATCACTATTCATGTTTCCGTTAGAATACTCAATCTTGACTTATTTGACCAGATCTAGGATGTATTACACTAGATGTCGATCAAATTTGGTATAACTCTGATAGTTTCTTTAAATGGTTTTTTTAGTTTAAGAAATTTTTTGGAGTGTCTATTTTATCGTGAACATCAATGTTTGCAATCTTCCATACAACATGGAATTCAGGCGTTATCTGGCTTAAATTTACATGAAATATCCCATTATTTTCTGCCAAATCTAGCATTCCCTTTATGAGCATTAGATAACGCAGAAAATGCATTGTTTTTTTTTAATCTGTGTAGAAAGGTTCTTTTCTCATCCTATTCAGTTTTTCCTTGAGCTGTTTTTTTAACTCATGGATTGCTCGTTCCTTTTCATGAAGATTCTCCTCATGCTGCTCTAGATCCAGTTACCGTTGTTGCATCTTCTTAATGCCATTATCGGTTTGAATTTTGGCCGATTTGCGCTCAACAATAGGAACTTTCATGTACTTCTGAAGTCTCCAGCAAATTGTCATTTTCTCCTATCGCAAAGAATGTTCACCTAGTCCCAAATCAGTAAACGCTTAAAAATTATAGAATTGCTTCTCAGTCTAAGCTATTGCGTTTTATTAGCAGTATTTGTAAAATACAATTCTAACTACTTTGTTGATCTTTTTCGATTTATTAAGAACAGCGTATTCCATTAACAAGTTATCAGCAGCAAACTATAAATGTAATAACATATTCTTGACATGAAATATCACCAATATACCGATACAGACCTTGTTTACTTGATTGAGAATTGGTGGGGAAGTAGTAATGCCCGCCTGAACGATAATTTCAATAAATAATGCAATAAAAGGCTTATTTCGTCAAAGATTTTTTATTGAAGCCTAACTGACAAACGTAAACAATGGTTTCTTCCGTAAGTTTCTCGCGATATAAAGTCTGCCCATCGGGTGGTCGGAATGTTCGTGATCAATTACTGAGGTGATTTTCAAGAAATTCGCGAAAGATGACACTGATTAGGAGAAAAATCGCCGTCAATTATTGGCCACTCTGAATCAGAAAATGTGCCACATTTAATTACCGAAAATGCGCAAAATTATAAAAGAGAAATCAAAGAATACCCAACTATGTATAGTGTGTCACCCATTTGCATCGTCCAGGTCGGTTTGGTTCGCCAAATCAATTGAAAGTGCATCTCTCCCCTTGAGAACATCGGAGAACCGCCAGTCATTCGTAATCGGAATGTTTCACCAACATTCATTAAAATCAATCAATCCACTTAACCAACCGCCTTTAGGCAGCATATCGTGCCTCCGTAACGGTTTTGCGTCGTGCCGCCTTGCTCGGCTTGTTCTAGCAATCCGCCACCCCCTGCCAATGAGCGAGAGGAAATCGCATGGATTTTTTTCTGATTCTGATATCGGCCAGTGTTTGCGCGCGCAAACCGTGAGGTTCTTTTCGCGGCCACGCTTCATATATTTACGTGGAAAATTCCTTCACGCTACCTCAAAAGGTTTCCGATCTGATCAGAAACAACCCGTTCGTCCGCCCGCATCTACGTAGACTCGCTACACTGAAGCCGCCACGGTGTCTGCCAGTTCTGTTGTAAACGTGCAAACTAGAGGCGATATAACAGCACCGCACCATCATAGTTGAGATTGTTTCTGTATAGCTGCACACTGCTGCCCGCTTACAACTGCATCTAGAATCAACGTGTGCATTGCAATGGAAAACTGCGCTGTGGCCGCTGGTGCCGCGTAGAACTTGCTAGACTGGTTGCTGGTCATTTTCTTTTTTTGGGGGGCGGCGATCGTAGTGGGGCGGAGGTGGTTTCTTCCCACCACCGTCGCTGAGAACGGGTGGTCGCTTATCTATTGTATTGCCTGGCCATTAACGAAGCTTTCTAGCGTTCAAAATTGCCAGATCGGGGAACTTTGATTTGCAAACCTGTAGAATGCATCCGTAACCTGTTATCGCGCGATTAATTTCCGATTTGTTTGGGTCGGTGCAACGCTGATGATTAATTCATCACGACAACACGTGGTTGGGCTTATTTCTATATACAAAGCAATGTGTACGGATCTTCTGTAGGAGGCGAACATGCTGATTAGTATGTGATCACAATCAATTATCTATTTGAGTAATCCCACTGGAACACCGTCCAGAATGTCTGCAAATGAATCATAAAAGCGGGAATTGAACATATGACGAAGCACTAATTGTGCTACTTTTATTGAAAACAGTGATGCTGTCAATCATTGAAAATTTCCGGAACTGCGGTTTTATCACCCTTCGGGGAACTTGAAACTTTTTTTCCAACGAACTTGAGGCGTTACTTTATTAAGTTATTTCTTAATAAAGTTACACAGATGCAAAAATTAGCGTTAAAACCCTTTTTTGAGTAAACATAGGCAATTGAAACATTATAAAATATATAAGGAATTCAAAACACACAATTAAATTAAAACAATATAGTGTAAATTGATAGAAATGTCTATTGGCAATGAGGACAGTACAATTCAAAGCTCCATAATTGAATTTAAGAATTGAATAATGGTAAATAAAAAAAAATACAAAGATAGACATATTTCTCGAGAATATTTTCAAAAAGACGTATCTGATTTTGTAAACAAAGAGGGGACGTAAGATTCAAATCTTCAATTCTTGAAACCTTTAGCACTTTCATGCAAACTAGGACCACCAACACAAGGATTAACATTTTCCTAACATGATGGTGATGCTTCTTTCCGTGAGGGTGCTGAGAATTTTGAAAAATTTACGCTTGAATCTTACTGCCCCTCTTTATTTACAAAATCAGATACGTCTGTTTGAAACAGTACTGAAGATATCTCGATTAACGTAATTATAGAAGCCTACTTGCACTTTATTCAAGTATTCCTAACGTCATTTTTTCAGGGTGAACTCAAGAAATATACCTTACCTTACCTTAGACTCAACTCTGCTGACTTAGATTCTGCTGTTCACAGAATTCGTCTCCCAATAACATAAACCACTTCTTCTTCTTCTTCTTCTTCATACTGTATTCAAATAACGTACAGTTGCTTGGGCTGGTTCGTCACGTCAAAGCGATGATATGGACCCTACATATTGCTCATGCAAACATAGATAAGGACCAACAGTTTATGATCCCTTCGGATAAAAAAAAGAAGAATTTTCGTTTCGTCTCAGAAAATACCAACGGCGCCGACTGCAACTGATACCAGACCTACCGGGTTAAGAGGGAATCACGCTTACCAGTCGAACACTCTTGCCGCCACTGCCCATAGCTTTTCATCGTCAGCCTCACAGTCCTCGAACTGGTGACTTGTGGACCCACCCAAGTAACACAACTTGTTTTGGAGTGGTCAAAAATTCATCACTAAGCCATGGCCTTCTTTATTTTAGTATACATAACTTATTGTTAGTCTCGTAGATTGTCACTCTAGAAGTTTTTAAATACTAATTAAGGACTTATAATACGTTCTGAAGATGCTTCCAATACCGTGCTCTTGACATGCTAATGTATTAGGAAGTCAACAGCATCACAATAACGAATAGGTTATAATCAAGTTGAGACATGTCAAACCAACAGATGTTAACCCAGATTGAATTCTCAAATGAGGTTCGTTTATGAATTCTATTTAAACATGGTTGGCCTGAATAAATGACGCACTAAACAAATATCGGATTCCCCATTAAAAACAATCGATTTAATAGGTTCTTTTTGTGCTCTGTTTCTTATTTTCAATAATTTATATAAGGACTGTATCGAAAATAAGTTATCAACATATTTTTCTTTCAAATCATAGAAATAAGAATGATGTGTAATTCAAACAAATGGGTAATTCTTTATTGAACGGGATCAAACTCGAACATTGTGAAGACCGCATGAAATTATCTCTTACGAATTTGTGAATTTTTGATCGAACACTTTTCATCATGTTTCGGACATGTGTTTCATCACATTTTTTGAACGCATTAGCCCAAATTTGTTTGAAGTTCTGCATATTCTCAGCTGTTTTATCAGTCTTCTTGAAGATCCTCTTCGGCCAATAGCGAAATGTATACCCTTTCCCGTGAGCCAATTGAAAGTTGGTTTTGCGAAATGATTCCACACTAAATCCGGCCAAAACAGTGGATGGGATGCAAACACTCAGATCGATAGATTCCCGAATTAATTGTTCCGGTAGTGGATAAAATGGTAGACTTTATATAGCTGGAACTGATTGCTTGCCACACCAGCACTTTTCGGCCAAAGTTTTCCACTTAAACCGACCTGTCTGCAACGCTTATAATTGAATTCGGGCGAAATTGATCACTCTATTTTATTTTTATTTTTTTGGAATACCGTTCGGTTGAAGAATATTTTAGTTGGCAATTTAATTTTTAAATAGGTACTGTTGTATATACTAGCCGCCAATAATAGTTTAACCACGTATGAAAGAATATTTTTAAAGCACATCTAGTTTTTTTCATTATAACACAAATATTCTATTCGGGGTGAAATTGATCACTTAGAAATCAAGACGACATTGTGGATAAACTATGTTCTTTTGATTGATCTTAATTTCCGTCGGTCTATTTTCGGTCCGAGTCCAAACACCAAAACTAGGAATATGACTTCACCTGGATCCTACAGATTGAATCCATCAACACATGGGCCAGGACTAACGGTTTTACACGTTATCAAAATCCCTACGGTGCCGACTAGAGTTGATACAAGACCCTCTTGGATGGGAAAAAATTGCGCTTACCACTGCGTCATCGGTAAATTTTGTCAATTTTCAATTTACAATTTGAAACTTTATTAAACTAAGACGTTTTCCTCAAGAATTTTAACTTGTCTTGGTGGTGGATGATAAAAAGTGTATTGTTTTTTCTTCTTCAATAATTGAATCAAGCATATTTTACTGCAATTTTTGGATCTCGTTAATGTTCTATGAAAAGTCAGATAATAGTAGAGTAATGCTAGTTATGTTACATGTTCTTTTAATACTCTCGTCTTCGTTTTTGAAAAGAAATTTTAATAAAGATTAAAAGTGTAAAAATCTGAAAAATAGCAAAATAAAAAAAAACTATTCAACGAAAACATGGTAGTTAAAAACCAATTGCCATCATTGACTCAATTGCTATGCCGGACATTACAGCTTTAGTTTTGTTAGGCTTTATTTAAGTATTAAAATTGGGCTTCTTTTTGTTGGTTATCACTGATCAATTTCACCCCACTAATCAATTTCACACGAATTCACGATACTAATACTCGACATTGACTTGTTCTTCTGAATAAGAGCTTCTACTTTCTGATCCAGTTTAGGGTTGAAAGATCCAGGTTTTCTGGCTCTTCCTGGCAGTTTAACCAAAGAACAGTGTTCCACAAACTTGGTTAAGATGGATTTTACACTCGCGAGATGGTTTCCAAAGCGCTTCGCCAATTTTCGCATAGTTACACCACGTAGCTTAGTGTCCAAAACCCTAATTTTCACGTCTTTTTCAATGCGCGGCATTTTGAAAACTAAAAATATAAACCGAGTAACCAAGTAAACAAACGAAAGATGATAGTCAAACGCACAGAATGCTATGATGAACGCATTAAAATGCATTACACGCGTACAACGCAAATATACGTGGATAGCTTATTTTCGAAACATTTCTTACACATATTTACATTTCGATCCTATCTGCTTTTGCCTTAATAATCATTCTAAGTCTCCTTGAAAAAGCATTGCAGGCGGCATGCACCTGATTTTCAGAGATTTCATCCCATATCTTCTGGATGGTAGCTTTAAATGACTCGATACCCATTGATTCATCGGTTTGGCAACAGGCTTCCATGATTCTACAAATAGAGAAATCCAGTGGGATGGTATCTGGCGAAGAAGCAGTCCATAATTCATTAGAAATAAAGTCTATCAAATTTGTCGTGCACCACGTTTGGGTAACCTTGGCTCTATGGGATGGGGTAGAACCTTGCTGGAACACCCATTTGCGTTCACCGAACATAGCTTCATAAAATTGTTCTCCAGAGTCTCTCTCACGAATTTTGAAACCTTTGTCAATAAAACGCAGTGGTACTCGACCTTCTGTAGAAATAGCCCACCAAACCGTGACATATTTCTTCCTTTGTCTTATCAATTAATATCTGGTAAGGACGCGTAACTTGCAAATGCAACTTAGAGTGCCAACCCAAGGTTTGGAAAAAATTGGCCATCGATTTTTTTTTAAAAAAGGTAGTGCTTAAAAGCGTTGTCTCCTCGAAAAAAGTCGTCATGCTAAACTTGAGCTCAATCGGACTTCGTTATGCCGACCCTCAAAGCGGTGCAAGTTTGACTTTTTTTTACCATTAAAAATCTCACAAGGGGAGGGGGTGCGTATTGGAATTTTCACTCATTTATATATGATATTTCATCAGGGCGGTGTGAGAAAGGAACGAGAAAGGATCATCCGGGTTCCGATTCCGATAAGGAAAACGGTGTGTATGTTTTGGTGACTAATCAAAACTGAAGCTTATATTGTTGACACACTGTTAATGCAAAAGATGCATGTTGACTTCGATTATACTAAATTCTCGTTGAGATGCTCCATTAAAGAATATAATTTCGATTCGTTAATTTGTTGACTACGATATATTAATCTATTTGATTGAGCAATATTCAACCAACGCTATGGTTTCTGATTTAATTCCGATCCAAAATCCGTTGAATATTTCTTTTGGAATACTTCAATTATGAATTATAGATGAGACAGAAGTTTTTTTGTTAACTCTAATATAATGAACAAGTTACAACAAGCACAGCTACCTAACATTAAGTAAGTTTGTTTATATGTGTGCATGTCTGTCGTCCAAACCTACATTGACTAAACTAACCAACTAACCACTTCTAAAACCAGTTAGATATTTGCCATTAACAACGCGCCGCATATCTCCCAAACAGTTTCAAGAGTATCTCTAACCTGTCCGCCGTCCGGCGAATCGTTTCCTTCCAGAAAGCAGTGCTTCACGACAGACTACTTCCGCGGATGTTTAGACGCGCTGCAGCTTACGGACGAGATCGAAACGTTAAAGCCATACATCAAGGTTCTAAACGGAGCGGATCCAAATACGTTATAAGTCCTATCGGATTAGCTAGTCGTCAGCCAGCAGCAGCTTTAAGGAATTCAAACAAGTGATCTACTTTTCTGTAAGAAACCCAAACACCGACCCGGTGGAGGCGGTTAGCTATCAGAAATATATGCGCAAAAGTGCTTAACAACAACAACTACAAAAAAACAACAACAACAACTGAAACACAGTGTCAAAAACTAACACAGCAGAAGAAAAACCGAAACCAGGAAAATCATCGATACAATAGCCATTGTTAAATTAAGTAGCAGACTCCGTTTTGGGAACGAGAAAAGTGTGTGCCAACGAACGAAGCCATCTTCTAGTAAAATATCATCACGAACCCATTCTCGACCCGACATTTGCGGCAAGCGTTTGGAGAGCTGTCCAGTGGCCGATTTTTGTGCAATTTTATTGTTTTAGTTACGTTCTATCTTTCTACTGGAAAAAAGCAAATCAAAAGTATTAGTTGATAGGCACGAGAGGGCCAGTGCGATATCAACGGGAAGCCATCATCGATAGTCGACCCCCAGGATTTACGAGCAGGCGAAAGGATTCGGTTTCTTTTAGTTTCCGTTTTCTTTTCCGTTACAAAACTTTATGGTATGTGTTTGTTTATTTTTTGTATTTTTTTTTTTTTGAATTTTGACTTGTTTTCTTTACTGCTCGTGGTGAAATTTTGAATCCACGATTCAGTCCGGATTTTTTACGCCTACTGAACTGAGATCCAACATTCAAATCGAATATTTTTGAAGGGCGATAGCTTTAAACACGGAAAAAATGCCACAACTAGCTTGTCTAATCTTAGTTTCTTTATTCTTTATTTCAGAGAGGAATGTTTCGGAACGGAATACTTTCTGGCCTGTGTAGAAGCGCTGGTTTTGGACGAGGAAACGGAAAAATTCATGAAGTGGCGCGAAATGTTGGGGAAGAAGTAATTCTATCGATTTGATCTTCTACTGCAGCTGTATTTTAATTTAATTGATTTTTTTTAACGCACAATAGGACAGTGAGTGTAGGCAATTTGTTTAGTAAGATTTGCTTTTTTTTCTACTCAAACTTCTTGGTTCTTGTATGCAGAGACAGAAGAATTGATAGCAGTTTATAGATAGATTGAGAGCAAACTTATACAGCAGCGACTGAACAGAAAGGACAGGGAGAAAGCCGACGTGTACATAATTAACTGATAAATGAATATTTATTTATAAATAATGTTTAACAACGAACAATACTAACATAGAGAGAAACTGAGAAAGTTGGTAGAATGAAAATTTTCTAGACATTGTTAGGAAATGCAGTAATTGTTGGTTCTTTTTGAAGAATTGTTACTAGTAACACAATTACACAATCGAGTTCAGTCCTAGTTCTTCAAGAAATGCAAATGTGTACCAACCGGAAATGTTTCTAGTTGGGGGAAGGTAACGAGGCCGCACTCGGCTTTTCGGTACATTCCCCTAACTGAAAGAAGGAGATTAGATATGTATAAAATCGAACTGTGTTTCAGAGAGAAAGGGAGAGCGAGCATTGTTAATTTTGTTCAGGCAAATCATATCTTCAATGGCATGCGAAACCTCTAGAGTAACTTGGAAATATCTTATGCTTATGTATTTATATTTTCAAAAAATATATTTCTTTAAAATCTAGTCCAGAAAGCGCACATTTACGTTTAGTTATTTATGATGAAGGAAAACATTAAATCAACTCGATCGAGCAATGTTAAGTAAGAAGTAGATTCTGTATTTTTCACCTTTGTTAGTAGCCTTATTTGTTATGGCTTGAAAAATATGATGAAATCATTTTCTTTTACACTCTACATCGCTTTTTGTTTCTTGGCTCATTGTAGGGTTTTGATAGTGCTGATAATCTGTAACTTTTTCATCTGTTTCCTAACTACAATTATTACCGAGTTGGCTTCTTCTCACTATAGAGAAAAACAACTAGGTGCTGCAGAAATATAAAACCTCAAATCTAAATTACCAAACTTACGTACCCGAAGCTTGCGCTGAGCTTTTCTCGTAATGTATAAAATATGTCATGGAAAGTGTAAATTATTAACATTCCTCATCCGACAGTATTTTCTCTCTCAAAAATAGTCTAATCAAGTAATAGAAAACAAGAAACGCATACATTTCATTTCTCCGCCACAAAACGCAAGTTTTGAGGTGCAGATTTGAATAAGGCATAAAATTACATACCGGAGCAACGACTTCCTATTAACGTCAATATGAGCATCGCTTCGATTCATCAATTTGTCAGGCTCAAAAACTCATCAATAATAACTAATAGCGAGAGTGCGATCAAGGACTGTCACTATTTTTCCGCTTTGTTTTAAACGTCATGTCATTATCATTGTTATCCGAGACGACTCGTTTCAGGTTTCTCACACAATATTTTCACTAACTTAACTTATTTCACATCGAATAATTATCTTCAAACTATCGAACGAAACAGATGACAAGTAACCAAGATCAATGAAACAGTCGAGTTATAGTTGTAGTTTCGAAAACATCTGAAGCATGAAGCAAACACACACACATACACCAGTTGATAGTTTTAACAGTAAGGATTATTTGTAACATTCGTTGATTGCCATTTTTTGAATAAACTATTCTTATTTTTGTACATGACTAAAACTTTAAAACTAACCAGAGCAAATTATAAGTTGTCCTATTTATAATTCTTGTTGCTGGGAGGAACGCCGTTCTCGAGAGAAAAGTTATGCAGAAGAAAACAAAACAAATGAAAAAAAATCTGAAAAAAATGAACCCTTTTTGTAAACAATGATGAGCGAACAAAACTGATATTATTCATATATTTTAACGAAAATACGGGGAAACAATAAAAAGAAATATCAATGAGCATAACATAACCGTCGTTCGTTGTTGAATCCCGAAAGAAATTCGTATCCTCCAGGATCTACATCTGCTTCAACATTGCCAAATGTCTGTAAAAAACATTGAAAAATGTCTGTGTCTGTATTGAAGATTTTGTCAATCATTTGCGTAAAGAATATGGGTGAGGGTAGAATTTTATTTGAAAGCAAGGTGAGGAATGGTTTCTCAAAAATAATCTAAATTCGTACTCTCTAATACATTGGTTTCGAAACGCTCATTTTTTTTTTTCTGTTTTACAACTATCACAAACTTTCAGGGGAATCTCTTGTTTTTTTAGTAGTCTTGGGCTTTTCAAATTTACACATATTTTGTAGGTTCTTCTTAATTTTTTTTAAGAAGAATTAACATATGCATTACAGAAATGGACTGATTTCAGTGATTCTGCATGCGACCATGGCACCAGTTGGTGAATCCACCTGTGCATCGCCAATCGTAGCAACCCTGTTGTGTACAGAGAAAAATGACAGCGTTATCAATCACCTTAATGGAGCAGCTGAAGATGCTGGTGAAAAACATTTTTTTGTCGAAGCGCGACGTCGTGTTCATAATCGATGACGAGACTCACAACTGACAGGAGACAGGATACTTTACGTCCCCCAACAAGTAAGTAAGCGTTGACGTCAAATATATCTTCCATTCCAAATTCCTGAAGAAGGCCATTCTGTGGCTGACGACCAACGAGAAGAGAATTTCCAAATCAATTCTCTTTCCATTGTGTCTTGCGATGAATGAGAAGATATACAGTACGAAGTGTCTGCCGGAAGTTGCCTCCTATATCAAGAAGTACAACACGAAGGAGAGTGTGGTTTTTTGGGCGGACCTGTCCTCGGCCCATTATGTCAAGATAAAACTGGAGGAGATGGACCGGTTGAAGGCAAACACTACATTCCCAACATCCTAAAGTTGCGACCGATAGAAATTGTTTGGTCGAAACTAAAATTGAGGGTCTACACCAAGGTTGCGGCTTATCATTTTTGACTTATCCATATTCATTTGCCGATAGCTCTTCTCAGATGCTCAATTTCAAAATATAATGTATGATGAACTTATGGTGCTTGAGTAGACCTACAACTTGGTCTAACAATACATAGCTCTATCTCTTATATCTGAGGAATAAGAGCGTATATTCGCAGTGATCTTCGCGATTAAATTCGCGGTGAAGATCACGCGATTATCATCGTGAAGATCACTGTGAATATACGCTCTCATGTCGAAGATATAGGAGTTAGAGCAATGTACTGTTAAACAAAGTTGTAGGTCAACTTATGCACTACAAGTTCATCATACATCATATTATCAAATCGACCCTCTGAAAGGAGATATTGGCAAATGAATATGCCTGAGTCAAAAATGATAAGCCGCAACCCTGGTCCACACCAATAATTTCGTGGCCAAAATGAAGAACCTATGACCAAGAAAGCTGCCGAAATTAATATTTTAATTGGTCATGGATAACGTTTCGGTCCACTGCTGAAACATTTTTGTAGAAAGATGTAGGATTTCAGGAAACCTTGTTGCATTTAATTATCAATTGTAGTTTTTTTGGATCGCCATTCGAAATAAGTCCATATTTTTTAATGCATACGTTAACTGATGTTTTGTAAAGTTCTGGAGTTCGTTAAAATGGTGTAACATGACTTATGACTTAAAACGCTTTGTTTTAATTATCAGAACGGTATCGAAGACATCTTAAAAGTTTCTGAAAGCTCCAGACCGTTCGATGCTTTACTTCGGCTCATTTACAAAACCTTTCGTAATTGTATGCTTCGTATTTAATTTTATTTTTGAAAACTTGTATAGTTATCTGAAGTTTTCCCAACTTTGACTTTTATTTGAGTAAATTTCATATAAGTGTTTAGCCCAAGAATTAAATAGATTTCAAAACTGAAGAGCAAACTTGTCAACTGATCTCGGAAGACACACGACACCATTAAAAATCCTGGTTCACAAGAAAATAGTCGTTGAATATCTGAAGAGATACTTCGGTATCACTTCAAGAAAAATGCTTCCAAACTTCGTCTGTTTCGGCCGCTATGAATGAGCTCTGTAATTGAGTAACATCCAGCTGCAGATCAATGCGCACACTATGCTTGAATGCATATGGATTCGAAGCTAAACAATGCCATCAAGTTTCTGGTGAGCCCCCGAGAACCGGCAGATATTCTGTACGAAGAGCTCCATGTGACTGCTAGAATTGTGAGCGAAAGGCTCACATCTCCAAAGTGTGTAGCTGCCAGCTTCACAAGTAGACTTGGTTCAGTCATAAGGGAAAACTCACTCCGTCAATACGTCTGGGAAGCGAGTCATCAGTAACCGTCGACGAACATAACGTATATGTACATGACAGTAAACACCGGTGTTCCAAATAATCCGTGAAGCAAAACTTGGTGCAATCAAACCCACATTCTCTCAGTTTAATTCTGACTGGCAGTTTACTAGCTACACTGGATATCGTATTTGATGTATTCGGTTACCGGAATTTACCAACCGAAATAAAATTACGTCTTATACATCTGACTTCTATTTATTCACTGGCCAAAGTAGTTTTATACACCAGGTAAGTATAACCTACTTGTATGTCATAGTAAAACGGTAAATAAAGGTAAATCAAATGAAAGAATATAACATTATCTCCTTTTCTTCTTGTCTTACTGTCCATCATTGTCCATCACTTATCTCGTAATCTTCATATCGCAATGGGCGACGAACCTGTCTCCTCGGTCGACTAACTTCCTTCGAACGCCTTTCCTCCAAAACAACTTCCGGTGGATGCTCCGCTAGTGTTTTGACCCTTTTCATCGCTGAGAGCTTCCATCCTGAGATGTGGCAGCTTCTTCAGGTGTGCTGAACTCCTACGATACTCAGTACCCTCCGGCGTCCCCACAAGAATACTGCTTCCCTCCTTCTTTACTACTGTGCATGGTTCAGGAAGGAACGGAGCAGATAGCTTGTGCTTTTTTGCAGGATTCCGCATCCACACTTGATCTCCTTCTGTGATGGTCGATTTCTAGACTTGTTTGGTTCGATCGTACCGAGCTTTTGCCGCAAGTTTATACGACAAATCTCTCACTTGAACTTCTTCATCATCCGTCCGGGATAATGCGTTGAAGTAAGGAATCCAATCCCTGAACTCTAACTCCGCCGGAGATCTTCCAGTAGCTGGGTGCGATGTCAGGGAATACACATATTTCAGCTCTTCGAGATCCTTTCTCCAATTTGTTTGATTGAGAGCTGCGATTCGCAGAATCTTCAAGATGCTCCTGTTCTGCCTTTCTACCTCCCCATTAGCTTGGGGCCAATAGGGAGTGGTATGTTTAAGCTGTATTCCGTAGTACAGGCAGAATTCCTTCATTTCGCTACTCGCAAAATTACTAGCGTTATCCGTCATGATCGTGTCCGGTAGGCCCATTTTCATTAAAATTGGTTGAATTCACTACAAAATGTCGGCTGTAGTGGTACGGCGGAGTACTTCTACGATTCTATACCTGCTGTATAAATCTATGATCACGAGAAGCGAATCTCCTGACGGAAGCGGTCCTAGAAAGTCCATACTGATAAAACTCCAGGGTGACTGAGGAAGCTCGCGTATGGCCATCAGTTCCGGACGAGCTGGTTGACCAACAATTTGACAGTCCATGCATGATCTCACTTTACTCTCGATCTCCTTATCTATGTATCTGTCTTCAGTGGCTGGTGATCAGTCAGCAATAAGAATTCTAAACCCCGAAGGTACTTTTCAACCTTTCCGTGGCCCACACGAGCACCAAAGCTTCTTTTTCGTTGTGAGCGTAAGCCTTCTCTGTTTCGGACAGTCCTCTACTGATGTAACAAATTACTCGTTTCCGGTCATCCTTTTCCTGAATTAGGACTGCACCTAGTCCTGTGGGGCTTGCGTCAGCGATAAGAATCGTTTTGTCCAACGGTGAGTAGTATCCCAAATTGGATGGATGCGCCAAAACTGTTTTAATCTTGACGAAGGCCTGCTGCTGTTCTTTATTCCAATGAAATCGAGTATCCTTACGAAGCAGCTCACGTAGTGGTGTTGTTAACGTGGCAAAATCTGGGATTAACTTCCCTAGATAGTTGACGAGGCCCAGAAAACTACGAAGCTCCTCGATAAATTGTGGCCCTCGAAAGGAATTCACAGGTTCCACCTTGTCCTCGGCTTCCGTCTTACCAAATTCGCATTTCCGCATGTTGATTGTAACGCCGTGTGATGTTAGTCGTTCCAGGACAGCATGCAAAATCTTATCGTGCTTCTTTCATTTCAGCAGAAATCAGAACGTCGTCAATGAACGACTTAACTCCCGGTATTCCTGTTAGTAAGCGCTCCCTTATGTTCTGGAAAATCTCGGAGGAACAATTAAGTCCGAACATTAATCTTTTATATCGGAAGTAGCCACCAGGTGTCGCGAAGGTTGTGATCTCCCGAGATGCTTCCGATAAGACGAGCTGATGGAAAGCCTTGTTGAGGTCTATCTTCAAGAACCATTTGCAATTGTTTAAGTGGGGAACAATGTTATCGAACGTTGGCAACGGATAATGTTGTGGAACAATAGCCCGATTTGCGTCCCTCATGTCCACACATAGCCTCACCTTCACCCGGCTTCGACGACCAGTCGCGAAATCCATCGTGAATCTCTCGGCGCAGGTTCGATAATGTTCAGTTCGATTAACCGCTTGATTTCCCTCGCCACTTTTTCGCGGAGGGGAATGGGAACATTGCACTGGGTGTGTTGAACCGGTTAGACTGTTTCGTCGATTTGGATTTTAGCTTCTACACCGATTCCTTCGATTTGACTCACCGACCAGACATTGGTTTCGATCTTCAGGAAGCCCAAAGCCTTCGCGGTATTTCTTCCGAACAAGCACACTCCTTCTTCTTCCACTACGTAAATATCCGCTTTCACTGACTTTTCTTCCGTAGCTACATCTGCTGTGAACATTCATTTTACCTTGATTCGGTGACCACAATAAGCCTTGAGGGTTTTATTCACCTTGCTGGTCTGATGATTTACACGTACATGACTGTCCTTTAACGTTTCCCATGTCTGTCGGTCGATAACGTTGACTCCGGCGCCAGAATCCACCATCCATTCGACCTTCACTCAACAGCACAATTGACTTGTTCTCCGTAGTCAGGTCCGGTTTGAAATAGGTTCTGCACACATGCTTCGTCCGATTGTTCGGTTTCCACTCACTTCTGGCACCGACTGATGGGTTCGGCGACACTTTGTTGACTTCAATGGTTCCAATGGACTTCCAACGACCGACCCAATTCGACTGTTTCCGCCAAAGACATCGTCGGTTTTGTCAATATCTTCGCTCGCAGCTCATCTGAAATTCCCTTTTCGAAGATTTGCTCCTTGATTTCCTCCTCGAGATGGTCGCCGTACTCACACAAGTTGCCTTGTTTGCGGAGTCTAATAGCGAATTCGTTTTTGAACCTAGGTTGGAACTAGTTCCAACCTGCGATACCCGAAATAGTTGGCAGTGAAAACGTCAGCCCGATACGAATTACAAATAAAGACAAGCTCACCGAAGCTTAACTCACAAAAAGCCGACCTAATCTTGATACCCGATCCAGGTTGGAACTGAATCAAAAACGAATTCGCTATAAGAACAAAGTTTTCGATAGTTTCGTGTTCTTCCTGTTCGATAGTCCTGAATCGACGACGTTCGAGCGGCAGGCATTTCATCGGTAAAAAAATACTCTTCTAGAATCTGCAGTGCTTGTTGGTAAACACCAACACCCTCCTGTGGGGGAACGTCAGCTTCTCCCCGTAGGCTAAAGTAGATGTCTTGAACTTGTGAACCGGCATAGTGGAGAAGATATGATTTCTTCCTGGCAGAAAGTGCAACATTATTGACGTACAAGAAAATCTTGAAAGACCTTTTCCATTTTTTCCATCGCGCTGATACCTTGGATGTATCTCCCGGGTTGAACGGCTGTAAATTTTGATGATTCATCGCACCGTCCATTTTGTTTTTACTCCGACTTGCACGCATTGGCGTAACTACTGGGGGTGCCTAGGGGGCCAGGCCCCCCCCAGGATTCTGTAGGCCCCCCCCAGGATTTTTTCCTAATATATTTCTAATTTGAAATGAAACACTATTCATAATTTCTAACGAATTGTAGGGTTTTTCTTGTTTTTGTACTTTGCTTTCTCCAGAAATTCTTTGAACGAGTAACTATTTCTGAAGTAGTAAAGTGCACATACCCTCTTCCCCACACTTTTTTTATATCCCACTGTACCTTATAGGATGAAAATTCGGTACATATATCAAGAAAACCATAGTTAACGACCATTAGATCCATGAGAATTCCGATATATCAACATTACATCCATTCGCTAGAACCAAAGATGTGAAGAGAAAGTATCGATAGGTCCTAAAGCGCTCGGCAGGTTATGTAATTGAATAGAATTAGTTTGAAATTGAGTATAGGGCTTTTGTTAAGCAGTATTTCGAAACAAACGTGCTTGATCGTGCTCAAATACCGTCAAAGGCACATTATGGTTCTTGCGATGTGAAATCTATGTTTTTACACTCCCTAAAGACCACATGTGATGGAAGCCAAATTCCAATTAGAGGTTTTTGAAAACACAACTTCTCATTTTTACCAGTAGTGGTTTTTCTCGTCGTTGTTTACTTAACAACCTAGCAGAGAAACCCGGTAAGATGTTGTATGCTGATCCTCTTAACAGCATGTTTTGGCGGAAACCCAATCATTGAATATATACACTATTAATTTTTTTTTAAATGCATTTGCTTCGAAATACTGCTTAAAAAAAGCCCAGTGCCTGTGCCCTAAACAATTCTAAATTCTAATAATTCAATTCTATTAATATTAAAACCTCTAGACTCATAACTGAAATAATAGCGACAGTTAAATGTAGAGCCTGTTATGTTGAAACATAAGATTTGAAACACTTTTCTGTGTACGTATTTTAATTTTATTATTCAAAAAGGTTTTACAATAATGAGTTTTGTTTATAAGCGTATTTTAGAATTCACGGTATTATTTTCTCTTGTACGAACAATTTAGTAGAGTATAGACTCCCCACATAGATTAAAAGTTTCGAAGCTAACGAATGTCCATAAGCAAAATATGGAGATAGGAGTTTATTCATTAACGATAATATTTTCGAAAATGTAGCTTTCCCAAGTAACAATTTAAATGAAAATTGGTTGTATTCATGTTTTATGGTAGTTTTATAAAAGCATTATGGAGATCATCTGGTTTTATCACGGCATTTTCCAAGTTAAGGTGGTTGTAACTGATTAACAGTTCTTAGGAGTGATTAAAGAACACTTGAAGAAACCTCCATAAAACTACATCATTTATAAGTGTAATTCACCTTACAAGTAATTTTATAAGATACTTGATTCCCCTCTCAAGACATCGTTTCGCAACTTTCATAAAACCTGATAAAAGTTTTGAAAAAGTTATATGACATTCTTCTTTAAGATAAATGTATCTTGAAAATGCTGCCATAAAGCGCTCTTAGAACCATTTGATTTCGAATAAGAGCACATACTCTTGAGAAAGAACATTATGTGAAAAGTAAACAAACTAGACGATGGACGCCCATAGGTGAAAGAAAATAAAAAATAGTGGATCGTTCAAGCGGAAATTCAATAAAAACCTATCCAATATATTGAGTACTCCTTCATCTCAGCCACCAACGACCAATATTTTTTTTACCATCGCTAGATTCCATTGGATTTGCAGCCTACTGAGACTTATCAGAAGGGTCTATGCGTTATGCGTCCTATTTTTTGTAACGAATCAAATTAAATGGTCAATGTGTCGGCAGTTGAAAACCGAAAAACATAACTCTTGATAAACCTAACGTCCCAGGTAGTGCGTTATCGCAATGCGATATCGTATTTCCACCACCGTTAAATCTAAAGTCGAAAGTAGTGCCATAGACTAACTCTAAGACCAGTAGGTCCCATACAAAAACGATTTTTTTCTTGGCTCAGTCAGTACTAGAACATCGTCCCAAGCTCGGTCCCAAGCTCAATAATGCACCCCTTATAATGAATTCACATGAACACACTCTCAAATACTCTGTCAAAATAACACAGCAAATCAAAACAAAGGCGCAAATATGTATAACAAGGTGCTGGCTTCAAGGTGTAATTCGGACCAAGGGGTTCTACAACAGTGAACCAATTTCAAATTGCTAGTTACACATTGATTGTTGGTAGTGCGCTGGAATTGCTCAGTGATCTACTACACAGCGCACTTCTTCCGACGTTAGGTTAAGCATATAGATCAAGAGGAAAAATCATGTTTCGCTCAACAGATGTTTCCGCCATAGAGGCAATATTACCATAGACTAACTCTAAGACCAGTAGGTCCCATACAAAAACGATTTTTTTCTTGGCTCAGTCAGTACTAGAACATCGTCCCAAGCTCAATAATGCACCCCTTATAATGAACTCACATGAACACACTCTCAAATACTCTGTCAAAATAACACAGCAAATCAAAACAAAGGCGCAAATATGTATAACAAGGTGCTGGCTTCAAGGTGTAGTTCGGACCAAGGGGTTCTACAACAGTGAACCAATTTCAAATCGCTAGTTGCATATTGATTGTTGATATTACCATAGACTAACTCTAAGACCAGTAGGTCCCATACAAAAACGATTTTTTTCTTGGCTCAGTCAGTACTAGAACATCGTCCCAAGCTCGGTCCCAAGCTCAATAATGCACCCCTTATAATGAACTCACATGAACACACTCTCAAATACTCTGTCAAAATAACACAGCAAATCAAAACAAAGGCGCAAATATGTATAACAAGGTGCTGGCTTCAAGGTGTAATTCGGACCAAGGGGTTCTACAACAGTGAACCAATTTCAAATCGCTAGTTACATATTGATTGTTGATATTACCATAGACTAACTCTAAGACCAGTAGGTCCCATACAAAAACGATTTTTTTCTTGGCTCAGTCAGTACTAGAACATCGTCCCCAGCTCGGTCCCAAGCTCAATAATGCACCCCTT
The DNA here is from genome assembly GCA_034211315.2 of Aedes japonicus. Classification (NCBI taxonomy): domain Eukaryota; kingdom Metazoa; phylum Arthropoda; class Insecta; order Diptera; family Culicidae; genus Aedes; species Aedes japonicus. The sequence goes on along the minus strand of JASCZW010000664.1, from coordinate 212,043 downwards.
ATAATGAACTCACATGAACACACTCTCAAATACTCTGTCAAAATAACACAGCAAATCAAAACAAAGGCGCAAATATGTATAACAAGGTGCTGGCTTCAAGGTGTAATTCGGACCAAGGGGTTCTACAACAGTGAACCAATTTCAAAGCGCTAGTTGCATATTGATTGTTGATATTACCATAGACTAACTCTAAGACCAGTAGGTCCCATACAAAAACGATTTTTTTCTTGGCTCAGTCAGTACTAGAACATCGGTCCCAAGCTCGGTCCCAAGCTTAATAATGCGCCCCTAATAATGAACTCACATGAACACACTCTCAAATACTCTGTCAAAATAACACAGCAAATCAAAACAAAGGCGCAAATATGTATAACAAGGTGCTGGCTTCAAGGTGTAATTCGGACCAAGGGGTTCTACAACAGTGATCCAATTTCAAATCGCTAGTTGCATATTGATTGTTGATATTACCAACAATCAATATGCAACTAGCGATTTGAAATTGGATCACTGTTGTAGAACCCCTTGGTCCGAATTACACCTTGAAGCCAGCACCTTGTTATACATATTTGCGCCTTTGTTTTAATTTGCTGTGTTATTTTGACAGAGTATTTGAGAGTGTGTTCATGTGAGTTCATTATTAGGGGCGCATTATTAAGCTTGGGACCGAGCTTGGGACCGATGTTCTAGTACTGACTGAGCCAAGAAAAAAATCGTTTTTGTATGGGACCTACTGGTCTTAGAGTTAGTCTATGATATTACCAACAATCAATATGTAACTAGCGATTTGAAATTGGTTCACTGTTGTAGAACGCCTTGGTCCGAATTACACCTTGAAGCCAGCACCTTGTTATACATATTTGCGCCTTTGTTTTGATTTGCTGTGTTATTTTGACAGAGTATTTGAGAGTGTGTTCATGTGAGCTCATTATAAGGGGTGCATTATTGAGCTTGGGACCGAGCTTGGGACGATGTTCTAGTACTGACTGAGCCAAGAAAAAATCGTTTTTGTATGGGACCTACTGGTCTTAGAGTTAGTCTATGATATTACTATCTGTTATTATTCCCAAAACCATTGTTAGCATATTCAAATTAATTATTTTTTAACGACTTCCGCTGGTGAATAAAAACAATAAATTATAAGCTGTAATTATGACTAAGAAAAACAATTATGCATAGACACTTTTGATTTGCACGTTCACATTTTCTTTGTTTATGATGTGCCTTATTCACACTGATCTTATGGCTATATTATGAAAGAATTGTTTACCTTTAGCAATTCAAACAAGTTTTATTCAAGCGTAACTTATCTTTTTCAAGAACAAAAAAAAATAAATATGAACTTATCGCGCTCCTCAAAAAAGCTGTAAGTCTTGTGCAAGCAATATAAGTTTTATTTGCGTTTTATGATAGTTTTCGATAAAACCATTGAAAAAATGGCAAGCGTGGCTATTCTGGATTCCCTCGGAATGGTAGGCATTTTCATAAGTATGCAACAAAACTCTCATTTTTCCAACGGTACGAACAAACAATGCTGTTTAAAATACATTTTGAAACATAAAATGGATTGTAGACACAATTTATTCAAGATCTAACAATTTATCAGCCTTTTCACCTAATAGTTGAATTTTCTACTATTTGTTTTATTTTTTAAATACGTCAGTGTTCTAGCAATAATTCAGAGGCGCATTAAATTTTCGAACTTTTATGTTATGAAACACCAATAAACTGAATGTCACATGAAAAATTCATCAAACGCAGGCAAAAAACAGATGCATTTATGGTCACCTTGACAATTAATTTACATACGTATTCACTTTGGAAGAGAAATATAGTAGCTTCTACTCAACTATAAACAAAAAAAGTCCCCATTCAGCAGAACGAATCGAAAAATGGAATCTTCGAAGCATATTTGTGACAGACTGGAAGTATTCTTAAAGAGGAAAATTATAAAACTATCAAAGCTTGTGGTAGTTTTATCATAGTTTTAAGTATGTCTTGAATGTCCTTACAAGTATGCACCGATAAAACTATCAAGTTTTAAGCGAACCTTGGGAAATAGTCTTGAGAACCTCCTGTAGTATGGGCCTTTTGGAACTTAAGAGGGTTTTATGGCTGTTTTATCGATGTTATGTAGAATATCTAGTGTTATGCGTGGTTTTATCAAATGAGTCTTGAAAATTTCTTCAAGTGTTCCTTAAAATTGAATTTGTTACTAGGGTTAGAAGTAAGGTAAACATGTAATCAGGTAAATTTATGAAATCATAACTTTTATTGAGGTTGACTTCAGTACCAGTAGTAGTCGATAAAGATTGCATAATGGGTCTGTATGTCAGATTTTATCAAAATTCACTTCGCATTTATTATAACTGTTGTCTAACATTTATACTTAAGATTTCTTTAAAGGATTTGATTTTCAATCAAAAGGTTCTATTTTTGGCTTAAATAGTTCCTAGTTAACAGTGGTGGCCAATATAATCAATACATCTACAGTTTTTCATACAAAACAGTCATATTTGACACTCTCTATGTCTAGACAATAGAAGTAACCTGAATTTCAAACTGTGTTGAATTTATAAACTGTGCTTCAAAGTCTTTAGAATTACCACCATATTTGAAAATTTTATTTATTAACCAATGTTTGAAAATTTTATAATCATTTATTTTCTTTTTCAAAATAGTTTATTTCAAAAGAATGAAATATTTTGCCAAAGAACTCATTCTTGTTCAACTTTTCAATTTAAAATTATTTAAAAACTAATTTTTGGCCAAACCTTCTAACAAGACAAATCTGATGCCATTATGTAGACTGTACTTGAAAATTTAAAAATTCAAAAGGGTGCATTTCTTATTTTCCCTATACTGTAGTTGTTAATCTCTTTTGCTATACCTTCACAAAATTTCGAAAAATTTCCATGGAATTTCGATGCCCTAGAATACTATCAATGTCAAACAAAATCTTAAGTTGAACCTCAAATTCCCCATGGATATTTATTTCGTACTGCCGTGAAGTTCTCAATAGGTTTTGATGAAATAAACCTCGGAAATCCTCTTTCAATTTTTTTTAAATCTCCTTAGAAATTTAGCTCGATATAACTTATAAATTTTCATTGTATTGTTCATAGTATTCCACTTTAAAACAAACTTGGTTGATGATTTGCTCACAGATCTTTCAAAAAGTTATTCAATAAGAAATTTAAATTGAATTCCATTGAATGGCTTTAAAATATCCACATGGTAGAAACCGAAAAACAATCTCTGAATTTTAAAATTACTGTTTTTTTTAATTCCTTTATTATCAAGATTTTCAGCCCTGGGCTGGTTCATCTCCCGTCGTAGTCGCTCAAATAGCTTTTGGGTATGTTTCGTAACTTTGTCCGGGGTGAGATTTGAACTCGTGACTTTGGCGTGAGAGGTGTGGATGTTACCCACTGTTTTTTTAACTACTGTTACTGTTACCTGTTTTTTTATTCAGTGATATTTTGACTGCAGATAAATTCAGTTAGTATAATTCGAGAAGTTAAACTGCTATGTTTAGAAAGATTGCATTTTCATTTTATTTAGCAATTGATTTACAGAGCTCCGTACAATCTTGACAAACGAACAAAATGAAATATGAAAAAAATAAGAGATAGGTAGGTATATCCTAATACTTCAGATATTTGTTTTTTTTTTCAAGAAAACATAATCGTGGAACAGGTTCCAGGTTTTTTCCATTTTTTTAGATCATTTCAATAGTTATTTTGTAAAAATATATTGGAACCCCTGACCACGGGTATTAAGGACAACATCATACCCTAGATATTTTCAGAGTTTTTTGTAAGGAGCAACTTTAAGCTAATAGCTGCATATCAAAACGCTCAATTTGAAAATATCACTTGTCACACATAAACCAAAGGACCGATATTATATTCACAACATATTTACTTCTCCACTGTTCTTTCAGAACACCAAGAATTTAGATTCCAATCATCTAACGTTGATAATTCCGGAACAATTGAAAGCAACGCTAGTGTTCTTCCTCAACTAGCAACTCCATCAGCTTCATCGGAAAACGGTCGTTCTCATCTACGTTGGAATACAGTCGTAGCAATGATAAAGTGTTCTGCTAAACAAAATGAAAAATTTATTTGCACCATTTTCAATAATTGGAGAAAACTAGGCGAGAAAATAAAAGCTCATGCCGATACTACATTGCATAAGGAATGCTTCGAAAAATATTTACTTCACAAGCAATCGTTGTCATCTAGAAATGTACACGAAAAACGTTTAAAGGTAATTGAAGAGCAATAGCAACATTATAGAGAAAACGTTAAGAAGCTGAAGGAAGTTGTAAAGGATGAGTATCTACCGACAAAATTTTGAAGATTTTAAACGCGTTATCCAAATCAATCTAAATTTTAATATAAATTTAAAATGTTCATTGACTCAATGTTGTTCTTTGAAATTTGAATATATTCAGTTCAAACTTGACTCTATATAGAGTCAGGTCTGTTCTGTGCCTCGGTTAGTGGAGATGCCTTAAGAGAATCGAGTAAGGTGGCTACAGTAACCTCGTGTGAGTCCATTCTCAATTTGATCCACACGGAATAATACGAGGCTTATATTCCTAGACCTAATTATTCGATTAAACTTGATTTGATTTATCAATTAAAATAACCTGTCCCCAACAATTACGCTACTTTCTTCGCTCTTCTCAATATTTCTATAATCGAAAAAAATCTTCGGGTAGGCCCCCTCCAGGCCCCCTCCAGACTAATTGTCTAGTTCCGCCAATGCTTGCACGCCTTCGAAAACTTTTCCGATTTCCACCGTTTTCTTATCGGATCGAACCAAATCTTCCTTGTACAGGTTTCGTGGGTTGTTACCTCCTCGTCGCCAATGATGTATTTGGTTACCGGAATTGAATCCTTCCAAAATATATACTAGTTTACCAACCGAAATAAAATTACGTCTTATACATCTGACTTCTATTTATTCACTGCCCAAGCAACCAAAAGTTCTGATAACAAGGTGTTTTTTGGCTTAACCAGCTTACTTTTTAAGTAATTAACCGAACTTTCTAGTTCGAATTTAGTATTTAAGCTGCTAGCAGCATTCTTATCAGCTTCTAAAGGAAACTTTGAAGTTCACGAAAGGATCGTTCAAGAGGTTGTAGAGAATGCTACTCAGCTCAAAAGGTACCTCAATCGAACTCAACAAAACCAGAAAAAAAAAAACTAATAATATTTACATTCGACATTTATGTTCTTCTCCAATCCTGCCGCAAATTTATTTTTTGAGTACTGTGTTGTTAATTGATGATTGACGCTTGCGCTGACCTGGGCGGCTTGTCGCGCCGCAAGGGCTCAGTAGGGATTCATGCTCAAGACCCGAAGCTAAGAGTCACATCAAGTAGTTTTTCCCCCTGCTACAGAGGATCATGTGCCTGGAGTTTTGAGAATTTTACTATTTACATAAGGTTCGTTGTTACAGCGTGCTTTGGAAGATCCATCCTAATAGTCAGCATGAAAGAGCATTGAGGGGAATAGTAGCATTTTATCTTTTATGATCTTTATGATAGTATATAATTGAATATAAAGTGGTTTCAGGTTAACGAGATTTGGAATGTACTGTCTTTTGCATTATGAACAATCTGTAGACATGCAGATATTATAAATGTAATTGTTATTAACATTTTATATTACACCCATTCACAATGTTTTTTATTCTTTTTTAGCCTCTTATATATGCATCGTTGTAATTTTTAGCCCATCTAACTCACGCTATGTAGGGTAACGGGATGTAATGTTAGCCTAGCTCCTTGATTCGGCCTATGTACCAAATATGTAATTATTTCGGCGATAATCAATAAAATCATGTTTCTATCAATATGACCGATCTATTTCAAAGCAATTGAGACAATATTAGTCAATTTATAATTGTTCACTTCCTCGTAATATTCGATTTTCTTCACTTTTCAGACACCATAACTTTACTGGTTAAGCTGAACAGATTATCTACACGCTCTTCGAATGATCTAAAATTGCCGAAATTGAACCTATAAACCGAATCATGCAGCCAAGATGTACAGAAAATAGTCACACGTTATAAACTAAGAGGTCATATAGGTAAAATAACAATGATTTAACAAGCAAACGGTAGGCCCAATGTTAGGGACATATTTTTTCTAGGTTCTTAACTATGGCCTTTTGTATGGAAAGCGTAATAAAAATGTCGTTATTGGTAACATTTACAATACAAATGTCGGAGTTTTGGTTAAATGTATTTCATTTGGCTCATCTTAACACAAACTTGTGTAACAAAATCTGTGTAGAGTGAATTATAATAATTTGATTGCCGAATCATCGCTAAATAATATGTTAAAATCACTTAAGTGTGTCTTTGCAGTTTAAGTATAGTTTGATTGTTAGTAAAATTGTTTTTTGGGTAGAGCGAATACAGCTGGCAACACCTTGAATCAGAAAATCGGAAAAAAGCGTTCATAGCCAACATTCAATAACAAATCTATCGAATAGGACGAACTTGCATCCATGAATAGACCCAATTTGATGCCTATAGACCGATATAACATCCATATCCCGCGAAAGTTTCTGACTTTATAAAATGAGTTGTGTAACTTTTCGTGATACATACAACCGGATGGTTTATTAAACATATCTTAGCAAATGTATAGCTAGTTCAATTCTGCTTCCAGCTCAAATACTTTATGAGCTATGATAAAAAATGTAATCGATTGTTGCATACTAGGCTGAGTCAAGGGACACATACCCTATTTGATTTTATTCGAAGCGTTGATTTCATGCATTAGTACTTCTTTTGTTCCCTATAAACTGATATGTTTATTTGATTCCTTGATTATTTAGATTTTTATCCCTGAGCTGATTCATCTCCCGTCGTGGTAACTCAAATACTTTTTGGAAATTTTCATAACTGATCCGGAGCTACTGGTGACTTTGGCGTGAGAGGTTTGGATGTTATCCACTACGCCGGAGTCGCCCTCGACTCCCTAAAATCTTATCTGAACATAAAAATCTCTGAATCACCTAGAACTCAATCTGAACAACAAATTACTTCAGTTTATCTTGTGGAATGACAGCACCTGCATAAACAGGAGGCAAAATGGGTTTGAAATGTTTTTACAACTGACCATAATAAGATAATATGAATGAGTCCTAAAACGGCATTTCCAAACAGCATTTTACGAGTTCATAAAGTCAACATAAAACTTATGATAGGTGTAATTCGGACCAAGGGGTTCTACAACAGTGAACCAATTTCAAATCGCTAGTTACATATTGATTGTTGGTTTTACCATAGACTAACTCTAAGACCAGTAGGTCCCATACAAAAACGATTTTTTTCTTGGCTCAGTCAGTACTAGAACATCGTCCCAAGCTCGGTCCCAAGCTCAATAATGCACCCCCTATAATGAACTCACATGAACACACTCTCAAATACTCTGTCAAAATAACACAGCAAATCAAAACAAAGGCGCAAATATGTATAACAAGGTGCTGGCTTCAAGGTGTAATCCGGACCAAGGGGTTCTACAACAGTGAACCAATTTCAAATCGCTAGTTACATATTGATTGTTGGTTCTTCTGAACCGTTCATTTGCTCTTTTCCTAGCACTTAGCTAATTCGGATCAGCGTATTGATATTTCTGAAAAAAAATTATTTATCTTATTTGTCGTTGAAATATTCGATTAAAATTCGATAATAAACATTAACTACAATTTACGAAATATGTTTCGCGGTTAGCCTACTACGTTTCTCACCAACCAGTTTTTCTGCTTTAGAAAAAAAACTGCTCACAAGGTACAGATGCCGATGCCGATTGAAATTCAGCTTGCTGATTTTCATTTTCATAAGAAGTATCAATATTCTTCTGCATTTTGTATACGAGACCTTGGTTCGTCGCGTTGTAAATTTACACATCTCCAAAACTTGGCTTTTTAAACCGCGGATCGAGAAAGTTGGCTTGATCAATCAGTTCATTTGATTCTTTTTCCCCGAACTGCTTGATGAGAATCTCTTCCAGTTAATCTAAAATCGTTTGAATGCAGTTTAATAAGGTCCCTCATAATATGGGCAAGTACTGAGCTTTAGGTAAGGAAACAGATTTATCTGACTAAATTTCAATCGAAACCTCATTGAAAAGGCCGAGAAGTGGTCCGAATCCAATAAGGCCAAAATAGAACTTACGTCATCTTTGTTCCATAGCAATCGTTCTAACATTTTCGAAATTTTCGAACTATCTCGTCAGAACATTCTGCATTCGCTTAGGAGGATTTTCTCCTAATTGATTCATACACAGAGAGTCTTTGAAAACCAATGTTGAGCGAGAGCGTGAAAGAAAAACTTCCATTTGCTTGCTAGTTTTAATTCCACTCTCGCTCATTTCATGACAGTTTCGAACGTTCCTCCTTTCCATCTCGTTCCCGCTCTCGGTCGCTCAGTACAACTAGCTTTAGCAGTCGAGCTCTAGCTCCCCTATCACATGGTATACAACACAGCTCAGTTTGTGAGCTATAGAAGAATTCAAGTTGAAAAAAGAAGAAGACACCGAGTGGTGATCAATCTGACAGCTCCCATGTTAAAGTATAGGACGAACATTTTAAAATGCTTCTTATAAATTCAAATGAAATTCTAATTAGAAGCGATTTGTTGTATGATGTAAGAAAAATCCTAAACTGCAAAATAGGGGCATTATTTTCATTAATTTTTTGTTTTGCTGAAAATATCTTTATTGAGTAGTTTTAGATTATTCTTACATCATACAACAAACCGCTTTTAATTAGAATTTCATTTGAATTTTGTAGAAGCATTTTAAAATGTTCGTCCTATACTTTAACATGGGAGCTGTCAGATTTATCACCACTCTGTGTCTTCTTCTTTTTTCAACCTGGATTCCTCCATATTCGATAGGTTCTGTCAAACAGAAATAGCTACCGTTCACGCTCCCGCTCACATATTATAGCGAATTCGTTTTTGATCCAGTTCCAAACTGGATCGGGTATCGAAATTGGATCGGCTTGTTGTTTGTCAAACGTCAGTGTGTATGGTTTTATTTGTAGCTCGTATCGGATTGAGGTTTGTACTGACAATAAGTTCGGGAATCGCAGGTTGGAACTGGTTCCAACCTAGGTTCAAAAACGAATTCGATATTAGCATAGACTAACTCTAAGACCAGTAGGTCCCATACAAAAACGATTTTTTTCTTGGCTCAGTCAGTACTAGAACATCGTCCCAAGCTCGGTCCCAAGCTCAATAATGCACCCCTTATAATGAACTCACATGAACACACTCTCAAATACTCTGTCAAAATAACACAGCAAATCAAAACAAAGGCGCAAATATGTATAACAAGGTGCTGGCTTCAAGGTGTAATTCGGACCAAGGCGTTCTACAACAGTGAACCAATTTCAAATCGCTAGTTACATATTGATTGTTGATATTAGCATAGACTAACTCTAAGACCAGTAGGTCCCATACAAAAACGATTTTTTTCTTGGCTCAGTCAGTACTAGAACCAACAATCAATATGTAACTAGCGATTTGAAATTGGTTCACTGTTGTAGAACCCCTTGGTCCGAATTACACCTTGAAGCCAGCACCTTGTTATACATATTTGCGCCTTTGTTTTGATTTGCTGTGTTATTTTGACAGAGTATTTGAGAGTGTGTTCATGTGAGTTCATTATAAGGGGTGCATTATTGAGCTTGGGACCGAGCTTGGGACGATGTTCTAGTACTGACTGAGCCAAGAAAAAAATCGTTTTTGTATGGGACCTACTGGTCTTAGAGTTAGTCTATGCTAGAACATCGTCCCAAGCTCGGTCCCAACAACAATCAATATGTAACTAGCGATTTGAAATTGGTTCACTGTTGTAGAACCCCTTGGTCCGAATTACACCTTGAAGCCAGCACCTTGTTATACATATTTGCGCCTTTGTTTTGATTTGCTGTGTTATTTTGACAGAGTATTTGAGAGTGTGTTCATGTGAGTTCATTATAAGGGGTGCATTATAGATCATTGCACGGAATGTATTAACCTCACTTTTTTGACAGTTCAGGGAGCTTGTTTACAAGGTGTTAGAATTTGAACCGATCAAACGAAATTTTTCATTGGCTTTTTCCGGATTCTGTACGATTAGTTTCAGGAAATGATGTAAAAATAAGCACTAGTGGCTGTTTTCCGGGTATTTTACTTCAATCGTAATAAATTTGGAGCTTAAAATCTCAAATCGATCTTACCGAAAATATTCTAAGTCCAAGTAAACAAGCTCCCTGAACTGTCAAAACTGCATTGATGACGCCATCGTGCAATGATCTATTGAGCTTGGGACCGAGCTTGGGACGATGTTCTAGTACTGACTGAGCCAAGAAAAAAATCGTTTTTGTATGGGACCTACTGGTCTTAGAGTTAGTCTATGGTCCCAAGCTCAATAATGCACCCCTTATAATGAACTCACATGAACACACTCTCAAATACTCTGTCAAAATAACACAGCAAATCAAAACAAAGGCGCAAATATGTATAACAAGGTGCTGGCTTCAAGGTGTAATTCGGACCAAGGGGTTCTACAACAGTGAACCAATTTCAAATCGCTAGTTACATATTGATTGTTGATATTAGTTTGTTTGTGAGGTGAGCGGGTGAGCTACCGCTCAATTAAAAAGAGCGTTGGGTCAATCGTTCATCTTGGTGAACTAGTTCTTTAGCTCAGTTCATGAGCGAATTTCCCATCACTAGTTTGTATCGGTTTGCAAACTCTAGACCGAAGACTACGATACGCTGTTCGGCAGAGAGTGGATCTCACAATTTGGAGTGAATTTAAAAGAGATTTTCTCACAAAACGAACCAGTGCACTAAATTATTGGTTTCGCTTGCACGATGTCAGTAGACGTCTAAACAGTACTGTCACAGCTACTGCAGCTGATACTATTGGTAAGTTAATTGGACCTCCGGAAAGTGTCTACGGGCGCGTCGATTACTCTGAATGGGTTTCTCCCACTCACGTTGTGGTAAAAAGAATGGGTTACTTCGTTTCACCGGGAATAACAAACCTACGATAAATCCCCAGATGATTATCGACAAACACCGGAACCCCAAGATCGCATCCAACTTCAACCAAATGAATGGTGCCAGTCTGTTCTGTCATTTGAACGTGGACGTGCTCACACGCACCTACCAATCGACCGAACATTCGGCCAATCCTCACTCTTAATATACTATCACATGGATTGATCCGTCCGACAAGAGCAGTTTATGGAGCCCCAAACAACGCTCGATCTGGTAACAATCTTCTGTGATTCCTTTTTTCGACGACATTATGGTCTTTGCATACAGCTTCAAAAATCGGCTGGGTGCTCATAGAGTGGTGTTCAGTAGATTGAAGGATCATGGTTTACGATGGAACCGATCAGAATGCTACCCCGGATCTTGAATGCCTGTGCCATAAGATATACGCACGCGGCTTGTCCAAGTCGGAACAACGTATTGAAGCCATACGGGACGCACCTCGTCCGTCGAAGCCAGATGAACTTCAGGTTTAGGTTCTTTGGGAAAAGCGATGTACTGTACAACACTTTCATTCCCAATATCTCTACGCACGTTCGTCGTCTGCGTGATTTGCTGCACGATTAATCGTTCGAGTGTAGGCCTGAAACAGTAGCAGCATACTAAGACATCAAATCAGCACTCATATTGCCACAATTGCTAATGCCGTACGATCCGAAGTTTCCTTTGTATTCCAAACGCAAGATGCCTGTTTTAGCCTATACAGGCTCTGGTTGAGTTTGATTTCCAGCTCCATGAAGTCTCTTCATTCAAGCTTCCATTCAAGTACGCATTCTTCACGTCGATATTGCGAACTAGTAGCTTTCTGTGACCTGAATGGCAAGACTTTCCTGTGCTCATAGAACCCTAAACGTCGTTGACATCTTGACTGGCGCAAAATCTTCGCTGAAGTCCTTGGCGTGTCACTGCCAGCTGGCACCACCTGTTCAGTAGAGTACTTTATTATTATTTTTTTACTCAATCCCCATTTGGCGTCCTACAACTACCTTATCTTGGCGTCCTATTCATCGTCCATTGCTTCGACCCACTTATTCCTACATACACTGTTCACTGCTTCGTAGTAATTGCTCGGGTTCGCATAATCCATTTTCGATACTCCGACGACGAACTCCTGGTATCTCACCGGTGATGCTCCTGCATTTACGCGTTGTTGCCTCTTTGATCTCGCTTGAAACTCGACGATGTCTTCGGAATCGAAAAATTCACTGTCATCCTCAATAAAATCCTCTGGAAAACCTGCACAATCCGATTTTTCGGCGATACTCGCATTATTTGATCCTAATTCTTTCGAGATCTATTCCTGCGAATGGTCTTCCAGCGCAGCTACTTTCTTCTTCGGAGACCCTTTCGGGCTGCTAGTTGGTGACTTCTGATCATTTTATTCACAACATTACTCCTCCTGCAGCGTTTACACTGGTTCGAGGAACCTAGAATTTCAGGATCAGGTATCTCGCCACTCCATAGCTCTATTGTATCTTCGGAACCGATGGCGATGGTTCTGTATACTCACAATAGCAGCAATAGTTTTTCCCCAATACCTTTTATCCAGTCCAGCAACGAGTAGCATGCATACGCATCCGTCGTAGGTAGCGGTTCCACCGCTTCGCTACACCATTCTCATAGCTACCCCAGATGAGCGATCGCATATTCTTTTGCCAGTCAAGGGGCTATCCCCCCTATTGCCTACCCTACATCTGGGGTAGCGTGGTAGAAGAATGTGTGCTCGGTCGCATACTACCGTTTAAATGCCCTTCCGCTCGTTTTATACTTACATCTTTCAATTTCACAGCCTGCCGTACTCTAATGGAACTATCAATACTTTCTCTTCATTTCTTCGTTCTAGCAATAAATATTACTGTCCACTCCTAGAGTCTCTCGTGTTGATGGAAAATTATCTGCTTCTGACAAATTTCACCATAGATCGTTACTCCATGCATTGGGAGAATACAAAAAACAACAATCAAAGTGTAAAAATCACTTGTAAAATCACACTATATTCAAACTCCCTTCAAAATGGAATTTATCGGCCCACTTACTAAAAACGCAACAGCTTTCTTCAGATAACCGTAGATACTTTATTTTCCAATATATTTAGATGCTATACAAATGCTACTCTTCCAACAGTCTTACTTAAAAAGGTGAATGTAATTGAATGCACGAAAACAAAAGCGACGCAAATGATTATCATCCCACGTCCCGTTATCGTAAGATTATCGTAAGACATAAACGAAACTATGCATGATACAATGCGTACGATAACGGGAATAGGAATGTATGGCCTTGTGTAGTAAACCTATCACGAATCTTAACTCTAGATGTTTGGCTTACTGGTATGGCATAGAGCATAACCGAGAAACTTGGCTTCACTGCCCTGAAATCCAAGCTGTAACCTAACATCATCACCGACCTATCACTTACAAATTAAAGAAAATTTGCATTGTTTCTAAGTTAACGGGAAGAGCTTCCGGCATAACGTCAATACAGGTGGAGATTACTCAGCAGTTCAGGGAAAGCACAGAGAGCTCGATTGGTTAGACGGAGATGTAGGTACACGATGGATGTAGAAGATGTGTCATAATACTCTTATTTGATATTGTACTTCAATATTCGAAAATATTCCATTCTACGAGGCACAATACATGTATGAAGCGAAAAAATAAACAAATGTTTGACAAGGAAAATGGATGGGATGTTGTTGTGAAGTATCCAATCATAGAGCCTCTCTTGCAACGGTTTTGATTTGCGACTAAACGTTTTTTGTTTGTTCTAGCAACCGTTAAGTCAGTCCTCGTCTTCATCAATCTCCGCTTCTGCGTTGTAAATTTCAATGATGTCTTCGATAATTTCCCAGTGTTTTTCGCGTGTAAGATCTTTGCAGAAAACCTGTAGACAAATGGAAAACAAAAATATTAGATTCTGTAAGTTTCATGTAACCAGGAAGAACATACATTGTACCAGGTGTTCACTTCATCAACTTCATCGGTAACCGGCACTTGCACTCCGTAAGCTTGAAATGCCAACGCCAGACAACACACGGCTATATGGTCGGGTTTATGGTCCAGAATCTTAGCACTGTGATGGAAGTCTTGGAGGAAGGAGGCCGCCGTTTTGGCTACCGGCAGCGAGTTCCATTCCTTGACTCCAAACCAATCCTGAAGAGACTTCATATAGTGCAGCATGTACTTGTGTGGATGAACCGTTGTCAGATCAAATTTGAGCATGCGGGTTATGAACAGCTCGGCTTGGACAATGGAGTCTCGCATCGACCAGTACTCGTCACCCAGCTCGAGCGGCTGAGCAGATCGATTGATGGTACTGTGGGCAACGTTGATCACGTCGCGAATTTTCACTGGGTCGTCCTTGATCTTGCCCGCGAGGTACAGGCAGGAAGATGCAATCATCTGAAAGGTAGAATAATTGGGTATTATAGGATAGTTACAGTTTTGAAACATATTTCAAGAAATAATGTTGAAACTGGGTTAGTTTAGAGAAAGAAGTTCATGAGCAAAATTTCAACAAATTTTATAAGATAAAAGCAGTTTGACAACATATCAGCCACCGGATATCGATACATTTTTTTAGCAATAGGTCAAATTTAGCATAAGGTCACAAATTTATTCTAGTGGATTAGCACTGGTAAGTTCGAAAACGTTCGTAGTTCCGGATTCCAAGATTACCTCGGTAATCGCCAAAACCTCGGTAAGTAATTCGAAAGGGAAGGTCGACTATTTTTTTTAATCCATTACATGGCTTGCGATATATCAAACTTCATGATTTTGCAAAACAAGGTCATTGTAGAATTTTCTAAGAATTTTAACGTAGGACTACGTTTCTCTTTTCTATACCGGGTGCCGTTTCAAAATTTTGAAAAATGAGAGCGTTACGCAAAAGTGAAAGGTTTTTGAACGCTTATAAATCTCGTTTGACTAAACAGAATGACTTCATTCATACACCATTTGATCAAAAAGACTCACAAATTTTTCGCATTGTAATTTGAATGAAGTTCAATTAGTATAAGTAGTTCAATTTTTCATTTGGAAATGACCTTCTTTTGCTCCCATACAAATTTGCATATCAACAGGTTGAAAAATGTGTTTTCCCTAGCAAGGTCATAGGAAACGAGTAACAAATGTCTTCTTCTTCTTCATAATAATAACTTTTCCCCGTCTCACAAAAATTTCTGAACGCACAAAGCTATTGGTCGAAAATGACATCATATTTGCGCTACGCTCTGATTGGTTCATACTGCCACAGTAACCTTGCCAGCAATTATGGAACATGTGGGAACGACCGAAGGAAGACCAACAATCAGTTCTTGATGTGCATCCGTATGCGACAGACGTGTTTGGCGAGCACGTTGTAGAAAACGCCGCCGTGAAAACAAGAAGACCAGAATCATCCCACGTCACTTGCAGCTGGCCAGCCACACCGAAGAGGAGCTGAACGAAGAAAGAAAGCCCCAGAGGAATAGCAAAATATTTCTACCTCGTTAACTAAATCCGTCCTTTTCAGGACGACCAAATCAGTTTACTAACTAAAGAGTTTGGTTGAAATTTTCTCTTGTGCTGTTTGTAAATCAGTTGCCACGTCACGGCTTAACATATCATTCATTAAACGCCGCGTCCCGGAGTATATCACAAAGAACGTTGAACAAGTAACGAACGAAATTCTAGAAGGGATAATTCGAGCCAAACTGCGACACATCAGAGACCGACCGTATGCATACCGGATTAGTTGCTGGCAGTAGCAAGCAAATTAGGCATATTTCTGTTAAGAAAATTATCCGTCTAGCGTGCACTAATTAAAACTAATTATGGTGGCGCAATAACTGAAAGCACTGGTGAGCAGTAGTACTCCAGAGAGGTTGGTGCAGTTGGCTGTTTGGGCCGATACTCCCGTCAACTTCCCGTCAGTGCGCTGCGAGAAAGAAGGCTGCTTAAGCCTACGAGTTTATGGGAAAAAGCCGCCCGTGACAACAACGGGACTAGAATCACCCCATGTCACCAAGAATACCAAGAAGAATCCCCAAGTTCAATCGCGAACAATGTCAACTAAATTCGTCCTTTTCAGTACGACCAAATTAGCTTGCTTATTAAAGAGTTTGTTTGGTTGAATATTTCTATTGTGCTGTTTGAAATTTTAATCATTCGATAGGAATGAAATAATTTTGAGAAAGTGAAATGTCGCAGCATAAGGCTGCAAGTATGTGATTACTTATAGTTATCTTCTACGCGTTATAGATTGTGGCCCTCTCAAGCATCGTAGAAAGTATAACCAGGGCCATATCATTATTGAAACCAAACGGTCCTCTAGGGCCACCAAATGTTATCTAAAGAGTTAACAATAGAATTTTCTTGCATATTTTTTTTTCAAATGCTGGTCTATCGTTCAATTAGCACTATTTCGACCTAGACGTCTACCGGCAATAATAGACGTTGAATCCACCAACCGTCTACAACGCAATAAGGATAATGATTTCCAGGTGGTCAATCATATCAACAGGATATGCTCTTAGGGTGCATTCTCGTTCCACCATCTCGGAAGGCAAACAATTCCAGCAGTAAGGTCTGGAAGAAGAAAACGTATAGCACTTCATCTACCGGGTGCTGAAGCATTTTAACCCGATACTGTCGTTTCCTCTAAAGCGACAAGCATTATAAACTGCTTCTTAAATGACATTTCCGAGCGGATTGAAATCAATTGGCGGATGGCCCTGACGTCTCTGGAAACTCAAACCGCCTTTCGATCATGCTGCCGGGAGAGCTAGCGAAACACGAGGTTTCCGAGCGAACCGAAGCCGTGGCCAAGTAAACCAGCTTCATGACGAAGTGAGGTGGAGGCAGTAGCTTTTCGTTTGAACCCAAAATGGCCCTCTTTAGGGCCATCAAAACAACTGGAAAGAGAGTTTTCATGTCTTTGGGAGTGCTGGGGGCTTGGTTTTGGGTTTTTTGCTTTTTTTTCGGAAGTTATATACAATTCCTTTAAATTGAATATATCAGCGGGTAAAGATAAAGCTCCTCTTCCTTAAGTGCTTAATTTGTATTTGTGACCTTTTGTTCAAGAGAAAATGACTATGAAAGCCATAGTTTACAAGAGCAGATTTACCCTAATCTAATGTTGGCGCTGATTTGCACTTTTGGCAGTGTTGTACACACATTCACACTTAAAAATTATTCACGGGCTCTCTTAAACATTTAGCTGAATTCACTCGGCATTTTTGTATTTAACTGATAGCTCGGCGAAAAATTGAATGATGCCGAGTCTCAGCATCACTTGAAACTTCATTATTAAACCAATTCTCGGCATCACTAGGAGCCACAAGCGTTAACCAAATCTAAACCGACCTCAGCTGCCTATCGTGCCGAAATATCGGTTTAGCAGTGGTGTAAGCCGAGGTTCGGCTTTTTATCTGTCAACCGCCATACGCCATATTGTTTTCATTCGCAAGTGGAGTAAATCGTATGTTGTTTGTGGAGCGGTGAACACACTACATCATTTATTGACACTACATCATTATATCTATAAGTTCTATAAGTTATAGATGACGAGAAGAGCAAATGTGTGAAATAGGCGGTGCATGCTAAAAATAAACCCAACAGCGGGAGATAATTTCTCACCCGTGCTAGGCAGTATTAGGAGACGGACAAATCGCTAGAACTAGAAACAAGCAATAGGTAGTATAAGAGCACGATCGGTTGCATAACCTTTTGTCAGTCAAGGGATTTCCCCTTGCCTATCCTGCATAGGGTAGTATGACAAAGGGTTATGTGCCTGATCGTATACTACCGTTCAAATGCCCTCCGCTCGTTTTCAAACTTACATCTATTCAATTTCAAAAGCCTGCCGTTCTCTTACGGATCTATCAATACACTTTCTCTTCATGTCTATTTGTTCTAGCAATAAAATTACTGTCCGCTCCTAGCGCTTTGCATGGAGATGATAAATTATCTGCTTCTGAAAAAACTTCATCAAAGATCGTTACTTCCGCGCTGGGGAGAATACAAAAATAACAATCAAAAGTGTAGAAAGCCCATAATGGGGGAATCCATTAATTCATACTGGTGGGGATCAGTATTTGCACCACTCACCGTCGTTCTCTCCGAGATCTATAAGTTATAGATGACGAGAAGAGCAAATGTGTGAAATAGGCGGTGCATGCTAAAAATAAACCCAACAGCGGGAGATAATTTCTCACCCGTGCTAGGCAGTATTAGGAGACGGACAAATCGCTAGAACTAGAAACAAGCAATAGGTAGTATAAGAGCACGATCGGTTGCATAACCTTTTGTCAGTCAAGGATTTCCCCCTTGCCTATCCTGCATAGGGTAGTATGACAAAGGGTTATGTGCCTGATCGTATACTACCGTTCAAATGCCCTCCGCTCGTTTTCAAACTTACATCTATTCAATTTCAAAAGCCTGCCGTTCTCTTACGGATCTATCAATACACTTTTCTTCATGTCTATTTGTTCTAGCAATAAAATTACTGTCCGCTCCTAGCGCTTTGCATGGAGATGATAAATTATCTGCTTCTGAAAAACTTCATCAAAGATCGTTACTTCCGCGCTGGGAGAATACAAAAATAACAATCAAAAGTGTAGAAAGCCCATAATGGGGAATCCATTAATTCATACTGGTGGGGATCAGTATTTGCACCACTCACCGTCGTTCTCTCCGAGATCTATAAGTTATAGATGACGAGAAGAGCAAATGTGTGAAATAGGCGGTGCATGCTAAAAATAAACCCAACAGCGGGAGATAATTTCTCACCCGTGCTAGGCAGTATTAGGAGACGGACAAATCGCTAGAACTAGAAACAAGCAATAGGTAGTATAAGAGCACGATCGGTTGCATAACCTTTTGTCAGTCAAGGGGATTTCCCCCCTTGCCTATCCTGCATAGGGTAGTATGACAAAGGGTTATGTGCCTGATCGTATACTACCGTTCAAATGCCCTCCGCTCGTTTTCAAACTTACATCTATTCAATTTCAAAAGCCTGCCGTTCTCTTACGGATCTATCAATACACTTTCTCTTCATGTCTATTTGTTCTAGCAATAAAATTACTGTCCGCTCCTAGCGCTTTGCATGGAGATGATAAATTATCTGCTTCTGAAAAAACTTCATCAAAGATCGTTACTTCCGCGCTGGGGAGAATACAAAAATAACAATCAAAAGTGTATCATTATATTGATAAATCCTCTTCAACAATTCTACGCCTATTCACCGGGTTCATGGCTGCTTCTCTCCATCCTCGGTTGCGCCCACGCTCTCCAAGTCTTGGCTTACCTGAGCGCCCATCTAGCTTACTGTACTCCACGCCTTCTTGTTCCAGCCAGCCAGCAGATTTGCCGCAAAACACCATCTATGCAGGGTATTTCCTATAGGCATGAAATATTCAATGTTTCGATGAATATCTAATCCAAAATTTCGAGTAGGTATTTACACACAATTTAACCAGAATTTCGGTAAACCTCATTTATGTTTGTTTTGAATTTTAACCGATCCATCAGTTTGCTTATGGCCAGATTTCCAGCTAACTATATGAGTTTTCAGTTTGACCTAAACCGAGATTATCGGTAAACATAATAAAGCCGAGATAGAACCGAGAGGTCAGCTGTGTGGATCTCGGTTTCGGAAAGCCGAGACTCGGCATAAAATTCTAAGTGCCTAGTAGAAACCGTATGCAATTGGAGGTGAACGAAACAGCCTCTTGGGTAATAGTTACCCAAATGATCAATAACTCATTCGCACTACAAGGTATATTACGCGATGTAGAGTATCTTGATATCATATTTCATACATATTATTTCCTGTGAAAGCAAGATGTATGAATGTAAATACCAAGACAGGCTATATCAAATAGTAAAGGTTGTAGAGCGAACGTTTACTGTATAGGAATTAGATTTGGAAGGAAACCAATTTCGGCCACTCTTTAAACAATCATGCGATCTAGATTGCACATTGCTCCGTAGTCCTACGTCAACTTTGCGTACAACCCCATTGGGCTGTCCCTTCTAGTTTTTTACCTGTTTCAAATCAAATAACTTGGATTTCTGCACATTAATAGTGTCTACGCGTATTAATGTTACTCATATAATCTAGTTACCTATTTGGTTTGAATAGACTGAGTGATATTGATGGACATGTTCTATTCATAGAACTGACAACTGTTTTGAGTGTTACAATGAAAGTGCAGAAATTGGTTCTATGAAGGAAATATGGCCAAGAAAGTCTTTTAAAAATTCAGAGGCTCTGTTACATAGCACGTTCATAAATAAATATTCTTTTTTTTTAAATTAAATCACAACAAAGAATATTGTGATTACTCATGTCATTTCCAGTTACTTTTTGTTAACCATGCAAGGTTGATGTTTTTGATTTAAAATTTATTTTTCGGGATTGAGACGAAATAAAAATCGCGGCGTACATTTGTGGCCAGAACGATTTTGATCCTATTATATTTTTCTTCTCCCAAATTGCGTATCGAGAATTTAGTTATGGCTGGCCCACAATTGATACGTTGCGGATGCGTTTGCGTGAATTTGACAGTTTTCCCATAGGATTTCTGTCAAATTTACGTCAACGCATCCGCAAAGTATCAATTGTGGGTGACTCTTTAGCGAGGGAAAGGAAAACAGTTACACGCTGATAATATTTTACTCTACGTGAAAACTTCTACTCTGAACAAAATCCCCGCCTGGATGCAAAAGCTTCAACAATTATATGTTGATGGTAGCGGTACGAGCTTGTGTATCGGTCGCTGATACTCGGATGAACCTCTGCGAAGCGTTACAGTCCTCACCACCCCGTGACGATCGGGATGAACGGCGATGATCCGCGCAAACTCCCATTGGGCGGGTGGAGTATTGTCGTTCTTCACTACCACGAGCCTGTTGACTTCCAGATTATCCACTGTAGACTGCCACTTGGTACGTGGCTGTAGAGTTGACACATACTCGTTTCTCCAACGACGCCATATTTCGGCTATGGCAGTATTAAGTTCATCGGCTGCCCAATGATGAAATGTCCTGGCGTTGGGACGTTATTATCCTCCGGTGCGTTGGAGATAGAGCACAATGGCCTTGAGTTAAGGCATGCTTCTACTTGGGTCAATATGGTGTAAAGCTGCTCGTAGGTTTGCGGTGCACGACTGAGCACCTCGAACAAGTGCAACTTTGCAATCTTGACCACTGCTTCCCACAAACCTCTCATGTGGGGTGCAGATGGCGGGATGAATGTCCACTTGATGCCAACGTTCGAAGAAAAACGTTCTGCTTGGCACCGACAAATATGGTCCCATTGTCAGACCAAATTTCGGTGCATAAGCCCCGGCGCGAGATGAACCTCTTGAGCGTGGCAATAAATGAAGCTGTCGATAGGTCACTAGCAGCCTCCAAATGGACGGCTCTTGTAGACAGGCATACGAATATAACGATATACCCCTTGGTCAGCAGCGGCTTCCGAGGATTACCACTTTTAACGATGATTGGATCGGCATAGTCTACACCGTTGTGGACAAAAGCTCACACAGGCATGGTGCGAACAACTGGCAAGTTCTCCATGGGTTGAGTTGAGGTCCTTGCCTTCTGGCGACAGCAGCGAAGATAGTTTTGTACTGCTTGACGAACCACAGCCTGGCATCTCAATACCCAATAGCGTTGATAAAGAGTGGCTACCAGTAATGTGGGCCCCACGTGTAGGTTGAACAGGTGTGTGTCTCGAACCACCAGCTCCGTGAATCGATGGTGGGTTGGCAGATTTGGTGGGTGCTTCATTTCGTATGGAAGATTGGCGTTCTGAAGTGTCTCTTCTACACGATGGAGTGTTCCCTCTCCATCGATGGAAGGATATAGCGAACGTAGCTTGCTTCTGCGGGGCAGGTCATTTCCCTTACGGAGACATGTCAGTTCATTAAAGAATGTGTCGTGCTGAGCTAGGCGCACTAGCTGTAGGGTGGATGCTTGCAGTTTTGTTGGCGTTATCGGTCTTCTTTTCTTCCTTGTTGGGTACGGCTTTCAGATTGCAAACGAATCGTTTGACAACGGCGAGAACTCGATTCACAAGTCTTAGTGACGCATTCCCAAAGCTTTCACTGATTCAGCATCGTTCGTGAATTGTAAGGGAATTGGACCATCTCTGCTATCAGTAAGTTCTTCGACGAGTTCTGGGAAATTTGACGACCATTTTCGCTGTACAAATCCAGCCCCGTTGAGGATGGTTTATATCTCGTTGATCAGTTTCCGGGTTTCTTCCATTGTTTCAGCTCCAGACATCAAATCGTCTACATAAAATTATTTGAAGATTCGATTTGCAGCAATCGGAAAGTCTGTAGCACTGTCTCGGGCAGCTTGTCGAAGAGATTCTGTAGCAAGCACACGATCGTCAGCAGATGATGCGTCACGAATAAGACGA
Source organism: Aedes japonicus (assembly GCA_034211315.2). NCBI lineage: Eukaryota > Metazoa > Arthropoda > Insecta > Diptera > Culicidae > Aedes > Aedes japonicus. The sequence continues at coordinate 189,549 of JASCZW010000664.1, read as the reverse complement.
TGGACTTGAAGCTGTACAAGGAAGAATGCCTCAAAAACCGCGTACAACCTTTCATTAAAGCCCATAAAGGTCCCGTGAAGTTTTGGCCAGATTTGGCGAGTTGCCGATACAGCCGGGAAGTCATCCAGTGGTACCACGATTATAACGTAGATTTCACGGCTCGGGACGCGGCTCAGATGACCAAAATGTGGAACAAATGTGCCAAGGAAGCTGACTTCGGAAGTGCGTTTATGGGAGGAATAAAGAAGAAAGTGCGAATTTTGATTAGAAACGAAGAGAAATATTGATATTGGGCTTGTATTGATATTTTTTCCTTGAAGTACCGTGAATTATGATGTATTAAACTTATTTGTACGTCAAGATGAAGATAAAATTCAGCTTTGGTCCCAGCATCTTACACTTTTGATCGGAAAACCGACGAAACTTGGATGAATTCTATACAGCTATCTCTCTTCCTGCTTCCTTACTTCTTCCACAAATCTTGTCAAATAAAGCAACATTTGTAGTGATTTTCTAGCACCTTACTTCCTCGAACTCCTACAAGTTCCCTGAACTTCTAAGATGTTCTGTATACTTCTAGGAATTTCCATGAAATTCTGAGAAGTTTTTTGAACCACTAGGAAGATCCGCAAACTGTTGAAAAGCTTCACGAATTTCTGGACAGTTCTTTGAGTTAATGGAAAGTTCTCTAATTTTCTAGAATGTTTCTTGAATTTTTGGGAAGTTCCCTGCAATTCTGGGAAGTTTCCTGAACATCTTGAGTATTTTTATGAACTTCTGAGAAAAACCCAAACAAATCTGATAAGTTTTCTGAACTTCTGGGAAGCTCCTTGAATTTCTGGATAGTTGCCTGAACTTCTGTGAAGAACCCTTTACTGTTGGAATGTTATTTGAACTCATGTGAAGCTCCCTGAATTTATGGAAAATTTCCTTAACTTCTAAGAAGTTCCTTGATTTTCTGGAAAGCTCCCTGATTTTTTGGGATGTTTCCTTAACATCACACTGAATAGCAAAATCTCGGGGAGGTTTCCTGAATTCCCAAGAATTATACCGAGCTTCTGATAAGTTCCCTGAGCATCTAGGAAGTTCACTGAATTTAAGCGATTTTTTCGAATTTTTGGGAAGCATTTTCGTTCATCAGTTTCTTCAACACTTCCGCCATAACGCGTAATGTACAGGAACCTCTCCCTTGGCATGTTGAAACGACGCAGAAAGTGCTTCTTGTCATAGGTTGGCGTGTCGCTGAAGCAGTCCTGGAATAGCTTCTGATGACCGAAACGGAACATGACCCTCTCAGTTTCGACGGATGCTTTTCCGCTGCCAAATTACAAATCAGCATTATCTAATATCGTTTAAATGAGATACATGCATTTACACACTCACCTTCAGCCAAACGAAAGAGCGAGTATTCTAGGCGTCTGCTTACGACGCACTACTGGCAGTAAACATTATTTGGTCAAGCCAATCAATAGCAAAAGCTTACGAAAAATCTGCGGCCTTAAAAAAATTAAAACTCTGATCTCTGGATGTTGAATGATTGACAGGATGGTAGGTGTTGGTGGGTTTAATAACAGGAAATACAAAACCGGTGCGGGGAACACAAAGTTGTTCTATTTTAGCTGGTTCTATTCAAGTTTGCTGATGCAAATCCAGTATAAAGTTGTCCCATAAATAGACCACCGCTGAAGATGCCCTAAGCGGTATGATTTCAACAGGCTGAACAAAGTGATCTAAGTGCAAATCTGTTTGTCTTAGCCCTTCATTGAAGAAATTGTGTGCGACCTGCATGTCGCAACTTACGATGTTGAGGACTTCAAACCCAGGGCTGGCTTGCAGATCCCTGATTTTCCCAGTCAATTCTTTGAACGCCTTCCAGTTGACAACCGGGCCATCCATATAGCAATGAGCTATCTTCTTCAGCAATGCTGGATTTGCTTTAATGAGATCGTTGGGCCGAGTAAACGACAAAAACGCTACTCAAATCATTTGAAAAAGGTGTGAGTATGGTTTCTTCCATATGACAAAAATTCTTTTGAAATGGCTTTTGAAATTCCCGAGTTTTCCCCGAATATTTCCTGATGATTTTGGATTCCCGCATTTCCCGATTCTGTGGCCACCCTGTAATGGTTTACTGATGGGATATATGTGAGAGAAGTTTCTTTTAAAAGAGTATGAGAGGTCGTTGCGTCTTTTTATGTTAGAAATGTTAGAGGGCATTTCGTAAATTCTTCAGTCGTTTTTAATTTAGTTAATAGATGTCTAGTTCTTTGTGCTCTGAAATTCATCAATGCATACCTCGTTTGAATGACCTATCACTTTGTTCGCCTTAGTCCGTTCTTGTCTTCTGCGTTATTCTGTTAAATTCTATACTTCTGTTATAGAATCGTTTACGTTTACTTGCCTGTTCATTGTTTTCTTTTTGTTTGTCTAATACTAATCTCTAAGTCGTTTAACCGGTTCAAAGGCTGACATGCAGTAACTAATTTATAATTTAAAAAAAATGCTCAGAGATGCATGAATAAGCGAAATTGGCATGTGTGGCTAGGGGCACGCGTGAATGGATTTTAGTGCAATTTGGTTGATAGGGCTATTTATTTTGGCCTTGCAGTATATCAGGCGCAAATATGGTCGAGACACCACTGCGCATAACAAGCTAAAAAATGCTGAATTATGATAAATTCACCAGCTGCTGGTCTGCTTTTGTATGTTTTGGGCTACACTGTACAGTGCATCAACTGCACATGAAAAATCATTTCGCTAAACGATTATATGATCAAACCCATCAGGGCTGGCACGGATCAGTTTGTATGAATATGACTCGTTTGCCGGTAACATCTTTTCAAAGAGTGTGCTGCATCTCTTAATATGTATGGCATAAAAGCGCTAGTTACACTGAAACATGCTAAATGACTGAATGCTCCAGCCATTTAGTATGCATCAATGCTCTCAGGCTGTAGATATCAGTGTGTTAAAATCACACTCTTAGACAAAATTGTTGAAAAAACATGCGCTACAAGTTCATCATACATCGTTCTTTGAAATTTACGGAACACAGTTGCAAGATCATGGGCCACTAGGGTTAGTTCTTGTTATGAAAACAAAGCTTATCTCGTTCATCAACCGGCAATTACTCAACCCAACTGGTAATTTACTGATTTCTGCACTTTGAACTGATTCGTATCTTACGAAGATTAGCTGCAATCCCTAGTAGTAGGGCTATTGTCACCAAATCGAACCTTTTCCGATTCGATAAACACCAACATCTCCAACCCCATATGAAACGCTACTGCGTCGTTGTAGGATTACGTTCAATCAAAACCAAAATAAATCGCTTACATAGGGATCATATTCCGTTTCGTCAGCTTCTCGGAAGAATCGATGGAAAAGGATTGCTGCTGTTGCTGAAGTAAGCGGTTTTAGTCCTAGCTTGATGGCACATTCGAAAAGAAAACGTTCCGGCATTCCCTTTACGTTCTTCTTCCTGCAAAGATAACACGTTGCCTCATTAAAAGTCAATGCCGACTAGCTTCAGCTCAAGGTGAACTAGCAATATCATAATTACGATGTTGTAATTTGGGAAGAGTTCAAGATATTTTCATAGCGATTTACTGACCTGTAGTCTACGGATTTCGATTGAATAGGTGGAAGTATGGCCATGGAATCCTTCTTCATCGATGTAATAACGTCTATGTCATGCAACATGTTGAATGGACAGGCTGTGTTGGGATCTAGAAAAGATATTATGATCAGAAGCATTCAAAGGTAGAACGACCAATTATGTTTAATACTAGCCCAATGATCTTTATACGTTATTAAAAGTTACATACTTTACACATGTGTTAATCATGCACCGGTATTGATATTTAAATTTTGAATGTAGGAGCTAGTAGCATAATTATACAACCTAAACATGAGGCGCGATTCGGTGCGGGTTAGGCAAATGCAGCGCAAGATGCAAAGGAGAAGAAGTCAAACAGGTCCTATACCTGTATTATGTATGGCACCTTCACATATGTTTAGAAAGTGCCCATCTCTGTACAATGGACTGCTTTTATGTTTCCATGTAAAATGCTCTGCCGTATTATTTCTTATAAGATTTTAAGTACAGTTATGTGGACAATCAAATAAATGTACCGCATGAAGATGCCGTATGCATAGAAATTACTCACCCGTTCTCGAAAATAAACTGTGATTATGGTGTTGTTAGAGAAATATTGCACTCGCGAATTCTTTTTGGAATGAAGATCAACAATAAAGTTTTGATTGTTGAAGAATAGAGAACGAAATGTAACTTTTAGTTTCTGGGGGAATGAAACTGTCCACTTTGACCGAAAGCTTATATGCGAGTGAAGCAAAGGTATTCGTAGCATACGTTCCGCGACTACACTACACCAAAATAACGTGAAAGGTGTGGTAGAAGCATCCACTTATTCTTCTCTGTGTTAAGATCGATATGACGACATGATGTTTGCATGAAAGACAAGGAAGGATATTATATCTACCAAACATCTTACAATTCAACTTTGGTAGACTCAATGCTAAGCTAATTAGACTCAATGCTAAGCACAGCTAAGCAATTATGGTCATTATGGTCATCACTTTCATTGTCGTCTTGTTCAAAGGGTTAACTGATTTTGACGTCATCTCCATAATGTTTCAAAAGTTACACACCGCCGAAAAAATTAATGTGTTGAGTGTTACCTGCCATTGAAGCCCTTTGTCATTCCATTACGCATGTGTTAGATTTCGTAACTCACGAACACAATCAGGTCAAACATCTGTTTTCCAAGTTTCTCTCCGGTGGGAGAGAAGCTAGAGAGTGCGTTCAATGCTGAGTGTCTTACGGAAGTATAACTTTAGGCGTCAGCCCAGGCGTTCATGATCACCCTTTGCGAAAAAACACTAAAGGCAAAGGCTTCGTTGATTCACCACACCAAAAACTTATCCGCGAATTTTTTTTCTTCGAATCGTTGACTTAAATGGACTTAATTGGATGATATAGTTCGTTTTGTAAATTGGATGATACAGTTCGTTTTTGCAATTTTTTTTGCATAATTACTATTCTACACACTCAGATTATTTTACAGAAATCTGTAAAGTTTTACCGAATTCTCAACAGCTGAACGTTCGGTAATCCGATTTTACGGATTTCGGTAAAATTTTACCGAAATCCGGTAATTTTTCTACAGATATCTGTAAAATTTCACCGAAATCCGTAAAATCGGATTACCGAACGTTCAGCTGTTGAGAATTCCGTAAAACTTTACAGATTTCTGTAAAAAAATCTAAGTGTGTAACTCGTTCTGGGAATGAGTGAATAGTTCGATGGAGATCAGCTATGGTAGATTACGCACGAATATGGCTTTTCGAAAAAAAACTGACGCCGTTGGTCAAACCAACGATGTGTATCGTCCGAGTATTAGGGACACTCTCGAGTCCCTTCGAATCTAGGAGAGGGTTACGGCATGGTGATGGATTGTCGTGTTTGTTGTTTAACATTGCATTGGAGGGTGTGATTCGAAGAGCTGGGATAGACACGAGTGGAACGATCTTCAGGAAGTCCAACTATTTGGCTACAACGTTGATATCGTAGCACGTAACTTTGAGGCGATGGCGGAACCGTACATCAGACGTAAGGCTGAAGCTGGTAGGATTGGGCTTGTGATTAATGCGTTGAAAAAAAGAGGCTCGCAAGAATACAGTGTTCAAGGTGGTAGACGAATTCGTGTATCTGGGCTCATTGGTGACCGCCGATAACGAAACCAGCGCATTATGGCTGGCAATCGTGCCTACTTTGTCCCTTTGTACCTAGTCTCTTATTAGACCGGTAGTTCTCTACGGCCACGAAACATGGACACTGAAAACTTCTGTGTACAGCAGGCAACACCGGCCTTGGTCTGTTTGGTAACGTAATTAAGTAATACTTTTTTGGCTTTGCCTATGATGTTGATATCGTAGCACGCAATTGAAGCTAGAAGGATTGGGATTGTGATTGATGCGTTGAAAAAAAATATGTTAGAATAAGCGGCTCACGAAAAGACAATGTTAGCATCCCACTACCCTAGCAAAGGAAAATAACAAGCTGATATCATATAAGTAACAAGTTCTGTTATCCCAGTTATCGTTTTGATTTCGGCTGTTATCGTATAACAAATTTAGTTATCACTTTTGGTAAATTTAGTTATCATATGTTATCATTTTGAACTCACTATTTTTTATGAACGTTATAAGTTAAATTGTAAAACTATAAATATTACCAGCATATTGAGCAAGAAATTTTGCTTTTAATCAAAATATTTTTTTCGGTTATTAGCCTGAGAATTAAATTTCAAATTGATAACATAATTTTAAACTATTCAAAAAATCGTCTTCAAAAATTGATAACAGATGAGCTCAAAATATCTGAGATAGTAAAACTTGTTACCTATTTGATATCAGTTTGTTATTTTACTTTGCTAAGGTACAAGTTCATGAAATTTAGGTGGTAGATGTATTCGTGTATCTGGGCTCATTGGTGACCGCCGATAACGGCACAAGCGAAAAAAAATACAAAGCCGTATTATGCATGACAATGGAATCTACCTTGGACTACGACGGACTATTATATCGAACAAAGTTCGCCGAACTACAAAGTAGACCATCTACAAGACTTTTATTAGACCGGTAGTTCTTTATGGCCACACAACATAGCCATTGCTCGTAGAGGACCAAGGCGCGTTTGGTGTCTTTGATCGGAAAGTGCTGCGCACGATCTACGAACTTTCCATCGTTAAAACCGCTACGATAGGCTGGGCATGTCGTAAGAATGTCGGACGACAGCCCAGTTAAAATGATTCTTGATAACGACGCGACAGGATCAAGAGAAAGAGGAGGCGCGCATCCAGCAAGGTGAATCGATCAAGTAAAAGGCAACCTGCGGACCCTTCGCAGACAGTTCTGTAAACTAAGACTCCATGCTCTATGCTAGTGTAGAAGTTACTACCAAAGATTAGTTACTATTCACTTTTTCAAACCCTTCACCTCAGTCCATATCTCACATTAATGTCCTGCACATTTGAGTTTTAAGTTCGGCATCCACCGTAACGTTCGGAATGCTGTTGTAACGTTTGCATTAAAAAAATGGACAAAAATTGCTGATTTTTCATGGGTTTAATTCACCCGCACTGACAAAACTACCCATGCAGCATCAATCATAGTAACCCATGAGTCAGCAGAGATAATTTGACAGCTCTATCAGTCGAACTCTAACCGTGTTGGCAAAAACAGTGAAACAACTCCATCCAGAAGTGTGAGCGTCCAAAGAACGGCTCCCCGCCGCGTCGGAAACGAACATCGTGCGGCACTTTGTGGACGCCGGATACGCCCGTTCCGGCATCTACAACATCTTGGCTCTATTAGACAACAATCAGAGCATCGATAGTAGCACCTTCTTCCAGCACAGCCTCCCACATCGGTACACCTGGTGGTCACTGAATCAAACGGAATCACAAATCGACCACATTTTGATAGATGGCCGGCACTTCTCAGACATCACCGACGTCAGAACCTACCGAGGCGCTAACATCGACTTGGACCACTACCTAGTGATGGTTAAGATGCGCCCAAAACTCTCCGTAGTGAAAAACTTTCGGTACCGGCGCCCACCACAGTACAATCTCGCAACCTGACGTCGCCATTAGCTACGCGCAATCGCTCGAAACTGCGCTGCCGGAAGAGGGCCAGCTCGACGAAACCCCTCTCGAGGACTGTTGGAACACCGTGAAAACAGCTATCAGCAGCGTAGCTGAGAACGTCTTAGGTTATGTGGAACGAAACCGGCAGAACAAGTGGTTCGACGAGGAATGTCAGCAGGTGTTGAATGAGAAGAACGCAGCGTGGGCACTCATGCTGCGTCAAGCTACCCGTCATAGTGTGGAACGATACAGACAGAAGCGGTGACAGCAGACCCAACTCTTCCGGGAGAAAAAGCGCCGCCAAGAGGAGGAGGAGTGTGAGGAACTAGGACAGCTGCACCGCTCACATGAAACATGAAAGTTCTACCAGATACTCAACGTACCGCAGAGACTTAGTGCCGCGAGCCGAAATGTGTCGGGATAAGGATACGAGAATCCTGATGGACGGTGACCGAAAGGTGGAAGCAGCACTTCGATGTACATTTGAATGGAGTACAGGGAGAGGACCAAGACAGCGATGGAAGAGACGTAGTCGATGCAGTAAGTGACGGAGTTTAGCTCCCGTACGAAGTGCATCCTGTACAAAACGCCAATAAGACCGATTATTATTTACGCACATGAGACGTGGAGAATGCTTGAAGAGGACCTGTGAGCACTCGGAGTTTTTGAGCTACGGGTATTAAGAACCATCTTTGGTAGAGTACAGGAGGACGGACTATGGAGGCGAAGGATGAACCATGAGCTCGCGCAACTCGCCGGCAAACCCAGTATTCATAAGGTGGCAAAAGCTGGGCAGGACATGTTGTAAGAATGCCGGGCAACTATCCTGTCAAAATGGTGTTCGACGGGAATCCGGTTGGTGCAAGAAGACGTGGGGCGCAACGAGCAAGATGGTCAGACCAGGTGGAGCAAGACCTAGGGGGTACAAGGTGCCCAAGGAATTGGAGAGGATCAGCCACGAATTGGGCAATATGGAGGGATATTGTGTATCAAGCTATGTTATAGTATTGTGACGTTATGCCATTTAAATAAATAAAAATAAATAACAGAGCATCGAAAGAAAGCCCGGTTCCGGACGGTCGACGACCCTGAAGCGACAAGAAGCTCTGAAGGATGTTAAAGAGGAAGACTGAGGGAAAAGTGACTACATCGCTGCGTGCGCTTCACCGAGAGATCGGTTTAACCGGCCAAACAGTAAAAAAGTACCTGGCAAACATGAACATACATGTCAGGAAGCGAAAGTCACGTCCACTGGTTTCGGAGCTGTAGGCAATGATGCAATGGCAACGGCTGAGTAAGATGGTCAACTCGATTTTCCCGGCGAATCGCGACGTGGCGGTGGTGATGGCGATAAGACCTATCTCACCCTGGATGGCAACGGCTGGCTGGGCACTTCGTATTTTACTTCCTCCACAAAGGCAGTGAGCTCCAAGGTGAAGTTCATTTCACACACCAAGTTCCCCAAAAAGGTGGAGCTGTGGCTGACTATCAGCGAGAAGCGGATGTCAAAGCTACTCTCGCTCAGGACTGGCCGTGAACGGGGAAATTTATAGTACGAAATGCCTGCCGGAAGTTGCGTCGTTCATCAAGAAATACCATCAGGCCGAACACGCGGTGTTCTGGCAGGATCTGGCGTCGGCCCATTACTCGAAGCGATCGTTGGAGGAGATGGAGATGGAGGAGAACCCGCCCAACGTCCCTCAGCTGTGTCCCATCGAGAATTTCTGGGCCAACCTGAAGCGTAAGATCTACTCCAACAATTTTGTCGCCAAAACTGAGGAGGAATTGATAAATAAAACGAAGAAAGAACTCAAAAACATGCCTACACTCATGTTTTCGTTCGCAATGGCGAAAGTTCCGGTTAACTGCCAGAACGCCGCTCACAAGGGCGTAGATTTTTTTTGCAAGTAAGCTTGAATAACTACCTTCTATGGGAAATTTATCAAAAGAAATTATCACCATCCGAAAAAAATCCATTTTTTTAATGCAAACGTTATACTTTCAACACTTGCTTGTTATGTGTTCCACTTTTTGACTGCTTGGATGGCTTCCTCTGAACCATTTTGGTTTGCTTGCTTATGACATTCGCCAACCCAATTCGCGATTGTTTTCCGTGAATACAACCAGCTGCACGAAATACTTCACCATACTCTTTTGAAGATATGGGAAGAAGAACTACTACTACCTGCTAGTTAGCTGCAGGGGCTCAATCCCCTCCTGCACAGAATTCCAACTACCGAGGAATAACACTTCTCAATTCGGCGTACAAAATAATGTCACGTGTTTTCTTTAGCAGATTGAGACCGCTGGAGGAGTCCTTCGTCGGCGAGTACCAGGCTAGCGGATCAAATGCTTACCGTGCGACAAATCCTTGATAAATTCTGGGAGTATTATCAGTTGAGGAGGAACAAAGGGCCCTTATCGGCCCTGGAGGTAATTGACCCAGGACCGTGTCCAGTGGAAGAGATCATCCATTTGGCGTAAAATCAACAGGAGGAGTCGCCATTCATCAACTTCCAACTAATGTTCTGATGCCAGTGGTGCCGTCCGATGGCTCAAAATTCTTGATTATTTACTCAAAAGTACATGGACATAATTCCATAAACAAAAATGAATTTCACGATTTATCAGCCAAAAACCAACAAGAAGATTTTGCCATATCGCGATACTCTGAAGCCGGTTCCGGATGGCCAAATAAGAATACGTTCAGTTCTTTATTTATTGGCACTGTTTGATTGCTCAATATTCATGATTTTTCATCCAGAAATACATGAACCAACTAGGTGGAATGGCAACTTCTGGATACTTTAGGTTCGGTTCCTATAGAGCCCAAAAAGGAAACTTTCAGGAAACCTCATGTGCTGGTACCCATCGACGGCTAAACATTCACGGTTTATCAACAAAAGTTTCATGGCCATAATACCAACAATCAATATGCAACTAGCGATTTGAAATTGGTTCACTATTGTAGAACCCCTTGGTCCGAATTACACCTTGATGCCAGCACCTTGCTATACATATTTGCGCCTTTGTTTTGACTTGCTGTGTTATTTTGACAGAGTATTTGAGAGTGTGTTCATGTGAGTTCATTATTAGGGGTGCATTATTAGGCTTGGAACCGATGTTCTAGTACTGACTGAGCCAAGAAAAAAATCGTTTTTGTATTGGACCTACTGGTCTTAGAGTTAGTCTATGATAATACCAACAATCAATATGTAACTAGCGATTTGAAATTGGTCCACTGTTGTAGAACCCCTTGGTCCGAATTACACCTTGAAGCCAGCACCTTGTTATACATATTTGCGCCTTTGTTTTGATTTGCTGTGTTGACAGAGTATTTGAGAGTGTGTTCATGTGAGTTCATTATAAGGGGTGCATTATTGAGCTTGGGACCGAGCTTGGGACGATGTTCTAGTACTGACTGAGCCAAGAAAAAAATCGTTTTTGTAAGGGACCTACTGGTCTTAGAGTTAGTCTATGATAATACCAACAATCAATATGCAACTAGCGATTTGAAATTGGTTCACTGTTGTAGAACCCCTTGGTCCGAATTACACCTTGAAGCCAGCACCTTGTTACTTGCCTTGTTATACATATTTGCGCCTTTGTTTTGATTTGCTGTGTTATTTTGACAGAGTATTTGAGAGTGTGTTCATGTGAGTTCATTATAAGGGGTGCATTATTAGCTTGGGACCGAGCTTGGGACGATGTTCTAGTACTGACTGAGCCAAGAAAAAAATCGTTTTTGTATAGGACCTACTGGTCTTAGAGTTAGTCTATGATAATACCATGTACCATCGAGGTTATTTGGTCACTTCTAAAAATTCTGAATCTGGTTCTGGAAGTATGCAACGCTAATATTTACTGAACCTTTTGTACTGGTACCGTTCGACAGATTGAAGTTAATTATTTTTCTTCCAAAGGTGCAACGACATCATGCTCTGGGTCAACAAGCGGATTTGGTTACTTTCGGATACCATGGAACCGATTCAAGAGTATTCGGAAGTGTCCAAATCGTCTTGTTGGTTCATGGAATGATGTCCATATAGGATCATGAATTTTTAGCCGATCAAAGGTACAAGATCACGAGGTCCTAAAAGTGTCTAAAAGTGTTTTAGATCCTACCCGATCCGATACCAGGGTATTGGGAACCCGCATAAACAATAACCATAAGAAGTGTCTAACCGCCAATTCGGGGTATCATCCCAACTGTGAGTGGTATGGTCACACCATCTATAATATCGTTCCTGTATGGTACATGTTTATTAGGGAAGTGTTCATAACTCGTTGTTGGTGGACGGTAGATTCAGATCTCTAGTATATACGGTTGTAAAGCCTTTTTGAAAATGTCGATTTTTCAAATATGACACCAGTGCACTAGGAAGGTAAAGGATGAAGTAAAAAATAAAACACCAAAATCGCACGAAATCAAGATTGAATGAAAAACGTCTTGCAGTGAAGCATAAAGCCTGTCCACATTTAATTTGGGACACCAAAATAATAGCAGCAACATAATTTACACCAAATAATTTACGGCCAAATCATAATATAGTTATACCTTAGGAGCGTATCGAAAATAAGCTATCCACAAACTTTCTTCCAAATTATGTTGAAAACCGATATTTTATTCATACAAAAAATTGATCCTTTATTGTACGAGGTTAAACTTGAACATAATGAAGACCGGATGAAATTTAAGTTATTCCTTCACGAATTTTCGAACTTTGGATCGAATGCTCTTCATCAAGTTCCGGACAAGTGTTGCACCGCATTTTTTGGACGCTTGAGCCCACATTTGTTTGAACTTCTGCATGTTCCCAGCTGCCTTACCAGTCTTCTTGAAGACAATCTTCACGATTGCCCAGTAACGTTCGATGGGTCGAAGCTGAGGGCAATTTGGTGGATTGATATTTTTCTCAACGAAATCTATACCCTTTTCCGCAAGTCAATTAAGAGTGGTTTTGGCATAATGAGCCGACGCTAAATCCGGCCAAAACAGTGGAGGTGTACTATGCTTCTTATATAAAGGCAACAATATCTTCTGGTGACATTTAGATCGATAGATTTTCGCATTTATAGTTCCGGTAGTGTAAAAAATGGTTGACTTCAAACCACAGGAACATATTGCTTGCCATACCAGTACCTTTCGACCGAATTTCTCCACTTGAATCGACCTGTCCGCATCGCTCACATCCTCCCCAACGACGGCAGTAAAGTATTATGGACCTGGAAGGGTTTTTGAGTCCTCCTTTACATAGGTCTCATCGTCCATCAAAACGCATGCATCCGGACGCTGCAAAAGACGCGAATACAATTTCCGGGTCCTTGTTGCTGCTCGCTTCTTCTGTTCTGCACTTTGTTTCGAGATTTTCTGCTTCTTGTAGGTCTTCAGGTGGTTACGCCTCTTGATACGCTGGATCATTCCAACACTCGTTCCTGCTTTTTTGGCCAAATCACCTATTGACATTGATTTGTTCTTCATGATTAGAGATACCACTTTCTGCTCCAGTTTCGGGTTGGACGAACCGGGTTTTCTGCCTCTTCCTGGTAGCTCATCCAAAGAATAGTGTTCGCCAAACTTATTAATGATGGTTTTAAAACTCGCATGGTGAATTCCAAACCTCTTCGCCAATTTTCGCATAGTAATACCCTTCTCACTTAGCCATGTGTCCAGAACCTTAGTTTTCACTTCCTTTTCAATACGCGACATTTTGAAAACGCAGAATTTGAACCGCACAAACAAGTAAACAAAAGAAAGCTGACAGTCAAACGCACAGCATGCAGTGTTCTGAGCATAAAAAAACATCACAAATACATGCGTACAACGCAAATGTATGTGGATAGCTTATATTCGATACACTCCTTACATAAGAAATAGTTGATTGTTAATCCTTTAGGTCAGGTTCCGTACGGTTTCCTCAGATACGGCCGCCGTGACGATTTTCCATCTTCTCTTGAAATCATCGGTACCAGTTGCTTTCTTCTAAGTTTCGAAGAGTTTCCGCTTAACTAGAGCCCAGTACTTCTCTATTGGGCAAAGTTCTGGACAGTTTGGTGGATTGGCTGTTTTTGACCCGTATTTGACCTCTTGTACCTCATACCATTCCAGGACGGATTTCACATAGTGACAAGAGGCCAAATCAGGCCAAGAAAGTCTGGCTTCTGATAAACAGTAGCAACCGCTTTTGCTGACATTCCTTCTCGTGCCTTATTGATAGTACCGGTAGAGACGCAACTTTCGCCAAATCAAATACTTTTTTGGGAATTTGGACACCTTCTTTGTCCGAAAATACTCGGCAACGTCGGTTCCTCTGCATTGCGGTATACAGGGTGTCCGAATATTATCCGTACAACAAAATGGTGTTAAAACTATCTTTTATTGTTGGATTAAAAAATCAATAAGTATTGTTTGTTATAGCAATATGTTTGCAAATTACTAATTTTATTTGTTCATTTCAAAATGATATTTGATATTTGTTCCCAAACCATTAAAAGAGACGATTTCAGTTGTTCTAGTGATTTATGCGGTGTGCTGCAGGTTCTTGACTCCAAGATGGACCATACCGAATAGTCCATCGGATTCAAATCCGATGAGTTAGAAGGCCATTCATCTTTCGTTGAAAAGTTTGGAAACATGCGAGACTAATAGGCTATTTTGCAGCCGGCACCCAGTCTTGTTGAAAAATCCATTAATTTTTGCCGTAATACTGTGATGCCCAAGAAGCTGCTGAGTTAGTAAGTAGCTTCTGATATACCGCTTGAGTCATTTTCATCCCCTTGTCGATGAAGATCAAAGGGGTTTTGCCGGAATGAGTTATTCCTGCCCAAACCATGACAGAAGCGGGATGATGACTTCTTCAAATACTTCCACGTTTTTTGGAATCAGCAGGATGCAACTGCCGATCATTTTGGTGGTTGTGATACTGCTCGGTTGTGAAAACTTGTGACCGATAGCGGCCTTTGGTTGAGCCAACAATCAATATGCAACTAGCGATTTCAAACTGGTTCACTGTTGTAGAACCCCTTGGTCCGAAGTACACCTTGAAGCCAGCACCTTGCTCTACATATTTGTGCCTTGTTTTGGTTTGCTATGTTATTTTGACAGAATATTTGAGAGTGTGTTCGTGTGAGTTCATTATTAGGGGCGTATTATTAAGCTTGGGACCGAGCTTGGGACCAATGTGCTAGTACTGACTGAGCCAAGAAAAAAATCATATTTGTTCGGGACCTACTGGTCTTAGAGTTAGTCTATGGATGAGCGGTTAAGGAGAACTTCAGCTTCTCTCAACCGGTTTGCTTTCATGATGTCATTCAGTGATTCTTGCATAGTTCATATGACTGCAGCTTCAAATCGTCGTGAACTATGGCTCCAACGGAAGATTTTGAAATATTCAGTGATTTCGCCAACTTTCGGATGAAAATCGAATAATTTCGTTTAGTTCATCGCTGGATAATCTCGCGCATTTGTGGAGTACGAACGGTGCGCTTTTTCCTCTCCCTGCGCGGTCATCTGGTGTTCGTTTTATTGCGTCACTCACTGTAGATTTTGCCATATTCAAGGTCTTTGCAATGCCTGAAAAAGTTTTTCCTTTTCGAAAAAGTTCAATTACACCTGCGTGCAGCTCATTCGGCTTCATTTTGAATGAATTAGATTAGATCACAACTGTACCAAAGTGATAAACCATGTAGGTATGATTAGTTTAATCCGCTTGGTTGTGTTCAGGCATGCCGAAAAAGTCTGTACAGTTAATTTTCAGACACCCTGTAAAAAGTAGGTCCGGAAGCTGTTTAAAGTCTTCAAGTAAGTATGTTTCGTCGTCCATTTTGATATGAGAAAAAGTTTGCAAAAATTTGGTGTAAAGCTCTTTAGCACAACTTTTTGCAGTGAAAATTTGCTTGTCATCACGGTTTGGCACCTTTTTCATTTTGTACGCCTTCAGTCCTTGCCTCTGCTTCATTGTTTGTGCGTATGATTTTCACTTTCCAAATTTGTGAGCCACATTTCGCACAGAAACATTGGTATTTTTCTCAATAATGGCAACCACCTTTTTGTCAATTTGTCGGGAGCATACTTTTCTGTTTGTTTCAGTTCCAACCTTCCGATCCACAGTCAAGTGCTGGTCAAATGATTTGCAAACACAAAACACTGTACATTTCGGTAGTTTTAGTTCTTGGCAAGATCGCGTACCGATAAATTCGGATTTTGCTACCGTTCGTACAAAATGCATTTGCGCACTTCCACTTGATTTACTGAACGTCACAAGAATGTAAAAATGTTGTACCACGAAAAAAATGGAGGGTTTCAGCGGTCATATAAGTGAAACGATTCAGCGATCCGTGAAATAATTCAAAATCAGTACTGAAAGAAAAGCGTCCAAAATTTAGTATACATCAACTGAAAAATGTGGATCAAATGATAAGTTTCATCCGCTTCAATTTGCACATTGAAAATAAAAATAAATTGCCTTTGCCCAGATTGTGGCCTCCGTCTGGATGTACCCTACACCTATATCTAAGTATGTATCTCTAACACAATTTTACATAAGACACTAAAAGCATCCTCCATACGGAATGTATCGGCGAGCCGGCGTTTCCTCAGAACGTTATTTGTACACAAAAACCATATGATTGTAGAAACTCACCGAAGTGTCAATTCATTCTTCCACCCCACACGTGTGTTGCTGCCTGTCAAACGGATGTGGCAGGGGATCGATTTTCTCTCCCGGAATGTTTTGGTGTGCGTTGTGAGACAAGTGCGCAGAATCCGACTTGGGGAAAATTTCACATACCTTCGAATCCATTCTGTAGACAAAATTTCCTCTATTAGTTTGCTCTTACTTTTCTAATTCGCGAGGTGTGTTTCCGCAGCTTCAGACGGTGGTTCGTAGCATAGTTGCGGGTACTTGATGGACACTGGATGTAGTGACTTGTTCAAGATATGAAGATTCTTATTTCATGAACATTTTAGAAGTGTGCCTATGTGATTCTGAGCTATTTTCGTTCAGTGCTTCGTAGATTTTCCGGTCCAGACATGTGTGAGCTCTAGTGCGATCAAGTCGAAAATAAGAAGCAATTTGATTTACTCTTTGTCAACCACCTGCACATTGTTATTTCTAGGGAGTCTACACACTTGGCATGTTAATAGTGTTTTGATAATTATGTTTGCGTCGTATTGATGAGGACCTTTTGCAGGGAATATTCCAAAAATCGAATATCACGGTACAATTGCCACATGAACCCGTGGGGATGTGTTATGGACGCCAAAAGTTACACCCTGACGCATACCAATACAGTTGTTGGTCTTTGCATAGAAAGGCGCGTGATTCCTCGTCTGGGATCAGACTCCACGTATTTATTAAAATATGTTGTATAACCCTGTGTAAGCGTTTTTGTTCCTGGTTATTTAGTTGTCTTTTTTGCTGAGAAAGGAACGACATCGCTGACTGGTAGAATAAAGCTTCATTTATGTAGTTGTCAAAAAAGTGACAACCACCTATTTATCAATCCGATGTTGTTTGGTTGTATTCAATCTTTTATGTTTTACCACAAGGATATAAGTTTCACAGGATATGATTTTTTTTTTGTGTATTCTATTATTCGCTGGTCCCCTATAATCGTTGTTACTATAGACCTTTCGATCCATGCACTATTATACATAAGTAAAGTAGCGAGTTTACTTATACTCTATGCTCAGTAAATCCGAGAGTTCTGATGTATTTCTCTGTTCAAATTAAATACATATATATTTCTGGATTATTTACTGTAGTAGTTCGCATTCGTGTCTATTAATTATGGGTCTAATATAAAGTGTAAATATTAAAGGAGATTGTTTTTCTTATGTTTTTAAATCCGAGGTGATACGTTTCAGCTTCGCTTGGTTCCGTTTTATTTCCAGTGGTTCATTCTAGGCTGGACCTCTGTACCACAAAATAAACGAAGATACGTAGTCGACTCCTACTTCCACTATGCTTTGTAGGCCCTACAGAGCTCTGCCTGTCCCTCAAATTAGTGTTCTTTGACACAGACATATCCATTCCGCTTGATCATTCTTCACTCGAAATTAACCAACCGTTACATACCTCGGCACTTTTGAACAAGTGCTGGATGATGCTATTACAGGCAGGAATCATGTCGAAAAGGCTTTCCTTGACCTAGCCAAGGCCTGCAACCGGGCATGGATGATCGGAGTACTAAAACAACTTATCGATTGGGGTCTAAGAGGCCATATTATGAATTCCCTGCACGGGTTTTCAGGGTTACTATCGGGAACCACCGCTGTGGCATATTAAGCGAAGAAACAGGTTTACCGCAAGGCTCGGTGATTGCAGTAGCTCTTTTCGTAGCCCGTATGAACAGCGTCTTTCACAACTTACCCGCCGAAATTTTTGATTTTTGTTTACGCAGATGACATTGTGATAATGGTAACTACCATTATCATAATTACTAGTGAGAAGTACTCTATTAGCAGCGGGTGGATTGACATGAAGAAATCGAAAATATTTCTTGGCTCCGGAAGTACTAGCACACCGGTCCCAGGCACGGTCCCAAGCTTAATGATTCGCCTCTAATAACGTAACTCTTACCAACACACCCTCAAGTGTTGTGTCAAAATAACAAAGCTAATCAAAACAACAACAAAGATACTAGTACAGCAAGGTACAGAAAAGCGCAGAATCATTGCAAAATGCAGACTGCAAGGTGTACCTCGGACCTAGGGCTCTACCACAGTGAACCAATTTCAAATCGCTAGTTGCAATTAGTCTTTTGTAAGAAACTATCCCAAACGATCAAACATGCCCAATGGGCATAGTCAATCCGTGGGCTACCTTCGCTGGATTCCAACTATCTGCAGTAAACTCGTTCACTCCCATCACCTAGTGATTGGTGATAGACAAATCAAATAACAATCTTCGGTAAAAGTCATCGGAGTACGCATCGACCGCCCCTAACGTTCCGTCTACACTTCGATGAGATCAAATCTAGCTGCTACACTCGACTAAATCTCATATGTACTATCGCTGGATGTCACTGGGACTGTAATAATATAAATTCTCGTCTCACGTACAGCACCGAGCTAATGTCATTGGTTAGAGTAACTCACCTGAAAAGAGATTAGGTCTACATACCATTCCGCCATCCGATTAACATCCGGACTCCTGTCGACTCCTGCCGTTGCCACATGCATTGAAGCTGGCGTCCTTCCTTTCCATCATTACATCACTGCCACCATTTGCAAACAAACCATTGGTTGGATTCCTCGAGTCGATTATGATAGAGGAATGGTGCTCCTTGGAGAGACCAACCAACGTTTTTCTAGAGTTGCCAACCACGAGCTCTCCCATGTGGCTAAGATCTCCTGGTCTGGTCAGTACCCGGATTTGATTGAACAAAATGGATCACTAACACCATTTGGAAGGTCCGGGACCATGAATGGAGGGAACCATTAATCCGTAAGATCAAATGTGCTTCACATCGGTGGGAGGATCCTTCTGACCATAGATAGCAGAAGGTTACTTCACGTCTTTGATCAGGACACACGAACGCATCGCACAATCTAAGCGCTCGACAAATCGTATGCGACGTTGATAGGTTCCGACAGATTCAATTCTGTGAAGTTGTTAAGGAGATCATATACCAAGGAAGACTGGTTGTCATCTCACAGTTCTCCCCAGCCGGTACCACGAGTCTTAAAATCTCCCATGGAGCAGGAAAGACCGAACATATATTTGTAAGTTGTTTTGGTTAATTGAGGCTCTAGGAGGAATATACACGGGAGCAATGTGAAGGCTTTTATCTTTAATAACAGCCTGACATGATACAACTTCAATACCTGGAATTGAATCCACCGAAGGTGGCCAGGCCAATTGCTTCAATTGCTTCAAAAATGTTTTCACTGTGGCAAAACAATGCAGAGGGTCAGAATTCTGAAGTACTTGAAGTTACCTTCGACGATGTCATCAGATGAGAACAACCCAGTTGAAGAGCTTCTGTTCCTAAAATCGTAGCATCCGGAGTTTTGGAGTCCTCGGAAGAGATGGAAAGTCCTAAGTGTAGTTAGTACTACGAAAACCAGCAGGAATACATTTTATTTTCTTCCACCTTTCCTTGAAATGGGCAGGCTGATTTAGGGCTCCTGTTCAGCAACTTTCTGTGAGCGGACGCGTCTTCGCTTCCGTGAAGCACCTTTCGGAAAACTGAACGATGTTCCCTCTATAGTCAAAACAAAGTCTCACTCGTCATCTGACAGAGGAGCAAAGGGCTTTGTTTTTGCACCTGGTGGTGGGAGGCTTTTCTCAACATTTCTGCGAAAATTTGCCTGGAACGTTGTACGCATTGTTTGTACGCTGGCACGACGTGAGAGTTTGAGGAGTTCCCTCACAGAAAGCGCATTGGTGAGCTATCTGCACATGCGCTATCCTCATGTTTCTCCCCGCAATTGGAGCAGCGATTCTTATAGCCGCAATCGGTGGTCATATGTCCCATCTGCTTGCGTTTTTGACAGATCCTGACGAAGAATCACAGAGTACCCCAATGTTTTCTAACTATAGTTTTCTCGGCACAAGATTATTTTAGAAAGACTGTAAAGCCACAGCTCAGCACTGCCAAATAACGTTAGGATATTTCACTCACGGAGAACTGATCGATACAGTTTTCTCTAAATTTTCAACAAAATTTACGATTATTTACGCAGCTGTAAAATCAAAGCACGTCAGTTCTAAAGCACCGCTTGCCTCGATCTCCCGTGCGACACTGTTTTAACTACTGGTTTTCTTCATCAGAAAACAAAAACTCGAAAATATATCGAGAAAAAATACTGAATTTTTAACTAACGAACAGTGAGAAACTAATAAAGTAACGGATTACGGAAGAAACGAACATCATGGTTGGCACTGGGATGTTAACTCTAAGCATTTATTAAAGTTACATTCCTAAAGGATGAGTCAATCATTAACATATGTAACATAAGTCCTGGGAAAAATTCAAAAGCATGGTACTTGAAATCAAACTATCGGATTTTAAAATGCTCTTCAGGGTATTTTATTCTAATAATAAATTGTTGAAAAATATATTTAAAGTACGCTCAATGGACCATTATCTTCGATTTTACGCAGTGTACGGCGAACATATTGAATCAGGTTCTGGACGGTGTCTATGTCTATTTCTTTCATCTTCCGCTTGATTCGATTAACCAATTGTTGCTCATTGTTAGCTTCCTAGCCATTGTCGTACACCATACGTTTGAGAACACTCCAAAAAATTTCAATTGGATGAGCCTGAGGCACGTTAGGTGGATTGTCCTTTTTCGGTACAAATGCTATGTTTTGCTCAGTTAGCCAATCTAATGTTTTTTCGCGTAATGACAGCTTGCATGATCCGGTCAAAACATGATTTCGTCGTCAGCGTGATATTTGTTGATGAATTGCATCATTTTCGGCAAGCATTGGCTGATATACACGTCAGAATTGACAGCTTTGGCCTTGTTTGCGCGTATCAAAGGCGCCGAGATACCTTTCGATGACATGGCTGCCCACACAAACACATTTGGCTTATATTTCGATTTGCTGGCATATATAACATCGTCTGGTGTTGTTTTAATGTTAGCAGTATAGAAACCATCGTTGCCACTCAATTCATGGTGCGAAAACGTGAAGTAAGATATCATCCAAAATTATGCACTTTCCATTTGCAAAATGCTCGCGACGAAGTGCACTGCAGCATTTTGGTATTTTTTCGAGTTGTTGCTGTGTATATTTTGGTGCACGCTGACGTTTCCGATAGATTACGTTATGTTTTCTCAAAAACCGATGGACTGTCATGTTTGAAACCTGAAATTTTCGTGCTAGTTTGCGTTTTGATTGGCCAACCTTGTTTTCAGCGCTTGACAGCAGTTTTTTCGTTGTTCTGGCACTCAATTTTGTTGGGCGACCACTCTTCTTTTTATTTTCCGGTTCTGTACCATCACGAAAATCTTTCAAAACACGGTATATTGTTGATTTTGATATTGGCTCGTCTTTGAACACGCTTAAAACTTCACTTGTACTAAGGCGCCCAAAAAGGTTGGCGACTTGTGCTCGTAAATCCAGCTTGTACGACATTTTTAATGGAAACTACTGCGCAATTTGAGTTTGACAGTTCAGTAGGAACACAGATGAACGTGACAAGTACATTGGTTAACATCTGTGTGTTTGTTAATGCTGTCAAATAAACGCCTGAAAGTATTCCCAGAACTTATGTTACACATGTTATGCCGAGTCTTTCGTTTAACACCTGCCATGAGATTTTGTACAGTCTTCTTTTCCCATTTATTCGCCGCAGAGTGCCAGTTTGCCTTGAACTGCTTATCTCTCACAACAGCTTTTTGAGTCTTCTTAAGATTCCGCTTGACGATGGCCCAATATGGTTCGATTGGGCGGAGCTCTAACGTGTTGGAGGGTTCTTGTCCTTAGGCACCACTTCAACGTTGTTGGCAGCATACCACTCCATGGCCTTTTTTTCGTAATGGCGAGAGCCGGCCAAATAGAACGGAACAATTGTATTGCTTCAGGAAAGGCACTCCCTCAGATAAATTTTCTGGTTGACGGTTCCGGTCGCAATGTAAACGTTGCTCTTCAAGTCACAGGTATAGATGGCCTGCCACACCAGATATTTCTTCGCGAACTTTGACAGTTTAATGTGCTTGAAAATATCAGTCACCTTTCCCCGGCCGGTTGCCGAATTAAATTCCTGTCCAGGAAGCTTTTTAAAGTTTGCCTTGACGTAAGTTTCATCGTCTTGTATCACGCAATCAAACTTCGTCAGCAGTCGACAGTCCAGCCCGTTTTATAGCTCTATCTACTGTTGAAGGCGCCACTCCCAGCTTCTTTGCGACATCTCGGACGTAGAGGCTGGGGTTCCACTCGAAACAGCGAACAATTCTTTTTGTCATCGTTGTGGCCTCTGACTTTCGAATTCCCCCCGATCCAGCTTTTCTGGCTGGCGACAAACGTTCACCGAACACTTTTAATACGTTGGTAGCAGTTGATTTCAACAATTTCGCCAACTTGGCGTGAGAGTTGTTTGGATTTTCGCCAAGCACGTGCAAAATTTTGATGCGTAGCTGCTCTTCCCTCGACGACATTTTGATAACTGAAGTGCTAATCTCAAAATAAAAATAAAGGCATGATGCAGCACGCACACATCATCAAAATGAGGGGTGTGCGAAGTTTTTGCACAATGAAAGGAAATGCGTCAAGTTTATTCGACCAAATTTTGATCGAAACACCCTTTAATTACAGTAACTTAATAAGGCTGCATGAAGGAACTACAAACTTTTGAGTTTACTCCAGCCATTGGGGTCTGTGCAGACTTCTCTGCAACCGATTTAGTTGCTTTTGCCCAAGATTTTTGAAATTTTTCTATTGTTGTAGTTTGTTGTTTATATTGAGATAGTTCTCTCTTCACGAGAGCCCAATACCGCTCGATAGGTCACAACTCCAGGCAGTTAGGTGGATTTACCTCTTTCGTTACAAAATGGACTCCATTCGCTTTAAACCATTTCAGAAAATCTTTGGCATAGTGACAAGATGCCAAATCAGGCCAGAATAGCGAGGGAGCGTCGCTTCGTTAGGCATTCTTCGCGGTATATTTCCTTGTTTACCGCTCCGATAATGATGAAGTTTTGGCTTGCTCGACCACAGCTGCATATTGCCTGCCAAACCAAAGATTTTTTTCAGAAACTTGGCCTTTTTCTTCGTCCTGAAATGCTCCTCTACGCCGTTCCGTTGCATGGTATAATAAGACATTCCGAAAAGCTGTTTGAATGGAAGACTTTCATAACATAAGTTTCATCGTCCATTATCACGCAGGAAAACTTTGTCAAATATTCGCGATACAACTTGCGAAGCCGGGTTTTAGCCGTCAGATTCTGTTTATCATTACGGTTCTGTACAATTTTCACCTTGAACAACTGCACACCTTGCCGATGCTTGGAAGTTTGCACGAAAGTTGGGGAAATGTTTATTTTTCTAGTCACAGTACGTACCGAAAGATCTGGTCTCTTCTGCAATATTTGCTTCACCTTTGCGTCCTTCTGGTGGTTCCTGAGATCCGTTTTTGTTCCGCTCCCAGCCCCCCTGGCTGTTGTCAAACGTGTATTTAAAGATTTGAAAACGTTATGGACAGTGCTTACAGAAAAACCAAACTTTTTTGCAAATTTTCTTACTGACAGATCCGGGGTTTCATTGCGACCGCACACAATTGCTTTTCGCGTTTGCTCTTCTTTCGACGCCATCTTCGATCAAAAAGCTTGTAGTATCACCAAAAATTGATTCTACACAATGAACAGACATACGTTCATCAGTTTGCGAAATGTTTCACGCGTTGATGAAGTATTTCCAGAGATATACGTATCTAGGGGTGTCCAGATTTTGTCACGAATAAATTCAATTTAAACCGATATTTACCAGCTATGCTTGCTGATCTCAACATCACAGTTAGAGCGTGGTACATTGAAAAAGGATAGTGTAAGATGCTATCCACCTACATCAATTTCTTGGTTATTATCTATCAAATTAAGTTGATTTTCAGTAAAGGATAAGCTAATAGTAAAAGCAAGCAGTAAAACAGCCGAAGGCTCTTATTATTCATTATTTGAGGCATGCCTAGTATGCACGTTGTCTTTTCAGTCATTTATGGCAACTAAATATCTAAAACCAGTTCTAAAATAGATGCAAATTGTCTCGAAACTTTCCTTTCATCCAACCAATAACGCTTATGCACAACAAAATGTATCAATCTTTTGAGCTGACCTTTAAGCATCAGAGCACCTGGCAGAGTGTCATTCACTAGCTGTCTTGCACACTTTGTTCGCATCTTACAAAACATGAGAATTCATCTCGGAACGTTACCTGCAGGGTAATCGGTCAAATTACACTCATAAACCACAGCCATGGAACTCTAGTGTTGGTGAACCATGCATGCAAGTATTACAACCCAGCACATGGCGCTACGGGACCGGTGTGGCTGTGACGTCCGTCCGAAATTGATCCGCCCTGAATCTTGGTAGAATGTTTATCTCAAACCGTTGCTACTCTCGAGACCGATGACTGACTTTGGCTCTCTTGCTCAGCGGCATTTTGTCGCCACTACTGTCGGTGGTCGGAAGGACGCATTTTTCCCGTTTATTAGAAGTAAAATCTTTGAAAAGTAATTTTAGTCTGTCGTTGTCGCTTGACCCATACAATTCACGCTCTCCTTCGCGGAGGAAAGGTCTCCCTCGTTTATTTATTTTTACTTTTGCTAATTCCTCTTCCTGTGCATTTAACTTCAATTACTCAGTCATAAAACCAGCATAGTCGATAGTCGCTGCTTCGTAGTAATTCATTTATTGGAACTTTAGTTGATCCTAGTGCTTTAGGTTTTTTTTTGTAAATATTACACCATTTCTTCACCAGTTTCGCATTGAGCCAAATCTTCGAACGAAAAAAAGTGCAATTATAATTAGAGTTCGCGTAGTATAATAAGGTGCCTTTTTGGAGAAAAATCATCCAATGCAAATTTTGGCAGCGGAGCAGCTCGGTGTGTTATTAATAGAAAAGCTAAGTTTGAATACACGTAATAGCTTCAACACGTTTGCTGACGCGTAAGGTTCGGTTTTCAATATCAAATCGTTGGATTACCAAGGATCAGAGTGTCACGGTGTTTATTCGTCAGTTTTGTCAATGACAATAGCGGTTGATCGAGCGGTGAAATCATAACCATTTTTATTCTATTTTTACCAATTTAATAGAAGTGTGTTAATCTTGATTTTTCTTCAACCTCATAAGTTCGCTGAAACGAAAATAGCCAGTCTTTTGCGTAGCAAGCCAGCACTCTGAAGAGGAAGGTGAAAAGAAAAAAAGAAAAACCAACTGGTCATGGGAGATCAAGTGAAGCGCAAGAATGTGACCAAAGTATAGAGAAAAAAAGTTCACATTTTTTCCATACTGTGAAGAAAACTAGATTATATAATTTTTTTTTGCCAAAACGAAGAATAGAGGCTGCAATCAGAAAGTGAAACGAAAAGAAAGGTTAAATTGAGTGCACGTAAAACAATCAGTAATAAACTAGTCATCTCGGTCAGTGGTGCGCGAAAAGGAAAAATTGAGTGAAAATTCCACGGCAGCGAGGCAAGAAACAGAAAAAGAGGTGAAAACTGAAAGTTTTTTTTTTGCTTGAATAGCAGTTACTAGCGAACGGGAGGCGAGCATCTTCCACATTGGAAGCAAAAAGACAGGGAGGAAAACAAGAGTGAGCATCGGCTACAGTTCCAAAACGCAACCGACCTGCTGCCATCCACAATGGCAACAGTCAACAGTCGAACCGAGCCAACCGGTGGCAGCTTCGGACCCCGGAAAACATTGATCATCATGGTGACGGTGGTCGGATGTATTGCGATTCTGTGGCCAAAGGTCTTCTACCCGATGATGGTTGGCCCAACACAGACAAAGAGCGTCATCAAGGATCATCGCGGATCAGGTGAGGGTAGGACCGCTTTCTAGTTTTAGCAAATGGTTTCGTAAGTTATTAGTTTACGTAATTCCGTTTTATATGTTTCAATGTATTCTTAAAAGTCACATCGGTTAATTATTGGTTTTATTTATACTGAAATGAACGTAAGTAACTTTTTATTTACTATATGCCGTAACTCGAAATCATTCGGTTAATGTTCTCAACTAATCTTTTTTTTGTATGTTCCAAACATTGTAAACATCCAAACTATTGTAGAAAGTGTTTGGCTCTTAATTCTGTTTAGTTCCATGAAGAAAGGGTTTATGCCAACCAATGCATCAATTTGTGAATAGTTACGAAAATGGTTAAAATTTAAAAAAGGCAGAATTTTGTACATTTACGATGCACAAATGTAAGCTTTTTTTTTTTTTTTAATTTTTAACCATTCATACAAATTTATACAATCTCCTCTGTATTAAAAGACATCTAGTATTCTGGGCCAATCGCTGATTAATTTTGACATTAAAT
Organism: Aedes japonicus; assembly: GCA_034211315.2. Classification (NCBI taxonomy): domain Eukaryota; kingdom Metazoa; phylum Arthropoda; class Insecta; order Diptera; family Culicidae; genus Aedes; species Aedes japonicus. Next base: position 162,880 of record JASCZW010000664.1, on the reverse strand, counting down.
CTAATTTAATAAATATTAACTTTTGCTTTTAAATTAAATTTAATAACTTCTAGCCACCTATTATAATTTTTATAGAGTTGAACATACTATAAGCAACCATAAAAATGGTATTTGATTGCTGTAAGTCACTAGATTTAGTTTCAACTGACCCGTGATAATGGGTGGCCCATAATATTGTGGTGACTGTATGCTGTATGGAAAGTAAAACTTCCGGCAAAAGCAATTTGTTCCGGAAAACGAAAAATATCGAAATAACGAAGATCGCCTCCATCGCTTCTGGGAAATTAAATCAACCGGATCATGATCTTCACATAAATATTAACAGTTATCGAGTAATGTTGGTAGACTCTGGTGAAATGTATGGTGGATATGATCGTAAACTTTTTATTGAAGTAGAAAAAAAATTAGATGCACAAAAGTTGACTGTATGTCAAGATAATATGTCAAGTTAAAGTAAATCATTCACTGACGTAATTGCTTCCAAAATCAAACTAGTAAGTATCAAACTGAAGTAATAGAATACCCATTCTCGATGCAATCATCGGTATCTTTCTCGAACGATCCCTCAGCCTTACTTTCCAGGAAATATTGCACACGGTGCACTTGATTGATACATCAAAAGGTGCCATAATGAATCGCCTTGATTTCGGTTAACGAAACTCAATTACCGTCTTCTCCTTTGAAGCAGTATTTATATATTTCTCCTTCACTAGTTTTCAAAAGCCCGGTGTAACCATAGGTGTAGCAAGGTTTCGAAATAGAGCTCAGCTCAGTGATATAAAAAGAGAAAAAGTTGATGGGTATCTGAATTCTAGAAATCAGAAATTTAGTTTTTATTGACAGATGTTAGTGTTTTTGTTGGATATCAAATCAATTTTGCATATAGATAGTATTCGAAAACTGAAAATATCCTTCTTTTTAACATGCAACCCTAGAAGTGAACAGCAATTTTTGCTAGAACCAAACATGTGAAGAGAAAGTATTGATAGGTCCGATAGCTTCCGGCAGGCAATGAAATTGTATAGAAGTAGTTTGAAATTGAGCGTAGGGCTTTTTTGTTAAGCAGTATTTCGAATCAAACGCACACAGTTTTTCGACACATTCCCATGCGAGGTAGGTCAAAGTAGGAACGGATCCGCCACCTTGACTGGCAAAAATGCACGTGCTTGATCGTGCTAAAATACCGCCAATAGCACAAAGCAGTTCTAGCGATGTAAAATATCTGTTTTACACTTCCTGAAGTCTACATGTGACATAATCCAATTTCCAATTAGAGGTTTTTTAAAGACATAACTTCTAATGGTGCCGGTTATGTTTCTGTCGTCGTCATTTACTCTAACAACCTCAGATATAAAAAGGGCACACCGGGTTTCTTTTTGAGGTTGTTAAAGTTATTAGACCTTCTACAAAGTAACATCAGCGATCAATTGCTCCTCCGTTTTGGCCACGAAACTATGGGATGATATTGGCCATTTGAGGTTCACTCGGTTTGAGCTTTACTAGCGGTTACGGCTGGAGGACGTTGTTGGTTTTTAGTACAACGTTTATCTTGATCCGGTACATATCCTCCAGTAATCTCTTGGCATAAACGTCCGAAGCCAGGTCCAACCTAAAGACCTCATCTTCCTTGGTGAAATACTTCTTGATGAATGCGGCAACTTCCGACAGGCGCTTCGTACTGTATATCTTCCCGTTCCCCGGAAGCCGCATAGTAAAGAACAAAGGCTTGGGCAATCCAATCTCGCTGATTTTCAGACACAGAAGGTCCTTCTTGGGGTACTTGGTGTGATATATTTGATGTCACCGCTTAGCTCCTTGGAAGGGACGTATAGTACCCGGCCCGGGCATTGTCATTCTGCGTCAAATAGGTCTCCTCATACAATATGACCAAGACGTCGTGATTCGACGGAAAGATGTTTTTCACCAGCTGCTTCAACAGCTCCTTCTGAGTGATTGTATGCTGCTGAGATACGGCCGACCTTGACTGACGTGTCATTAGGTACAAGTGACCCCGTTGGCTTCGTATCACTCCAGGGCAACATTTGATTCAGCAGAAGAAGCAGAAGCTCCTGTATGCACTCATTGAGGTAGATCTCCCCGTTTACAGTCCCAATAGTCACGAACGGCGCACTCCGTTTGCCACATGAGCAGATTGCTTGGCATATCATGTATTTCTTGGCAAACTTTGAAACCTAGAGGGTTTGAGCTGTTTAGTGGAATACCTGTAGCTAGAAATTAGGAGAAAAATTAGTATTTTCCATTTAATTCCAACTACCTTTGCTTATCTTGACAGATACGCGTATTTCGTCTACAATGTGCAGAGTTCTTCAGTGTCTCGTACTAATAACTCGACTAAGTCGAGTTATTAGTATGAGATAAAGTCATGAAAATTCAAACGTCTAGCTGCTTATTTTAGAAAGTTATAAAATCCATTCCGGGTCATATAGACCCCGACACCTAAAGAAGGTAAAGGTTAGGAAGTTGACCTTATTTTCTCTAATCCATTCCAGCACTTGTTTTGAGTAGTAGCATGACACCAAGTCAGGCAAAAAAATCGGTGGGGTATTGAGTGACCTCAGCAACGAAAGGAGATGTTATTACAGGTATTCCTTTACGTGCACATGGCCATTCATAGTTGGTGTCGTCTCGTATGAAGCATTTAGTATCCGCACGTACACATCGCTTGCAGAACCATGCATTTCTTGGCAAATTTCGGATTTTTTTTTGCTGTTTTGGGACATCGAATATACATCTCTCAGTGTAGAACTGATGTCCTGGAATCTGTTGAAAGTCCCTTATTATGTAGGTTTCGGCATAGAATGACACAACATGGTTTTTCCGTCCTTCTTCGTTAGGATTTGATGACTCGTGGACTTTGAACGTACGTAGTTTCAGTCCGATTTTTGACCTTTTGCATATTACTTTTCGGTAGGTTAGCTTTTTCTGAAGTATTCCGGATAGAGGCGTTTGATTTTCTCCTCTAATTTTCAACTACCCTCCTATCATCTTTAGCGCTCCTGTGAGGATGTTTTTGTCATTATCCTATTTTTCTGATCGGTGGTCAGACATTCTTTGTTACGTTCGACGACACGGGAAACAGTAGAGATCGAGATTCCCAACTTTGTTTTTCTATGGCACGATGCGAAAGATTTATATTGTCAAAAAGGGCGTGCAAAATTTCGGAACGAGTTTTTTGCTCTTCCGACTCCATTCCATAAACTTTTCTTCAGCATTCAATGAAACTTATCAGGTGTTCAAATGGAAAACCGACGAATTTTATGAAAACTTGAGATTTTTTTGTGAAAAATTGTTTGCATTTTTATTCTTGATGGTATTCACCATCGCAGCCACCACCTTTTCCCATATTTCTGGTAGCATACGGATTCCGTGTTGAAATAACTGCTCATCTTTTGAAGCGATCCATAAATCTACCCAATTGTTGGCCTCTTTGTCAGAACGGAAGTGCTGCTCAGCCAGACCATGGGTCATCGATCGTAAGAGGGGGTAGATGGAAGGAGCAATGTCTGCACCCAAAATGAAATTCACATAATCAGTGGAAAATATCCACTAGAAATTCACTTAACTTTCATGTTATTCAGGAAGTGGAAAATGCATTGCTAAATCGAGTGAATCTTATGTGTCCAGTGAAATATAAATGATTAGTCAAGGAGAATTTCTTTTTATGTATGATAGTCATGTAAAAGTCTCTTATTTTAGTATTGGAAAATATCTACATGTGTTTCCAGTAGTAGCTAAGTGAAATATTTTTTCAGTGTGGAAAATACGGCGGGTGTGGAAGGATGTCTCATTGTAGTGTTTCTAGGTAGGTTTTAACGACCTGAGAAACATGTGGCCGAGCGTTGTCATGCAGTAAAATGATTTTGTCATGTCTTTGCTGGTATTGTGGACGTTTGTATTTCAATGCTTCGCTCAAACGCATCAGTGGCTATCGGTAGCATGCTCTTGTGGTTGTTTCACCCGGTTGCAACATCTCATAATATAGGGTAAGGGGATGTAATGTTAGCCTAGCTCCTTCATTCGGCCTATGTACCAAATGTGTCATTAATTTAGCGATAATCACCAAAATCATGTTGCTATTAGGATGACCGATGCAATCCAAAGCAATTGAGACAATATTAATCAACTTATAGTTGTTCACTTCCGCGTAATATTCGATTTCTTGTACTTTTGGGGCATCATGATTTCACTGGTTAAGCTGAACAGATGATCTACACGATCTTCAATTGATCTAAATTTGGCCTAATTGAATTGATAAAGCAAGTAATACAGTCTGGATGTGCAGAAAATAGTTACATTACAAACTAACTGTTCACATAGCTAAAATAACAATGATTTTTCAAGAAAATCGTAGACCCAATGTTGGAGACATATTTTTTTGTATGTTCCCAACTATGGCCTGTTGCATCAATAACGTAGTAAAAAGGTGGTTTCTGGTAAAATTTCAAGTGGAAATGCATGAATTTGCGGTTGTTTATATTTAAGTAGCTAATCTAGACACAAACCGAAGGAACAAAATCGTTGTATAGTGAATTATAATGTTTTCATTATTGAATGGCTGATGAATCATATATGAACATCACTTAAGTGTTTCGAGGCAGTTTTACTTTGGTTTGTTTTGTGAAATGTTGTATTAAGTAAATCGCATACAGCCAGTAATGTCTTAATTCATAAAATTAGAAAAAAACGTTCAAAGACTGCATTTAGTAATAAATCCATCGAATGGGACGAAGTTGCATCCACGAATAGACCCAATTTGGTGCTTATAGACCGACATTAAATCCATAACCCTCGAATGTTTCTGACTTTATAAAAAGAGTTGTGTAACTTTTAGTGGTACATGCTATCAAATGTCTTATCAAATATGTCTTAGCAAGTGTCTAACTAGTTAAGTCACGCTTACAGCTTAAAAACTTGATGAGTTATAATAAAAAATGTAATCGATCATTGCATAATAGGCTGAGTTAAGGGACACATACCCTATCACGCCGAGTTGGTCACATCAAATTCACAGCATAAGCTTCCAAACATGAATGTTTGGCTTGGCTGAGGATGCTGATGCATGACCGGGGTGACCTCACGATTTTTTTCGCTTCGGGTTATCGTAATGGTTCCACTTTTCATCTCCAAATACGGTGCAGAAAACCCTTCCTTTTTTGTCGTTGGAGCAGTAGTTCACGCGTGAAAACACGCCTTTCGACGTCTCTCGACTTCAAGTCGTGTGATACCCAATTTCCTTGCTTTTGGATCATTGAAACGACGTGAAAGGGCTTGTCGAGACACACCCACTGAATCTGCAAGTTCGTGTTGTGTTTGACATGAATCTTCTTGCTGTAATGCCTCCAAATCTTCATCTACACAGAGGCAAATTTGAAAGTAAATTTTACCATTATTGGGGGTTATGATGACTATTGCAGTACAGTGATTTTGAACCGACTATTATCATGGTCAAAATGACCATTAACAATAGTTGATCCAACCTTTGCCATAATGGCGGAATAGTCCTTGTTACCATGATCATAGTATGGAGTTCGACCATTTTCATGGTTATTGTTCCCAAGCAACACAGCTTGTATTAAACAAGTTGAAAGTACTGGTCAATGACAAAAACAGGTTATAAATGTAGGTTTATAATACTTTATTTCATACTTTAATATGTCGCAAAAAGCGCAAAAGTGAAGCCTTATAAAACATAAAATGGAAAAAATATATCCTCATACAAAAAAATAAAACACCGCCAAGCGTGGGATTTGAACACTAGTCCTTGGCGTGATAGGTTTGAAGCTTGCGAAGCCAACTCAGATTGTTGAAAATTAGATTCTGAGTATCTATGATATGCTTCCCGTTGGCAGTGAAACCACAATCTTGTACAACAAATTCATAATAATGATTATTTGCAATAGTCATCCTGACCTTGATTTAATTGTCGGTATAACGATAAAATTTTTATCAGAGTCCAAACTTTTTTCACACGTTCTTGGTATTCTTTGTCTCCTATGCTGAAATCACCACTTTTGAAGCGTTGAAACCATTCACGACATGTACTTTTGTTAATTGCAGCCGCACTATAAGAAGCAACAATCATACGATGTGCTTCAGCCGCAGAATTTTTCGAATGGAAAGCAAAAACCAAAACTTCCCGGAAATGGCGCTTATGCATTAAATTTCGACATTTCGAGCGGAGTTGTTGACAGATGCCTAGTGTAACAATGGGGCGACAATATTCACTAATATTTACTGGTGGCACTATCTGTTGGAAAACGGCGTTTTTCTATGTCTGGGTGCAGACATGATGTAAACAATACATACACTCTTAGAAAAAATCATGTAAATTTAAGTTTACTTGGATGCAGATAAAAGGAGCAGCCCATTAGATCGAAATTTGCATCCGTTCCTAAATTTACAAGACCAGAAAAACTTGAAATGAAAACTTACATGGGATGACGTAAAAATAAATTGAGGTACACAATTTTCCATATTTTACTACTGTTGATGCAAATACAAATGTTTCTTGATTCATTCTCAAGGATCTAATTCTAGTTAACGTTAGAAGGAAAAATCAAGGTGTTGCAATGATTTTTAATGAATAAATAAGTTCTTCGAGGCGATGAATTGTAGTGGCGAATATTAGATCAATTAATTTTGTTCCCTCATCTTCAAACACTTGTGAAAATGCCAGAAGGTGTCGCCATGTTCAGATATGAATGTTATGAGCAAGTGAATTCCATGAGTTACGATGCGTAGCTGTATCACAGAGAACAGACATCCAAGCTAGAGTGCCCTCCGTGTGTAAATTTCTGTAACTGCCATTTTAAAAATACAGCTTGTTTCCGTTAGTTTTGGTGATTCGTATGTTGATGGCGCCACCTGCGTGCCTTGAGATTTGATAGGCTGTCAATTTTAGTTTGGTGAAACCTAGACTAGGCGGCGCTGATTTTCCAACGGTTTGCTTTTGAAAATTTACACAGTTTAAGTCATGTTCATCTTTGAGTCTCAAAGTATTTACGTGCAACAAAGATTACATCACTCGTAATATTCATAATTTTTAAGAGTGTGCATAAAGAAATCAAAAAACTTCAATAAAATAAAATAAATGAAGTTATAGCGATTTACGTGTGTTGCAAATTTTAATGTGGACAACCTTTATTGGATATAAGGCACATCAATGTGCATACAAGGTAAAATGAGCATCATTTTTTTCAGCAAAGCGTTTCAGATTTTAATATTTTTTATGTTTAACGCTAAAGAATTTACCATACATACTTTCTTTTCAATTACACAGTTAAAATTCGTTTTAAGTTAACGAAATATATTTGTAAAGATAAAATAATCACCTAAAAATGATGTTGAGATGGATATTTTTGAAACTCTCAGAGAATAAACAAAAAGATATTAGCTTTGTTTTTGCAGAGATGGTTTATTCAACCTCCTTTCCTAGGCTAAATGTCCACACCTTGGACTTAACGGTACCCATCGTAGCCTGTGCAACACTTGCTCCATCTTTCTTACACACTTTCATGCACTCTTGCTTCAAATCCTTGTCGTTTTTGAAGACATTCCCTGTTTTCCGGAGCTTGAGTGAAGTTCTGGCCACTCCATCACCGGTTTCGCGTAATGGCACGATCCGGCCAAAACAGAGTGTTACTTTCGTGGGATTGGATGAATGATAGCAGGCGCTTCTTCAGGCATTCTTCTTCATATATCTGGCCGTTAATGGTGCCGGTCGTCATATACGGATTGCTGAATTTGCCGCACCCACAGATCGCCTGCCAAGCCAAGAACTTCTTGGAAAATTTGTCGGCTTTCTTCTTCCGGAACTTCTCCAGAACATCCAGGCGAGACTTGCCGACGAAAAACTCCAGGCCGAGGATCTGCTTTGCGTCCACATTAATGCACGTCTCGTCGTCTATTACGATGCATTTCGGCTGCACCAACCAGTCGCGGTGGTCCTGGCGCGGGATTTGGTCACCGTATTCTGTTAATCGATTTGGTTAGGCTAAACGCAGTAAAGGGGGAGGGGGGTTGGGAAAACGTGACAATCCGTACAAAAATATTTGATGGTCCATACAAAAAACGTGAGTGTGTGGGGGGGGGGGGGGCGTAAACTTAGGCGCCTTCGTTAACTTGAAGACATGTCTGGCCCGCTACATTCCCAACTGTTTCGCGATCCTCCTGTGGGGCTGGTCTGGATTTTCCACTAACAAGCATATATTTTTTAGTCGAAGCAATTCTTGCTAGGAAGCCAGCTCAATAACCACTTGACAGATTGTGACAAAATTTTGCACATGTAAACATTACACTCTAAACTAGTTAAACTCAATTTTTTTTAAATTTTTATTCCTGCAATAAAAACTTTAGGACAAAAGAAAGTTCGTCGAGTACAATCTATAGTGTACAGTAAGAAATAGTATGATGTAATCTTTAATTTCACTAGCCCATATGTGTTCGACAAAAAAAAAACATCATTAAGTGATCGAGAGTACTCGGCTACCCAGCAAATTCAAATGATTATAACTCTGACCGATTTCAATTCTTTTGGCACCGTTAGATTCAAAAATTCATTTCCTCAAGGGAAATTATCAGCAATTACCATTTGCATTCATCTGGTTCTGGTAAATCCGGGATACTGGGGCTGTTTTCCGGTTTGGAGACACTATTTGTAAACTTCTATTGAATCTCCGGAAATGGATGTCAAAATCTTTGGAATAATTCTTAGAAACTATTTCTATTCTATTGTGGTCTATATGTCGACTTGTTCCTGCAGCGGTTCCCGAGGGGACTAGAGTGGTCATGGACATATTTAGAAGGAAACCCTGGTAATATGGGTATTGAAATTCATGAAATTTCCGAAGTAGGATATTTCAACGTTTTGTGGCCATCTGATGATTTGCCTCTAAGCCTCACGGGAACCTGTTACAGAATGGCCGTTGCAAGAGCAAGTCGGCATATGGCCCACAATCGAATAGAAATAGTTTCTAGGAATTATTCTAAATATTCTGACACCCATTCCTGGAAATTCAATAGATGTTCCGATATTGTGTCTGCAAACCGGAACACAGCCCCGGAAACCCGGATAATTGCCAGAGTTATAATCATTTGAATTTGGTGGGTACCCGGGTACTCTGTCGATCACTTAAGGGGTAAAACAAATCAAAGTCTCCCTCTTCGGCCCCTCCTTGCTACTATACGAAATGTTTTTATGCCATAAGTTGCCTTCCAACTTATATTAAAATGTCACTGAATTTCAGCTTCCTGTTTTAAAATACACTATGAAATTTTGTAATGTAGAACATGAACCCAGGGTCGATCACATAAGGGTTAACTGAAATTAAATACAGCTATCCAAGGGTAAGTCGCTTAGAACAGTGTGCCAGCCACGATGTCTTACACACTAGAAGAATATGTTTCCTTACAGCGGCACTTCGATTTTCAATCCATACCACATGTGTGGCACACTGAGGCAGTTGAGCTTAAAGAAATATGAAACCAGCAACCTTGCCAATTTGAATTGCCTGGTTGCCTGGTTGCCAGCGGTGGATTGCTCTGCAGAAAATTTCAATTTGGGTTGTCAACACATCGGCACATTACGGGAACTCCCAGAACATTGCAACGCTTGTTGACACTCTCAAAAAAAAAAAAACAGCACAGGAGAAAAGTGTGCTGAGCGATCCACCCCTTGCAGCTATCTCTTCACAATATTTCACATAAAGAAAGATTTATTCATACACCTTCAAACTTGATACACGAATAGTATTTTCATCTCCTCAAGCTCGATTCATCGATAAATCTGGACGCACGGTTTAATACACCACCGCGTTTCTGGTGGTTGAATAAAATAAAAAACGTTTGACAGGCATTTGTTGATGTTTCATTGACAAAGAAACTGGTGAAAAGTTTTTCTCGAAGGAGAAGGATATAAGACTTTTGTTGCCAGTTAACATCCGAATCGCTCCCTGAGCACGATTACTATACGAACGAGGTTTTACGAAATTTAATGGGTGACGAAACATATGTCAAAATGGATTATAAACAAATCCCTGGACGAAAATGTTACCTGGCAACTGGTCGTGGGGATGCACCTTCCAGGTATAAATTTGTTTTTGCTGATAAGTTTGCTCGGAAGCTAATGATTTGACAAGGAATTTGCAGTTGTGGCCTTAAAATCAAGGTTTTCATCACATCTCACACCATGACTGCAAAGGTTTACATTAGGGAGTGTTTGAAAAAGCGAATTTTACCCTTCATTCGGAAACACAAGAAGACCGTTATGTTTTAGCCGGATCCAGCCAGCTGCCACTACTCTAAGGAGGTACTAGAAGGTTAATCCTCCGAATTGCCCTGAGTTCAGACCGATCGAAAATATTACGCAATTGTCAAGGGAAAAATTCGAGGATGCGGTAAAGAAGTGGCAATTCACGATGGCATCGATCTTAAGTAAAGTGTGACAGTTCGTTCGAAACGGTAAAATGTTAAAGTTTGTTGTATATCGTTTGAAAGCTGAATAAATACCCGATTGTTTTACGTTTTGATCAACCGTTATTGTTGTTTAATTCTTGAGTTATGGTCACTTAGAACGAAATTTATCCAAACACTGGAGATCGTGAGCTAGATGAAAGTTGAGTGTTGAACTTAATTTTTTAGTATTCATTAAATTGTGTAGCAATTATCAAAAAGAATTGCATTTTTTCTTTTCCTGTGTTTGTACCATCTGACAATCAGTTTTGTAGAAAGAGCATGAGCTCTCCTTCCTACTCATTTCTGGCTACGTCCATGTGTTAAGTACAGTCCGTAATGGTTCACGTGCACTGCAATACCCCAATCAGATGGTCTTTACCTTTCAATGAAAACGAGAGATGTTAGCAAATAGGATGGAGTTGATATTTCCGTTTTACTTACCATCATTCGAAGAAGATTCGGAGAAGTGGGAAGTGAGTTCATTACTCGATAATGAGTACCATGCGTTGCTCATATTGTTAGTTTTCCGCCTTAGTTATGCATCATTGATTTATTTTTGTTTTCCCGCTCGAATACAGGTTGTTGCGATGTTGTGTTAGATCAGGAGGAAACTTATGCCAACATGTCGATCAATATTCCTAGTCAGCAGAATCTGTTCAGAAAGCGGAACATTGGACCAACGGTCGAAGACAGCAGTAGGTGTCATTTTCAACGGTTTCTTGTTTGACTCTGTGTTACTGAGCTTTCGCGCTAATTAAACCCCATTTTACGAAAAAATTATCAAAAATGTTAACATCACACTCTTTCTACCCGAACTGATATCACCTATTGGACTCCACTATGTTACCTTTGCTCAACTAACACAAGCTTTTGTAGAATAGTTACTTTAACTATCTAATTTCCAGCGTATAATAACCGCAAATTCAAAAATAATGATAATGTGTTTAAGATTGAGCGCAAAGCCCCGCCGAAAAATGTTGTCAATTGGGAGTGAATTAATATGTTACAAAAACCATGCTCTTGATAGAATTACTCAATTATTTCATGATTTTTCGATCGATTAGAATATTTGTGCATGGTCAAGACGTTTCGCATTCAATAAAAATTCAGTCAGCCAAGCGAATAGTATGATGGTCTAGCATTTACTGGAGTCCATTTATGTACTTGACAAACCGGGTGCAAAGTGAAGGCACATCGTTCTGGTGATGGCTTGCGGTAAAATGCTTATTCGCATCGCACACAGGCGATTGTGCATCATTTAAAAGGATGAGATTTCATGCATGAAATCTTTTGTTCGTATCTCATGAGGCATTTGGTATGCAATAGCTCAGCGCCGTATATTAGTTTAACTTCTTTTGTAACAGCCTATAGTTCACTGAAACAAAACTGTTGGGTCTGTTGAAAAAAATTGTCCCACAGTATTCGTGGTGAAATTCAATACTAAGTTAATTTAGCTAAAGCACACTAATAAGCGAATGGTTTTATGTTCACCCCTATTTCCCGTATTTCTTCACTTCTATCTAAACATCCAATACTAGTTATGTTTTAAGATTACGTACGTTTTGTGTTTGTGTATACTTTTCTACTAACCGCTTGCCTAATGAAAATATATTATAATCAACACCCTTTATCAAACAGGTATACGACAAGAACGGCCACCACACCTCCGGCCAGACACAATCCATCCCGCCATGCGAGAACGAGGTCGAGCGATTCCCCATGTTGGTTCAGTACATAGCGAGCGTCCACAGTCATCCCCAAGGATCGTTGAGGGCAGGGTAAGTGATAATTTCTGCGTCTCTTATTTCGTGCAAATTCGAATACATATATTATATGTTTTCATTCCGGTGGCTTAAGGTGCTGGATCACACTTTCACAAACGTTGTAGAATAGCTAGTAAGGTGCATCATTCGTCATCATTTCTCATGAATGTAAAAGTAGCATATTCGTTTCAAGACCGAAAACTGATGAGACAAAAAAAAAACCACTTCCCAAGCAAAGCACTGCTGTCAGAAATGCTTTCAGCAATCGTATGGAGTAAGCAGTATGTTTTAAATTTTATTCGATAAGAGTAAATTCAAGGCAAGCCAAAACATCTCCTTACTGGAAAATGTGCGGCACAAATATGTGAAGTTCTTGTTTGAAGACAGTATTTAAATTACATTTCAAGCAAGGAAATAAGTTTATTTTAATGGTCATGATTTTTCCCAAGTGGATTTGACATCTGTACTGTACTGTCTGAAAGGGATCACATCACTTTTGTGACCACACAATTCATGTTTAAACATATATGTGTAATCAAGATCATGATAGAGGTATACAAACGGTAATATTTAGCCAGCGTTATATGGCTGCACCTTGTGTATACTAGGTTTTGAAAGCGACATCTATGAAGCAGTAGAAAACACAAAATGTCTACGCCATTTTAATATTTCATCTTTCAGAAAAACGTTCTCAAAAATTTCATTTCGATATGTCAATTCATTCTTTATTTACAAGTCATTTGAAGTTGACGTGTCAGTGCATTTTTTAGCAATGGAAAAATCCGAATTCTTTGTTTTCGGGGGTTATCGTTGCTTGGGTTATCGGCTACTGGTATCCATGCAATTATGGTGAAAGTATTAAAGGAGTATTCTCCTTTATTTCCAAATGTTCACCGATAGGTCAGCTTATGGGTCATGTTGATACTTACCCAAGCAACACAAATCGATCAAAATTGGTTGTAGCAACTTGATTATGACTCAAATCAGATACACCGCAGAATATTTATCAGAATTGCAAAAAATGTGCTACTAGGGTAGAATAGGAAACGTTTACTCTGTATGTTTATAATCTTTAGGTTTATGGTTATTTTTTACGCTTTTGTGGACCATTGTTAACATAATAATAAATATATGGGAACAATTTATGGATCACACCTATATTTTTCCGAGGAAAACATTTACAGTGTTAAATGTAAAAAAGGATCAATTAAAGCCTGTACTCGGAAAAAATAATATACACAAAAATAGTCGTTAAAAATTAAATTGTACTTGTAGGATTTTCTTCAAACTTTCAGAGTGTAAAGAACAACATTATGGTTGGGTTTCTATTTCATTGGATTGTGGAATCTTTTCTCCATTACCGACTGACACCAGTTAAAAAATTTAGGGCTCTATTGGGGCTGGTTTCTTTTGATACCTCTACCCTCTGTTTCTCAAAAGCCAGCTCGTTTTTGAATCCTTTTGGTGCTTTATAGAGTACGGACCACAGGAAGGGCAGCAGGTGCTCGAATTGCCAAGTCAGCGTACCCATATGGATTGCTCATCTTACCTTGCGCCTTCAGTGACATATTTTTGATGTGGCAACATCAAACTCTTGACTTTGCAATTCCCAGTCAACACAGAATCGCATATGAAAGCGCATTAGAGTATAACGTGGAGGCGATATACGTTTATTATATATACTCATATCCGTTATTATATACGATCTTGGATGCTTTGTGTCTGCCATAACGACGCATGTCGGTTTGGTCAGCCACTCTCAGTAAAGCTTACTGGCAGGCATTTTGCCTACGTTTTTTTTTGTTTTTCGTTCCGGTTTGGTGCCTTCCTGACCTTGTACACATCCCAAGCAACACAAAACTGTCATAGTTGGTTGCAGCAACTTGATTGTGACCTAATTGAGTCAAAGTGTAGTAATTTTAACATATTTGCAACAAGTGTGCTGCTAGGGATAGAGGCCGGCACCTTTCATCATTTTTGCGACAAACCAGATGGAAACCTCCGCCTTCTTCACCACACCGCGGATCGGTTTTCTGCCACTGGCTGACCACAGCTGGGTCGTCTGTTTCTCCATGATTGACTTCCCCACCCGAGAAACCGTCAAATAATAGAATCCCAAGTGTTTAACGATCCTGTGGAACGCAGTTGCATTTTCCACGACGGCGCACATAATTTTTTGGCAAACCTGCTCTTGTTCCGATGCCTTTTGGATGACCACTTGACAGATTGTGATGAAACGTAAACATAAAACGCCAATGTAAGCATCACACTCTTAGCTAGGTTCAGTTGAAATTTCATCAAGTTTTAAAAAGTTGCAAGCTAATCACTTTGTCGCATTTTTTTCGAGTACAGTATTTATGGAAATTAAAGCAAAATTATCGATCCTCTCATAGAACATTTGCATTATAGTTGTGGGAAATTAATTCGATTTCATGGACCAGGAAAAGATTTTTATTGGTATTTTTATTACTAAATTGTATAGACATTATGGAGCATATTGATAATTTGATAAATAATGTGCTTTTTAACAGTTTTTTACTTGTTTTTTTAAGGCATCATTTATGGAACAATATTGAACATTAATGTGCAGACTTCTTCAGTGTCGTGTACTTATACTTGACTGAAAGGACACCTTCGCCATCTGATGTATACAAAATATTTTGCAAATACAAATTCTTTTACCCACATCTACTTCTCCTTTTCTATCTACCGTAGGATTGTTATGTCATTTGTCACTATGTCTTGGTTCTACGTGCAGATATGTTCTGTAACTGTCGATTTGAAGTTATGTGAAAGTCCTCTGTCATTCTTCTTCTTTGACGGTCTTAGTCATCTCCGTTAGATGTGTAGAACTTTTCGTATTCTAGTTAAGATTTAATACTTGATGAATCGTCTATGAGTCTATGAATATGCAAAAATCTTAGACAAATACTCATAGGCGTCCCAATTTGCCCATAATCGATAGGCGCATGCTATTATTCGATATAGAGATTTGGTGCGATCACTTGAAATTTGACCACATTTGATTCGAAACTGACACCGCAACGAAATTCGAAATTTGCAAGGAAATTAATAGGAAGAAATGTCGGCAACACTCTTCACGGTTTCTAGAACCCGGTGCTGGTGGAAATCGCTCACGCATTCCGGGAATACCATCAGTCTGATCAGTTCGAAAAGGCTCTGCTGGAAGCGTTTGGTTAACTTACGCTGATCGAACAAGCTCACCATGTCACCCGTCAGCTGCGGCATGTTGAAGTGTTTATTGAGGCACTTGTAAACCAATACATCCTGAATTACGCGCTCCCGGGTACTTACCGACGACAACTACACATAATGAAAATGCTCGCGAACGTCCTTTTCGACGTGCTTTCGATTTCTGGAAAAGCTTCCGAAACAAACCGAAAACCTCATCACGTTCGGAAGCTTCGAAGGAACGCTGTCGGATCATTTGATAAGTTTACTAGGGTATCCAAATAGTATTCTGGTTCCGCAAAAATTTGGTTATCATCGGCGCTCGTAAATTCGAGATGGTCAGGATGCATTCTTTTACCCTTGTGACAAGCTGCTAATCGGTGCACCCTTTAAGAATAAAGATAATTAAAAACAAAACTCAACTGCCATGTCTGGCGTCTCTTTTGAACAAATTGCACAAAGTTACCTGAATTCTAACGAACTAATCACCCTGTGAAACTTTAGTTCTTTTTGTTTGGAAAGTACAAATATGTGTTCATTGTACAAACAGTAGACATATACAGATTTATGAGGAAAAGAGTGAGATTTACACACTTTCATAAATTGCCTTACCCATGGTTTGACGTTTCAGGCTGTTTCATGAAAATGGGTAGTTACTCAATTTTGGGTAATTCCGGATGAGCCTGCAATATTTTCTGTCATATCCAGCATTCCCTTTATGTGCATTAGATAACGCAGAAAATTCAATGTTTCTTTTCATCTGTGCAATTACGGCTTTGTTCAATGCAGGAAAAAGGTAAAGGGTGTTCCGATCAAAATTTGGTCAAACAGTAATGTGTGTGAGTCGATCAAAGTTTTTATCAGTGTTGGAAAAATCATTTTCAAAAAACTTTCATTCTTTACTCAGTGCAATGATATATCACCGAGGAACTTTGCACTCGAAGTTCGCGAACAAACTTCAATCTAAAGTTCATGAAAGTGCAGAGCGAGGAAACGTTTCAGTTCTCATCACGAAAGATCTTTTGTTTCTCAATCTCACAACGTTTCACTCGTATTCGAGATCCGATCCAACCAAATATCTCCTCGGCTCTGTTCTTTTTCTCTAGTGAGTATGTGTAGGCAATGTTAACGTGAGTTGTGATGTTCGTTTTTTTTTTAATGACAAGATGCCAAATCCGGTCAAAATAGAACGGAACAATTGTGTTGCTTCAGGAAAGGCAGTAGACGCTTTTATAGGCACTCGCCCAGATAAATTTCCTGGTTGACGGTTCTGGTCGCAATGTAAACGTTGCTCTTCAAGCCACAGGTACAGATGGACTGCCACACCAGATATTTCTTCGCGAGTTTTGACAGTTTAACGTGCTTGAATATATCTGCCACTTTTCCTCGTCCGGTTGCCTTGTAAAATTCCTGTCCAGGTAGCTGTTTAAAGTCTGCCTTGACGTAAGTTTTATCGTACTGTAACAGGCAATCAAACTTCGCGATTTGGAGTTCACCACACCGAACACTTTTAATATGTTGGTATCAGTTGATTTAGCCACATTCAACAATGTCGCCAACTTGGCGTGAGAGTAGTTTGGATTTTCGCCATGCACGTGCAAAATTTTCATGCGTTGCTTCTCTTCTTTTGACAACATGTTGATAACTGAAGTGCTAATTTCAAAATAAAAATAGAGGCATGATGCAACACGCATACATCTTCAAAATGAGGGGAGTGCAACATATTTTAATGCACGGTGAAAGGAAATGCGTCAAGTTTAAGTTGATCAAATTTTGATCGAAACACCCTTTAGAAGGGTATTGTTTGGGAGCTAGCCTGTTTGAGCTTGTGCAGAAGTTACAACTGTACAAACGAAACCCGCGTTACACATCTCAATGATTTTATGTTGAGTAAGCTTCTAATAACCAAATGTAGTGTTCTATACAACACCAAATGTGTGTTGCTTGGGTAGGTACCTGAAGACCGGCTCTACTAAAAACCTATATGGCGGTGGACGTCAAGCCATACCTACCACACCTGCCTTGGTAAAAAAGGTGAAGATGCGTTTGCATAACAAAGAGGCTTGAGGTGAATCGCTGCTCCATGTATTTTTTCCTATCTTTTATCTCGCTCTCGCTAGAGCAACTTTTCCCTCGGCAACTTAGGGTGTACCATAAAAAAAGTTTTTCTGTCATAACATTTTTATTTCAATTTTCATCGTTAAATTTTGTTCAAACGAGTTGTAGAACTTTTAAAGGCGCGTATTTTGATAAATTAATGTTGCCATAGCTTCAATCAATCAATAGTTATTGAAGTTTTTCTTCTAAAACCATCCCAGATTCAAATGTAAAACATGAAAGCTTGGATGTTTGTTACCAGAAGAACCTGGTGGTAGCAAACAATGCGTTTTTTGATCGTTTAAAGCAGGTCATTTATCGCAGAAGTGGCCATCTCGAATTTAATTGATAAACTTTTAATCAATTAACTATTTCAAGTCAATTGGTGTGAATTCGAAATAAAAAGATTTAATTTTGTTAAATTTACATGTTGTTTTCAATAAAGTACTTTCATAGCCGGTCCCTGTAGAATTACTAGTGGAAAATTGTATTACTATAACAGTAAATTCATTGAGTGAGTTTTAGGGGCGATTCGAATACAAATTTGAGGTTTCCCATAATGATTCCCATAAAAATTTGTACACAGTAAGATTTTAACTATATTAAATATAATTCTGGGAGCAAATCAATTACCTAATTTGAAATCGTTTAACCATAAGTTGCATGAGTACATTACATTTACTCAAAGTTTACATCAGTCTAGTGTACAGTGCTGTGTGAGTAGAAGATCCACCAATATTACAAAAATTGAGTGATTTCTTTGTCCCTGTATAGCGACTATTTAGTTTCGAGTCGAACAATTTTGAACAAATTCATGATCAATCTTTGATTAACAATTATTCATGTGCTATCGACCTGTTGCATCAAACCGATATTTTTTTTTAAATTCAGCTGACGCAATCCAATATACGGAAACGGACGTCACAGTGGAAATTAACTTCATGAACGAATGTCCATGTTAGTAAGACAGAAGAAAATTTTGACGCGTGTTTCAAAATAGCAATGAATACTCAGTACAGTTGCAGTCGGTGGTCATCTCACGAGGTCGCCAATGATGTTTAAAGCGCCGTACAACAGGAGCACAGAAAAATAAGGTAATAGAAAAACGGGAACCGCAGATGCCCCGCTTATACCCAACTTGCAAAAGAGGAGTGAGAGTGGTTTTAATTCGCTTTTGCGAACCTTGGCCGATGTTTAATGTTTCGTTGTTTTTTTTTAATAACGTTGTCATAATTTCTTTTCTTTGAACCAACCGTTTATTTGCTCGTCAATTGCACAAAAAATAAAAATTACATAAACAGCCGAGGGTAGGACAAATAATCAGTTTTGCGGATGCAGAACAGTTGTTTTTTTTTTGGGTAAATTTATTGACTGTTTATTTGAGGCGTAGGTGGGTTACAACAAACGCAACAGGGCGGCGTACTACTGGACTTTTTTTTATTTATCTTTACCCGTGCAGCTCGCAATTCATGATGCTATGAATACATCAACTGCACAAGTAGCCGCAACTGCGTATTGCAATGAAGCTATAAAGCAAAGTTCATCTCCTACTTTACCGCAGCAGATGCGATGCGATGCGATGATAGTGCAACTTTGCGTCGCATTTTTTGCTTAGGCGGTTTTCCACTGTAATTTATTTTGGCATCGAGGCAAGTTTGCTCATTTTTTGAAAATAGACAGCAGTTAAGCGCTCAGTTGTGTTCTCAAAAGAGAAATTAGTCGCATTTTTGTGCTGCTTCTGGCAGTTTTCTGATCTCATCGCGATCGGAGCACGACACAACAGTTGAATGTTATGACGCCATGGCATTTTCGTATCGTGTGGCAGAGCAGACGGTTATTAGTTCGGGGAAATTTCTATTTGTTCGCTTTGCAATTCCATGGCACGGGTTGAATAAATATTGTGATTTGAGAAAATGGACATCATTATTTAATTATTCGTACATCGGTGTCATTACACCTCTCAATGCAACATTACATGGTAATGAGTTCTGTTGGTGTGATTATCATTTTGCTCAATGGTTTTTAATCCTTCATAATGCTGTTTATACAATGGATATGGTAGACCATATGATGCAATTTTGGAAATTATTCTGATCCAGATTAGTGCAGTTCAGATTGAACCTTTTTGAACAAGTGCATTAAATGTACCGTCCAATAAACTGACCATTGGTGTATTGATATAAGTTTCTCCTTAACATCTTAACAGGCAGTGTAACTTATCTTCAAAGTTTTATTTTATTTGCTGTGGCGCTTGTGAAAGCAAAACAACAATAATGTCAAAAAAATTAAAATAATTCAGTCCATTCTTTCAAATTTAAATCATAACGATTGTCGCAAGCAAGCAATGTGTTTGACAAACGTTTCTTTTGCTAGGCCAAGCTTAATTCGACCCACATAAATATTAGGAATAATTAAATACCCAAAACACTTCGAAATGCTTATATTATTTTCGTCTAGTATAACCTAATTTTACATGAAAATGTCAAGTTGCGATTCAGATATTTGATAAGGAACATCGTACTATTATTAATGTATATTATATTTTTAACAAACAGGGAGAATTCTGGAGAGTGTGAGCAGTTCAGTGGAATACCTTTAACTATAAAATAAGATAAGAAAGAAAGATAATTACCATTTCATTCCAACTACTTTTATTGCTTATCTTGGCCGATACGTGTATTTCGTCTACAATGTGCAGACTTCTTCAGTGTCGTGTACTAATACTCGGGAGCATTATTTTTGATAATTAAGGGGTCACAGTGTTTACAAGATGCGTTTCCATAATAAAATAATGTTGCACACAATTTTAAAACAAAGCGAAAAAAAGTATGTAAGTTGTCAGTTGATTCTTTTTTTTTTCTTGCCAAAGTAGGCTGTGGAATTTTCACACCAAAGGAAGAGTTGTTTTTTGAAGACGCTTTGCTGAAGTCGTCAACTCTGTGAAATGTGATCGTATTTTTTTCCTAGCTATGTTGACTTTCTGGCAATAGTGCACTGGATGTTCAATATCTGCTGGCAGGCTGTTATAAACAAGATGTAAACAGAGCATGAGCATGAGCATTGCAGCATAATTGACCGCCCGAGGTTGCTACTCCATTATTGCCAGATCAGCTGTTATTACACAGAGAACCAACCGATGATGCTTGGGACTAACATACATCTTCAATGTTTAAAAACTGGTGATCTCAAACTAAGGCAATACCAGCGCCGGCTCCGTCCGAAAGCAGGTCAAGTATGGAAAGGGTAGGAATATGTTGATGTGATACTCACTTTATTGGAAGCCGAGAACACCTCTGCACTTCCACGAGAAATCACTGGGATTTTGGATAACACGATTGGGTAGCAGCAGGGTTCGTTTTGGTTAACGATAAGCTTTCAAGTGAAATATTTGAAAAATACCGATATCCGCTTTGAATCGATTTAAACCAACAGTAAGGATGCTATTGGGGCCACTCACAAAGTGTGATTGTGGTTTTTTTTATTGGGAATACAAAGTGACTTTTTAATAATGCTGAAAAGCCGATTTTGACCGGTTTGAACCAACAGTAGGGATGCTATTGGGGCCCCTCACAAAGCGTGCTGGTGGTTTTCATTGGGAAACTAGAAAATGTTTAATAATGCTGGAAAGCCGTTTTGGACCGATTTAAACCAACAGTAAGGATGCTATTGGGGCCACTCACAAAGTGTGATAGTGGTATTTCATTAGCTTAGCCTAAGTGGCTCCACTTTTCACGACAAAATTAATAACTCCTAAGGGTTACCTTTCCGAATCATGGTGTCTTTTTACAAAGATGTATTTAAATGTTGTCCATCTTGTGGTGACGGTTTTGTAGTTTTTAAACTTTACCGCTGTTGCAAACCAGTAAAATAGCTCTGTTCTAAATTGCATTGAGGTGTTCTAAAAAGTCGCTTTATTCTAACTTTTTAGTTTCGATTGTTCGGAAAAATAATCTTTAGATTAAGTGTAGAGAAAAAATATGCATGTTTTTGTTGAGCATTTTGTATATCTTATTGTTCACAAAAGTTAGGGGAAAATTTTAACGAAAAACATGTCCGATTTTTACAGTCATGTGCCCCAGGAGTACCGGGGCTCTTTATACAGAAAATTTCCTTGATACCCATCAAATATGAATTTGATGATTTTCCGGCCGTTTCTTGCCTCAATAATCATAAGGTCGAAAAGAAAAAACCGCGTGTCTTTAGTTAAAATAACTGACTATTAAATGATAAGAAGTATTAAAAAAAGGGGAGCAAAACGTGCGCTATAACATTTTCTATATTTTTTTTGTAAATCACTTTTTCTCAAAATGAGAAATAAAAAAGTTATAACAAAAAATTTTTAATTTTTTAGAGATACTTGATTTGAAGAAAAAAATGGCTCTACCATGGTCGAATGAAGAGCTAGAAACTGATATCAAAGTTGCTTGAAATTATATTACCTATGAACTTGTCTTTGACGTCACCTTTTTATTGTGTTTCGTTCAAAAGTTTGCAACAGTAGTCCGACAGTATCACCAACAAGATGGACAACTTGTTTAACATAACTTGTACAAGACGCCATGATTCGAAAACGTAACCCTAAGGGAGTTATTATCGCCGTAAAATGGCTTTTCCGATCACTGTGCTGCGCTAATTGCGTCTTGTAACGGGTGGATTCGAGGAGAGGTGCCAAGGAGGGGCTTCAATTTGTTTTATAACGTAAAAGGCTGATAAGGAACGTGCGGAACCTGCGTAACTAAACTGGACCATTAATATGCAAAATATCCAACAGATTTGAGATTTATTAGCAGTTTTGAATTAAAAAAAGCTCAACCGCTTTAAATTGTTTAATATGACCGATATATACCTGCTCCGCAAATTTATGGAATGATTACATAGGAATGAGAGTGATTCTCATATGATAATCTGTGACTTGATTTGGAACAGTCACCTGGGGCAGGTTTCCATGAGGAGACGTAAAGCCAGAAAAATTATTTAGATTGAACATGAATTTCCATAGTTATTGAACCATCCGGTTACTTGCCTTCAAATTGGCTTGTTCAGAGTAGGTTCCCATTAGGTCACGAATGACCAGAAAATTATTTTAAATAACCTCGAACATTATGTGTGTCAAAATTCTTGGAATTTTTACAGAAAAACGTTTGTCATAGTTATTGGGCCATTCGGACATTTGGCTTCTTGACACTTGGCTACTCAGAGTAGGTTCTCAGAACATGTTTTTGGAAGAGAATTTCCAGCCGCGCCTGAACCTGTAAGGAATTCAGCTGAACATAATGCAGCCGCAAGGGTTCCACAAAATGGTGCCTGCTACCTGCCACAATAAATGTTGAACTTTATTAGTTATTTGATTTTTTTTATATTTTTGAATACAGCTAAATTCAAAATATGGACCCCGACAATTCGAATGCAAAGTTAAAAAAAGGAAAATTTGACTCGTTGCTTAATCCAGACTAGCTACTCCAAAGCCAAGTCATCGGATGTACCGATAACGATAAGAAATTTTCTTCTGGAAATATTCCAAGAATTTTGACACCCATATTGTTAGGGTTTAGTTTAAATAATTTGTTTGGCCATCATTGACCTCATGGGAACCTACTCTGAAGTGGTTACTCCGAAGTCAAGTAACCGGATGGTATAATAACAATGGCAAACGTTCTTCTGATGCGATTCCAAGAATTTTGACACATATATTGTTATGGATCAATTCAAATAATTTTCTGGCTATCTGCGGCTTCATGGGAACCTGCTTCGGTGTGACTGTTCCAGGATCAACTTCCCGGATTATCGTTAAGAAATCACTCACATTCCTGTGTATTCTTTGAATAACGTTCAGTGTACTTAATGTTGTCTTACATTGGAATCTTTTAAAGGAATACCATTTTCGTAACATGGTTCAATTTTAAAGTACACTTGAAGAAGCTTTTAAGACTCATTTGATAAAACCACGCATGAAACTAAATATTCTACATAACATCGATAAATCAGCCATAAAACCCTCATAAGTTCAAAAAGGCCCATACTAAAAGAGGTTCGCGAGGCTATTTCCCCAGGTTCGCTTAAAACTTGATAGTTTTATCTGTACATACTTGTAATGACATTCTAGACATGCTTAAAACTATGATAAAACTACCACAAATTTTGATAGATTTATGATTTTCTTCTTTAAGAGCACTTCCAGTCCGTCACAAACCTGTTTTGAAGATTCTATTTTTGGATTCGTTCTGCTGAATGGGGACCTCTTGTTTATAGTTGAAAGGAAGCAATTGAAAAAAATTGCACTTATGATGTTTCTTTTCTAAATTGGATACGTGTGTGAATTAATTGTAAAATTGACCATAAATGCCTGAGTTTTTTGCCTGCAATTGATACATTTTTCTTAGGACGTTCAGTTTATTGGTGTTTTATAACATAAAAATTCGAAAACTTTAAGGCATCACGGAATTACTAGAACATTTATTTAAATAATAAAAATACTTGAAAATTCTACATTAAGGTGTCGCGGATGATCAATTGTGGGATCTTGAATAGATTGTGTCGTCAATCCATTTTAAGTTTGAACATTTATTTTAAACAGCAGGAATTTTTCGTAGCATTGGAAAAACGAGAGTTTTGTTGCATACATATGTAAATGGCTACCATAACGAGGGAATCAAGGATAGCCACGCCCGCCATTTTTTCAATGGTTTTATCTGAAACTACTATAAAGCGCACATAAAACTAATTTATCTTGCACAAGACTAACAAGATTTGGTGTGGAGCGCGATAAGTTCATCTTTATTTGTTCTATTCTTCAAAAAGATGAGTTATGCTTGAACAAAACTTGTTTGAATTGCTCAAGGTAAACAAGTCTTTCTTAAGATAGCCATAAAATCAGTGTGGAGAAGGCACATCATTAACAAAGAAAATGTGAACGTTGAAATCAAAAGTGCCTATGAACAATTGTTGTTCTTAGTCATAATTTCAGATTATAGGGAAGCGGAACCTATTCTCACCATAGTACATATATCCATGACATTCTGCAGCCATCCAACTTCAAACGTTAAAAGATGTTTAATTTCTCCAATAAATGGGCGCAGTAACCAAGAATATAATCCTGGCAAATAAAATTAGGTCTTGAATATAACTAAAAGCTACAAAAACGTTTCGGAGACTTAAATTTCGTAAAAATAATGACCAGTCAGATTTTCAACACAATTTCTTACCTTTGCACTACAAATTCGTCGTATTGATCTAACCGTACTAGGGAATATACTCGAGCCAGACTCCAAGTTTTCTCTTTAATTGCACTATATCCTCACATATTTCCGGTGCGTAATTGCACAAACCATAAAAATCACACTTCACTTATTACACTAGCCACACGAGAATCTGCAAATACCGTGTTAACAATCGACGTAATCGCTTGATGTTGCACTGCTCACATACTGTATAGCATACACATCAACGCTAGTGTGCGTGTTCAATCATTCATAGAGCATTCTATGCCCAACGTTATGGTGAGTCTTGTTGTCAATATTCTCATGGAAGAATAACAAACAAACCCTTTCATTTTGGCTTGGTTATATGCATGCTACCCAACACACGTGAAGTGCAGTCAAATGATCTTCTTCAATGTAGTAGTGAAGAGCGTTAACTTGTGTGTATTTTTTTCTTGATTAAAATCAGTAAGATTAACATATGTACACAGATGGGATTAATGTTTTTCGTGATATTATTAAGATAGGTACATAGCAGTGGTAACTTTTCCGTATTAAATTGGAAGAAAATTATCCGAATCGAATGTTTTGTGTGTTGCTAAACGATTAACGCTAAGTGGACGAATAAATTATGAATAACTTGTGTACTCAGTGTTCGGTATTCAGTGCATATTCACCGATTTCCACTGGAGGTCCGCTTATTGAGCTCAAGATAGGTTCCGCTTTCCTAGTTTATTGTTTTCACTCATCAGCGTAAGTTGATACAAACCAAAAAAAGAAACAAAACCCTTACTTGAATATGCTACCAATGGTTTTGGGAAGAAGAACAGTTAATAATATTGCGTCGACGGTTGAAACATTAGTTGAGCAAAAAATGATTTTTCTCATGATCTATACGCTATACCTCACGTCGGGATTAGTGCGGTGTAGTGAATCACTGAGTGATTCCAGCGCACTACTTCCGACTTTGTGATTCGTCCTTGTGGCAATGAGTATCGCTTGTTTGAACATCTTTGTCTTGTTGCGGTGTCATTGGTTGTCCGAGTTGAAGGAGTATTCAATATATTGGATAGGTTTTTTATTGACTTTCCGCTTGAATCTATGGGAGTCCGTTGTGACAGTTTGTTTATGTTTCACATAATGTCTTTCTTAAGAGTATGTGTTCTTATTTGAATTTCGAATGGTTTTGAGAGCGTTTTATGGCAGCATTTTCAAGATACATTCATCTTAAAGAATAATGTCATAAAACTTTTTCAAAACTTTTATCAGGTTTTATGAAAGTTGTGAATCGATATCTTAAGAGGGGATTCAAGTAGCTCATAAAATTACTTATAAGGTGAATTACACTTACATAAATGATGTAGTTTTATGGAGGTTTCTTCAAATGTTCTTTAGAACTTTTCATAAGAACTGTTAATCAATTAAAACCATCTTAGCTTGGAAAATGCCATGATAAAACCGGATGAACTCCAAAATGCTTTGATAAAAGTACCATAAAAGATAAATAAAACCAATTTGCATTTAAAATGTTACTTGGGATCAGACAATTTTGAGAAAGTGGTTGAGTTTTAGAATCTAGAACTGCTAAGATATTCCAAATCAGATATTTCAAGAAAAAAATACGTTATATAATTTAAAGTAGTCACATGATCCAATACCTGAAGGATTATTGTTGATATTTTACCCAGATTTTTTGTTTGCATGAACTTAAAACACAACTGAAATCGATCAATGTTACCCCGCTGAACATTGTTACCCCTTTTACGGTACACTAACGTTTCTAACGTATCACAACTATTGGAGAATTTACCCTACTGGCAATGCACGTTAGACTATACTGACTAGACACAGCATCGTCTCCTTGAAATGCGTAGTCTGGCATTAGCGATGTATAGAATATTCCAACTTTAACAAATAGGCGGAACGCAGAATATCAATTTATGTCAGATCATATTTATGACTCTCAAACAGTATTCCATCACCATCTGGCACTCACTTGTCTATGACCTTCCCGTCAAATGTGGCCACCATTCAAGTTCATGTTGTTTACACAATTATGCAATCGAGAAAGAAAATAGCTGTTCCAACTTCTAAGCCATTGCATACTTCATCGAAAACGGTCAACCATTCATCTCCCTCTTCAGTGAGTGTGTGTAAAGAACAAGTTCAATACAAATGCGTTTAAAATTAGTCTAGCCCCATCACAGCCTCTATTGATACGTGTCTAAGGTGCTGAACGTAAAGCAACAGCACTAACAAAGTTTTCCACTTTTCATCACCAACCGTTTAGTTTAGCTTCCGACGATGACATTGAGGACGACGCACTAGTCGATGGGTTGGGATGGGGCGAAAGTTCGACAATACGTGAGTGGGCCTGAAAGCGAAAGCATCTCAACCCAACCAACCATCCAACCAACCATCTGATGACCGACCGATGTGGCCGTGACATCATCGTACGCGCGGTTATCGCATTTTCAATCGTGTTCTACCTATTCACTCAAGTAAAAATAGATATCTCAAATATTTTTACAATTTTTCGGGGTCCCATGTGAGGAAAGCCGAACCCTGCTCCGTAGCGCAGCTCGCAGCTGACACGTTGGCGGATTGAACGAGTATGAGTGTGTGGTTGGATGGATGATGGGATCGAAAGTGTTTTCATGCGGAAATCCATTACATCGGAGCGAAGATGAAAGAGATTTTGGGAGAATGTGAAAAAAACGGAATCGTTGCACTTGTTTGCTCGTTTCCCTAATTTGAGCAATTGAAGCAGTGCACTGTGGCAGCGTTTCAATGGTGAGGAAATTCCGCAATTATACCGTAGGGTTACGTGGAGGAATTCAATTGATATCCATGCAACGGTGAGATGACAATGCAATGTGACGTAAGCTCATTTATTGAATTGTTTATAAAAAAAACATGTGTTGAATGAATTTAATTGTCTTAAATGTTTTACTTAGTGTGCAAACAGTGAAACGTTCCGCTGTTCCTCAACATCCTCCTGTTGATGTTATTGCATTTAGTTGCCTATGTCATTGTGCTGGTAATCATAAAATTATTTTCCTGAAATTGGTTGAACAATTAATTGATGATTATAAAGAAATTCGTAATTGAACTGAGATAATTTATTCATATCTAATGAATATTCCAGTTCCGTAGCCAGCGATAAGGTCATTAAATATTGTAGATCCCTTGGAAATGAAACAAGTGTGTCAAAATAATTGAGCTGTCAGTCTTTACAATATCTGTCAAATAGCCCAAGAGGTTTCGTGTGTCTGCATTAAACAATAATTGAAATTGTAACTTCCGGTAACTGAATTGGATTGAATTTATTTGATTAGAGGCATTTTGAATTCATTCCTGATGTCATAAAGGCTCATTGCTGGCACTCTACTTAGTTCCAACTTTCAACGCCTGTGTCTTTTTTACAATTGACTAGCTGTTAGAAGAACACAATCATTATGTACGCCATTCAAAGTCTTCTCCTTTTCTTCTGCTAGCAATTCCAAGCTAATTGTTTTCACAATTCGTGTATTGATTGCTCTCATTTTAGTGTAAATACAATTCCACAGTTATCAATTGCTCAGATTTCAGCTTTCGATGCCAGGTACCATTTTTGCATTAGTATGCTTGTGTGGCAAGTACAATCATCCCCTATGTCGAGGGAGTAGAGAAATCTTCATTAACGAAAAATTCTTAGACTAGACCGGGAATCGAACCCAGTCACCTCCAGCATGGTATTGGTTTGTGCTGCGCCTTGACATCGCGTAATGGCACGATGCCAGATTCGACGAAAACAGAGTGTCACCTTCGTGGGATCGGAGGAAGGGCAGTAGGCGCTTCTTGCAGCGTTCTTCTTTATATATTTGGAGGCCCAAGAAACATAAATAAAACCATCCATCTCTATTAAGTTTTATTAAAGTTTTATGAAAGCCAGTAGAAATCAATTTGGTTTTATTATAGCACCAAGAGATGTCAACAGGTTTCATATTATAGTCAGGTTCATGAGTTTATACCTTCACAGCATAGCAAATTCCCTTTACCCCTATTAAAGGTATTATTTCGAATTTATGAACTCGTAACATGCTGTTTTGAAATATCGTTCTACAGGGTGCGGCAGAAAATAATGCGAAAATTTGTTCTGTTTCTTTCAAATCCCATTTTCAACTAATTCAAGCAATAATATCAACATTTTCGAGTGCAGTTATCTTTATAAAGTCCCTTTAAACAAATTTATTCAATGTGTCCTCCATTTTTATTAATAACATCCTTGAGCCGACGCCGGAAGCCAGAGCATGCCTTTCGGACGTAGTCCTCCGACATTGACTGCCACGTGCGTGTTATGGTTGACTTCAGGGTTACACTAGGGTGTGATGTTTTGCAGGCTCGTGCTTCAATATATGCCCAAATCGAATAATCCAACGGATTAAGATCTGGACTGCAAATCCTTTGGCCAAAACTTCATGTTACCGTTCAACCATTGTTGGGTTCGGTTGGACGTGTGACACTTCTGTAGGACAACGTTTTGTTCCTCGGAGAAGTTGGCCTTCACCCAAGGAAGCACTTGGTCCTTCAAAATACCGATATACACTTCGGTATTGATTTTAACTTCAGCATTAATGAAAACAGGCGGCATTTCCAAACCGTTGGACGCAAGCAAGCCAAACATCATGACACCAGCCGGATGTTTGTTTTGAAATTTGAATTTCACTTTTTCCGGAACGTTCTCCATTTTCTGCGATGAAATGAACCGGTCCGTGCGGTTGTTGGCCACAGCATCGATGCTGAAAAGCTTTTCTTCGAAGAACAGGATTATCATTTTTTCCTTCTTCAACAAGGAAAGCAATCTCTTGGAACGAGTCACTCGTTGTTCCTTGACCCGATCCGTAATCAAGTGGCGTTTCACTCTGGCTCTGGAAGATGCATGCAGGTCTTCTTTGATGATTCTCCGCATGGATTTCTCCAAAATATTGGCTTCCTTTGCAGGTTTTCTTATGGAACGTACCGGTTTACGAACAATTTTTGCACGGACCGATTTGATCACGTTCGGCGTGCGTGCAAAGCGCGGACGTCCGCTGCTTAGGACCATCCTGCAGGGACTTTTTATGCTGTAAACTGTTGCCAAATTGGCAATCTCTTTCGGCTTCTTCTGGACGAGCATCAAACTGGTGATCACTTCTTTCGCGAACATTTTGACGAATTTTCAATAAAACAAATAGAATGTTTGGATGCAGCACTTGAAAGTAAACATAAAAAAAATAAACTTTTGACAGAAATTAGTCACTAGCTACACGAATTAACCCAATACTCAAGTTTGAACATTTTCGCATTATTTTCTGCCG
This sequence comes from Aedes japonicus, assembly GCA_034211315.2. Lineage (NCBI taxonomy): Eukaryota > Metazoa > Arthropoda > Insecta > Diptera > Culicidae > Aedes > Aedes japonicus. Next base: position 132,820 of record JASCZW010000664.1, on the reverse strand, counting down.
CACCCTGTAGGACTCATTAGTATACGAGACTGAAGAAGTCTGCACATTGTAGATGAAATACGCGTATCTGTCAAGATAGGTAATAAGGTAGTTGGAGTTAAATGGAAATTACTACACGCAAAAAAAGTCGCAGGAGAAACTACCATTTCGAGGGTTAAATTGAGCGCCAACACCAACAATTTTCAGCTGACTATAAATGCGTTTGATTTTACCATGCCTGCGATTAGATCCACCATGGTGCAGTTGATATCAATATGAGGTCTGTTAAATATACCACAAACGTTGAAGATTTTACCATAAATGTAGTGAATTTGACTGAAATTTCATGGTAGTTTTAAAGATAGGCGTAGTCGGGTAAAATGATAGTTTTTACTACAAGAGTTTTTTCTGTGTAATGTTTCTTGTAATTTGTTAGCTATTAAACATAATTTATGCCTGACAATTGTTATAAACAAAAACATATGAAACATAAGTTGAACCAAGTGCATTTTATGAACTCCAAGCTTACTAGATCGGCGTTCTTATCACTCGTCCATTTCGACATGTGAGATATAGAACAGTCAGAATGTTTTTAAATCTTACCGTCATTCCTATTACCAAGGTTATAGGAAACATAAATATGTATTTTTTTCTTTTCTGTACAGCCAAAACACAACTGCATCCATTCATTAGGATTAATGGCCGTTCACGTCAAAATTCGGACATACAAACAATATTTTAGATTAAAAAAAGCATGTTTTTGAACTATATGATGTATTCAATTTTATAGACAAATGTGATACTCAACCCAACTGCATATAGATTTATATGGTTATATTTCTAAAAGCTGTTGCGCGCACTTTCTTATTTACTCTTTTCATCAATCTTTGCACGGTTAGCCACTTAGAACGAAATTCTTGGATCGCTGATTCCTCTCTACCAAGCTGTTTGAGGTTTTCCTAGACCATTTACCAGCATGTTTCAATCGGGAGGAGCTGTGGTCAATTTGGTGGATTACAATCCTTGGGAACGTAAATAACGTTATTTTGCTCATTCCAAGTGATTGTATATTTAGGTAAAGGCCGCTTTTTGAAGTATTCTTGCAAGTAAATCTCAGCGTTTACGGTACCTGTGGTTACGAAAATCTGAGATTTTAGCCCACAGGAACATACTGCTTACCAGACCAAATATTTTTCTAACCATAAGCGTCCTACCTCATGTAAGTCCTATACTTCAGCAAATACAGATGTTGACCCCGGGAAGTGCGTTCCCAAATAACATTGCCAAAACCATCCAGCTTTGTTAAGTTTTATTAAAGTTTTATGAAAGTCACTAGAAATCAATTCGGTTTATTATGGCAGCAAAAGATGCCAAAAGGTTTCAAATTTTAGTCACCTAGAACCCACACAGCTTCTCTGCAAAGATATTAAAACCTTGACTTCTAATATTCCTTTTACTCCTATCAAAGGTTTTATTTTGACTTTATAAACTCATAAAATGCTGTTTTGAAATGCCGTTGTAGAACTCATTCGTATTATCTTATTATGGTCAGTTGTAAAAGCATTTTAAAACCATTTTGCCTCCAATAAATGCATTAAACGGCTAATTGGCATTGAGGAAAGCTACCAAGCGACCAGATAGTTTTATAGTAGCCATTGCTAAGATAAATTGGCTTTTTGACAAATCTGTGATTTCTTGCAATCGCCATATTGGAATATATGAAATAATTGAAATTTGGAAAAATAAATTCATTAAATTTTAAATGTGATACAATTGAACTGTAGATCTGAGACAAACTTCGGTATTCGTTAGATAACCTTATTGAATTCCGTCAATTTTCAGGAGTTTCATGATTAATTTACCGAATATATTTCTTTCAATTTTGTTTTTGTTGTTGTAATCCCGCATAATTTCCGAGGCGCATTAATTTTCGCCTTTACCGTGCCAATATTCACCATACAATTAAATGCGCATATGATTTGGAGCATGAAACGCTATAAAAAAAACTCAATTTGTTTTATATATTTTGCTATCAAAGATAATTTCCCGCAACACTAGAACTTTTTTCTCAGCCATTATTTACTGTTGAATGAATCAGAAGAGCAGAGAATCGATTAAAGCAGAACAACAAAAAACAACCACGATATCGCCGTGAAGTTTGACAGCTGTGGCCATCCGGCCCTATGCTGGTTTTGATGGCTGCCAGTAGGTTTGATGATGGTTTTCATGTGGTCATAACATCTTAGAAAAGTTTTATGGGTTTTTTTTCACAACCGTCTATAGAGTGAGCCACTTTGTACACATTTCGGCTTTAAAGATGCATAGAGGAGGTGTTGGTGGAGTGCTATTCGGCTGGAATAGAACTGAAATTGTTACTTGGGATTTTCATCATTACTTCCAAAGTTTCGGATCAATCGACTGTAAAACTACCATCCTCTTTTTACCCTTCTTACATCAATAGAAGGGTATTAAGATCGCTTGAAAACTCGACTTTTTATCCGAGGCCCACAGGGCCGAGTGTCATATACCATTCGACTCAACTCGACAAACTGAGCACATGTCTGTATATATGTATGTGTGTGTGTGCGTGTGTATGTGTGTGTATGTGTGTGTGTGTGCGTTACAAATAATGTCACATCGGTTTCTCAGCCATTTGTGAACCGATTTCAGTTCTGTTGACGGCAAATGATAGCTACAACATTCCCATAGAACGCTATTGATTTTTTTCATTCGAACATTTCGTTACAAAGATATAAACGAAACAGTACTTGACGGCCTATTATAATAGTAATCAAACAGTTTAGTCTCCGATTACATACAGAGCAATTTGTGTACCGATTTTAGTTTTGTTGGTGCCAAATCAAACCTATGGAATCTCCAAATAACTGGTCAAAATTTCATTATGATTGGATAATCCTTCATAGAGATATGACCAAAACAATACCTGAGAGCACATAATTGTTAGATGAAAGTATACTCGTTGCAGTGCAAAACCAAACAAGACCAATCACACCAATCGATGCCGCTTGCATTCTATTGTGTCAAATCTGGGGCATTGTATAGCACATACAGCGGACTAAAGGGCGAACACGAAATTATTGCGACACATTCAACAGGGCATAACTTTTTTACCATTGGGTAAAAATCAACCAAATTTTGCACACTTTCTCATTGATGTGTATTGTTTACATGCTGTCAAACTCGAAGTCGTGTTTTTCGATTCAACGAAAATGGAGGTGAACCAACGCGAGTCGCGAGAACAAATTCTTTCCAAACACCTGGAATTTCCTGACCTGTCGCACCGGAAGTTGGGAAAAATGTTGAACATTCACCATTCAACCGTCTCCAGAGTGTTGAAGCGGTTCCAGGAGCGGTTGACGTTGGACCACGGCAAAGGAGCTGGAAGAAAACCGGGACCGGAGAACAAAAAGACGGAGGGAAAGGTGAAGCGGATGATTAAAGCAAATCCCAACGTCTCAAGCCGTGATTTGGCTAAAAAGATCGGCATGTCGCAGAGCTACGTCCAGAATGCAAAGAAGAGAGCTGGACTACATACATACAAGGTACAGAACTTCCCAAACCACGATGAGCGGCAACAATCGACGGCTAAAACTCGGGCACGGAAGCTCTACGAGAAGATGCTGACAAAATATGGCTGCTGTGTGATGGACGACGAAACGTATATAAAAACCGATTTTAAGCAAATTCCGGGGTTGGAGTTTTTCACCGGCAAGAGCAAGTTCTATGTGGACGACAAATTTAAGAAGAAGAAAATGTCGAAGTTCGCCTCCAAATATCTCATTTGGCAGGCCATCTGCTCTTGTGGACTGAGGAGTGAGCCTTTCGTGACAAAGGGCACAGTAAATGGCGAGATCTACAAATCTGAGTGCCTCGAGAAGCGCCTTTTGCCGTTCTTGCAGCAGCACGACGAAGCTCCGCTATTTTGGCCAGATTTGACATCATACCACTATTCTAAAAGTGTCCTGGAGTGGTATGAGGCCAATTCTGTCCATTTTGTTCCAAAGGACATGAATCCGCCAAACTGTCCGGAGCTGCGTCCGGTGGAGCAGTACTGGGCAATGATGAAGCGGGAACTTCGGAAGAGCAAGAAGACAGTCAAAGACGAGAAGGACATGTTAAGAAAATGGAAAAAAAACTGAGAACCCAACAAACAATTCAAAGCGGTTAATAAACACCCATGTTCATTAAATGTGGAAATATAGCTTCCGGAGCTGAATAACACTGCAGTCGTTTTGTTTTTATGAATAAGTTTTTGAAACAGACCAGAAAGCTTTTAAATGATTACTTGCGTTTATTTTAAAAACATGTTTTATAAGCTGCCCAACAAACAATTCAAAGCGATTAATAAGCACCCATGTTGATTGAATGTAGAATTATAGCTTCCAGAGCTGAATAAAAATTTAGTCGTTTTGTTTTTATGAATAACAGTTTTTAAAACAGAACAAAAAGCTTTTAAGTGACTACCTGAATTTGGTTTAAAAATATGTTTTATAAGCTGTACTATATTGTTTATTACTCTACAGTTCAATCATTAGAGAAAAGCTGAACAAACATGGAATAAAAGCATGTTACCCTAAAATCGTCATCGTTATATAACAGCTAGTATAATTATTTAAAAAAAACTTTTAAACAGTCTTCACTAGACGGATTGTTCAGTTATACAACGATATTTATTGAACTCCCAAAGAAGTTAAACGAGAGCCTAAATAGGATTTAATAAACATTAGATGGATGATTTGTGGTATAAGTTTCAGTTACACATTTATTCGACAATTGTGCAACGCTTAATCAATTATTTAAAGCTATCGTTTCTTTAAATAATTATGGAATGTTTATAAAGCAATTATAAAACTCATTAACTCATACCCAAAAGTATGTGCATGTGACTGTTAACTAACCATTGTTGAACAATATCATGCAAATAAGAGACTGAAGATTTATATATGTCTTTTGATTGTTTCAAATACATAACCAAGGATGGAGAAGATGGAGAGTGAGGCAGCCTTCAATCCAGGATCATGAGTTCAAGTCTGAGATCGAGCAAAGTGAAATTTGGGTACTTTATTTCAAAAAGCTGTTTCAAATATATGAAGAAATATAAGTACCACAATTAATTAATTACCTGTACTAACGATTGCTGAGAATAAATAATTAAAGGAAAAAAAGTCCTTTCAAAGATCACTCATTATATTTAGGGTTCTTTAACAACGTTATATAAAGTTCTGGAATAAACTCTTTTGTCAATTACTGATAAACCATTGTTGAGCTAGACAAAATGTCTCATGAACAGCATCGGCTATAGTACATTTTATCGTAAATTAATTAAGCTCTCTAAAAGTTAATTTCATTATACTATACGAAAACGTTGTGTTTGTATAAGAGATAAGTTATAGCTCTACAATGCACACTGGGCCAGGAGACGAAATTAGCAAGACAAAACCTCTAGCGCTTTGAGCATGCATTTTATCAAGATGATTGCTTCAGCATTGTTGCTCAGTTTTATCTGCGCCACAATTTGGTAATAAAAATTAGTTCCAATTTTATCAAAATATGTATCGGGCATACTTTCAGAATTGAAAGGTCACATATGGTACTTTCTGAAACATGAGTAATTTTTTGCAACAACTTGCAATTTTTTGAGAAAATTAATTTTTAAATTCATGATATTTTTCAAAGTTTTGGCTAATATTTCGCTTGTTATGTCCCAAAACTATGCGAACATTTCCAAAACATACGCAAATTATAAGGTTCAACACATAAATGGTACCAATAATAACATATTTGACGAAAATATGAAAATTAGTAGAAAAAACGTAAATTTCAGTTAAATTTTACAAAACTAATCGTAACTTTGTTATTTGTAGACATAGAACTTTGATGTCTTCGGCAAACTTTCTTATTATTTTATGTTCTACAACTTTGCCGAAGCCATCAAACCGCTAGAAGGCGAAATAAAAAAGTTAGTATCGCAGCACCGACCTTGCGGTGAAAATTGGAACTAATTTTTATTACCAAATTGTGGCGCAGATAAAACTGAGCAACAATGCTGAAGCAATCATCTTGATAAAATGCATGCTCAAAGCGCTAGAGGTTTTGTCTTGCTAATTTCGTCTCCTGGCCCACTGTGCAATGGTTGATACATCACTTGTACGACTGTTTCATTTGTGTGGTGTTTCAAGAGTTGAGTTGAAGCTTAACAATGATTATAACAATTGTTAAATAATGTTGATGTCTAATAAATACAAATGAGAATTGTTGAATAAACACTTTTATTCAAAGTTTGTTAAGCAACAGATGTTGAATAGATTCTCCAATTTTGAGTAAACAAAGGTTGTACAGCAGTTTTGATTCAAAATAAGATGGCGGTTGATAAGCATTAAGCTTAACAGTGATTTTGAAGAAATGCTTTTACAAACTAAAATTGTTACTTGGGAAACTGGTAACGGATGACATTGTTAAGACTTTGATGGAGGGCATCAAGCGAAAATGCGTTCAATTTTACACTCAAGGCTCCACCGATTATCTTTTCTTTTGATTTTTGAAGTAAATATATGTATAACACTACCCTAAAATTTTGGTTTAATTCTAAACATTATAAGAAAATTGGCATGACATTTTCGGTGTCGCAATAATTTCGTGTTCGCCCTTTAGCTACACTATGCGACTCTATAGAATTAAAGCAGCATCGATTGGCTCGAGTGGTCTGGTTTCAAAACTGCAACGAGTATATTCGAAAATTACACAAAGTCTCCGTTTACTATTTTCAACGAACATGTACTTATTAAGCATCTTGAATCCATATCGATAATCAAAATTGACGCTTAGTATTGTCTTATAATTCATTCTATGGACTGATTATGTATTTGAAATTTCTAATATTTATGTAATTTCCCCTGTTATATAACTAAATAAACAGGCTGTTCAAGACTATTAATGGCAATATGTTAATCACTTCGATGAACAATACGTTCAGGATTGACAAATAGTTAATTTTATAAACTAAATGTATGACATATCGAATGTTTCTGGATCTTCCTGGGATTTCGACTGAAAATATCTATCCATTACATTATTGGCCACATTTGAGTTCGTTATTCTGGTGAAGTGAAAGAAGGGTTCAGTCTCACCATCGGTGGATTAATGCGGGTTTTTAATGATGCCAAGACCATTTGAATGATCTTTTGAAAGAACTTTGTGCATCCTTGCAGCTGTTGGAGCATTGTTGATCATTGTCAGACCCTACGCAGATCCAGTTCTTTCGTTTGACACGCCTCAATTCTCGTTTATTTTCAGTGAGACCCTTTTTGTATTTGTTTCAGTCTGAAGTAGCTTTTGCCGTTCTACCAGGAAATATCCCTTCTGGAAAGGGGGCTCTCTTACAAGTGAAACTCTGCATAACTCGAGAATTATTAAAGTAAATCGAATCAAATTCGGCATATGATGAAAGGTTTCTTCTGTGGCTCGAAACCCCTCCTCTCTCTGTTATGGGGGCTCATTCAAATAAAATTCTGTTATGAATAGGGTAAGGGGATGTAATGTTAGCCTAGCTCCTTCATTCGGCCTATGTACCGAATGTGTCATAAAATTAGCAATAATCCACAAAATCATGTTGCTATTAGGATGACCAATGTAATCCGAAGTAATTGAGATAATATTAATCATCTAATAGTTGTTAACTTCCGCGTGATTTTCGATTTCTTGATCTTTTGGGGCATCATGATTTCACTGGTTAAGCTGAACAGATGATCTACACGATCTTCAAGTGATCTAAGTTTGGCTTAATTGACTCGATAAAGCGAGTAATGCAGTCTGGATGTACAGAAAACAGTTACTCGTTAGAAACTAACTGTTAACATAGCTGAAATTACAACGATTTTACTAGAAAATCGTAGACCCAATGTAAGGGACATATATTTTTGTATGTTCCCAAATATGGCATGTTGTATCAATAACGTAGTAAAAGCGTTGTTATTGGTAAAATCTCAAGTGAAAATGCATGAATTTTCGGTTGTCTTTATTCAAGTGGCTCATCTAAACACAAACAGAAGGAACAAAATCAGTTATAGTGAATTATGATGTTTTCATTATTGAATGGCTGGTAAATCATATATGCCTATCACTTCATTGTTTCGAAGCAGTTTATTTTAGTTTGTTTTGTGAAATTATATGTTAAGTAAAACGAATACAGCTAGCAATGCCATAATTCATAAAATTTGAATAAAAAATCCCGTACAAAGACTGCATTTTGTAATAAATCCATCGAATGGGACGAATTTGCATCCACGATTAGACCCAATTTGATGCCTATAGACCGACATTAAATCCATATCCCTCGAATGTTTCTGACTTTATAGAAAGAGTTGAGTAAGTTTTCGTGATAAATACTACCAAATGTCTTATCAAACATATCTTTGCAAGTGTATAACTAGTTGAATCTCGCTTAAGTTCAAACACTTTCTGAGTTATAATAAAAAATGTAATCGATCATTGCATTATAGGCTGAGTCAAGGGACACATACCCTATTTGTTTGCAGGAGTTTTTGGGGCCGGTTTTTATGCTGGTTCGATACTCCTCCCCAGTCTTGGAAAGGGGGGCTCCCATACAAATGAAAAATAATTTTTTGCATAACTCGAGAACTAATCAAGCAAATGGAACCAAATTTAGCATGTGGGGATTTTTGGAGACACAAAATGTCCCTATGGTGATATGAGACCCCTCCCTATCAAGAAGGGATGGTTCTCATGCAAATAAAACAGATTTTTGTTTGCATAACTCGAGAACTAATCAAGCAAATGGAATTAAATTTGGCATGTGGAACTATAGAATGAAAACTATAGAAAAGAGGGTGACCTGTCTTTACGTTTGAAGATATTATACAACAAAACAAAACATGAACAAATTTAAAGATATGAGCTTTGAAGATTGGGAAAGGCTTGCAATAGATACGGAAAAGGTGAAATTTAAAATAGAAGAAATCTACGAAAGAGAAGAATTCATCGATTCAGATAGTGGAAACTAAAAATAATAAATCACACAAGTGATCAAATGGAGTATTTATTTTAAATTCTCCTAGTTTCCCAATCACAATCGTTCTACTAATACGCTCAAAAAAGTTTTTTTAAATAGTGTTTTTAAAAAAAAAGTGAAAATGAATAACACATAAACTTATTATCTTTTTAGAAAGTGGCGTTATAACCATAAGCCATATAGGGCCAGGACTTTTGTTAATGCAAAAGTTCCAACCATCTGAAGAAAAATGGAGCATCGCTAAACCCTGTTAGACTAGATGCTCCCAACGACCTTAAAAAAATGTTCTGTACAACGAACAGGTCAGTCTGCTGAACTATTCTCTCCGACTATTCATTTCTCTTTTCTTTTGATATCTACTGAAAGGCTACGTGGTGCCCCCGTGTCTTCTAAGGGTAGACACCAAAATCTTCCTTATCTCCAACGGTTGCATGGACGTGGCCAGGTGAGCGATCGAGGAGCCTTTTTGTGAAGATTATTGATTGATTATCAAAGGCTTACGTTGTCATGAACACTCTTGACTCTGGAAGGGGAGGGGGGAGGGGGTGTCAGCATTTTTCCTTATATTGGCATTGGAACCTTTATCCAATAAAAATTTAATTATATAGGGTATGTGTCCCTTAACTTAGCCTAGTATTACATTTTTTATTATAACTCAAAGTTTTTCAGCTGTAAGCGATATTAAGCTAGTTATACACTTGCTTAGGCACGTCCAATACGATATTTGGTAGTTTGTATCATGAAAACCTATACAACTCATTTTATAAAGTCAGAAACTTTCGAGGGATTTGGATGTAATGTCGGTCTATAAGCATCAAGTTGGGTCTATTCATGGATGAATTTCGTCCCATTCAATAGATTTATTTTTTTATTCAATGTAGTTTTCTTCCTGACTTTATGATTTAAGGCATTGCCAACTTTATTCGCTTTGTCCAACATAAATTTTCACAAAACAAACTAAACTAAAACTTCTATGAAATACTTAAGAGATTTTCACATATGATTTATTGGCCTTTTGATAATGAAAACATAATAATTCACTCTACCTAGGTTCTTTTCCTTTGGTTTGTGTTTAGATGAGATTGAGAATAAACAATCGAAAATCATACATTTCAGATGAAAATTTTACCAATAACAACATTTTTACTAAGTTATCTAAACAAAAGGCCATTGGGTCTCCGTTTTTTTTGTTAAATAGTTGCTATTTTATCTGTGTGAACTGTTAGTTTATAACGTGTGACTACTTTCTGCACATCTAGGCTGCATTATTCGGTATATTGGTCCAATTTAGCCAAAATTAGATCATTCGAAGATTATGGAGATAATCTAATCAGCTTAACTCTTGAAATCACGATGTCTAGAAACCTGAGAAAATTGTTAATTATACGGAAGTACAGAACAGTAAATTGTTTAAAAATGTCTAAATCGCTTCGAATTTAATCGATCATCTTGATAGGAACATAATTTTGTTGGTTATCGCTGAATGAATGGCATATTTGATACAAAGGCCGAACGAAGTAGCTAGGCTAACATAACATCCCCTTATCCCTTTATGTTAAAATTTTGTTCGTACATCTATGTCTTTCCCTCTCTTCCTAACGGCACAGTTGAATAGAAATAACAAACCACATACTTACCTTTAAAGCATACGTTATACACTCAGCTAATTTTACAGAAATCTTTAAAATGTTACCGAATTCTCAACAGCTGAACTCTCGGTAATTCGATTTTACGGATTTCAGTAAAATTTGACTGAAATCCGGTTATTTTTTTTACAGATAACTGTAAAATTTCACCGAAATCCGTTAAATCGGTTAAACGAACGTTCAGCTGAGTTGAGAATTCGGTAAAATTTTGCAGATTTCTATAAAAAAAATCTGAGTGTTTAGGTCGTTTAAGCAAATTGGAAGACGACACTTTTCGGATTTATTATTATTTTTGTATGAAAACGAGTGACGAACCCATAGTTTTTCGGATATTACTCGAAAACAAAAAAAAAATCCATCATTAAAATTTCACCAATGTAAGCTTATGAATTAATAAAAAAGAAAATATTTTTTTTTCAAATTTTTTCATGACTCAGGAAATGGTATTTCCGGCTTTTTCAAAATAAAAATCCTTCACCGTTGAAAATTATTTTAGAACTATATTTTTTTCAAATTCTTGAGAAAATTTCATTATAGTTGATTATAGTTTGATGTTCGGGAAAATCGGAAAACTTTAATTGGCGTTTGCCAGGGCAAATTTTCGTAATAATCTGAAAACTTTCGGACCTATGACAAAATGATAGAATCTTCATCGCTTCGTCAATGACTGTTGATAAGGTCACAGTAAACGTTCATAGAGCAGCCATGTTTCACTTTTTCAGTATTTGGAAAGGAAATTATCCAGCGTAAAATGTTCGCGGGTCACAAAATTGCCGCGACAGAGCCATTCGAAACTTGAAACACCTCCTATCTCCAACCGCTCCGAGTCAAGTCGAACGGTCAGGGATGTCGTAATGGCCGTAAAATAAATTATTTTCGATTGTTCAATATATTAATTAATTCGATTGCTCACGCTGTTGATTCAATTGGAGTGCATTATTATTTCATGCCGCCTCTTCATCAATGCGAGCTTCGGCGTCATGCTTCACAATCGACACTAATTTATAGTTATAAGAAATATTACACTCATCCTCATTTACGGCTTAGGTGATACATTTTCTGCTGAATAAGCTAGGAATACATTGAAGGAAATTGATAACACATTTTGGTGGTCGGCACGCATGAATAACTGCTCATTTCTTGGATTGTGGTAACAACACTCCAATTAACAATTCAGTTTTATGCAAAAATGCAAACAATTATGGCTTCTCTTTTAAGCCAATCAGTGTTCCTGATCGGTTCCACGCGCTCACCTGTGAGATTGCTACAGCAGCGGACACGTTTGAGCGGAAAATGATCTCGAACAAATGCCGGCTGCGGTTGGGTTTCGTTGTGTGCGTTTGGATCTTGATGACTAGCGCAGAAAAACCATTTGTGAGCAGCAATAATTTGGGCTGTCATTGTAGAACTCTCTTACCTATGCTTGGTTTTTTTTATCATAAATTATGAACGTACATCAAGCGCACCACCTGCCTCATTCACCAAACCTTTCAAACAATATTCAATTTACCGGGATAGACAACGGAGCAAAATGAAAGCCTTTCACCGAATTGAGATCACGGGTAGACGTGATCATTCGAACCTACTGAGCAAAGCAAAGGAAAATTGGCAATCGATGCTGCACGCCAGATTTTTGAATCAGCTTTTTTTTCGGCATTGCATGACTTTCTCATAGTAGTTAGTTCGATCGTTGATGTTCGTATTGAATGATTATTGCTTCAAAAAGACAATGGTGGTGGCAAAATGAAATGAAACGAAAAATTAACGGAACACTTGCTTGTGGGATATTGACAACAAGAAGAAGCAATAGATTGGTCGGCGTGCGGCGCCCGAAGCCAAAATGTCGTGGTGGCACAAAGTGAGAGTAAATTGGATTTTCATTTCGATTTCGTGATGACAGTGTGCGGTGAGACATCCGATGCTGCTCGGGAATGCTCCGGGGTGGATGAATTGGATTTGAAATTTTTTTTTATTTCTATTAATTGGAACAATAAACCATTTTGTGGCTGGTTCATTAATCAGCGAGAAACGGATAATTATGGGTGCATGTTTGTCTTGGCATTTTTCTAAGCAATCACTGGAATTACAATTTCCTTAAAAAAAACTTCAACTGTTCATATGGTACCACCATAATGACAAATTAGGCCTTTTACAAATTTTTAACACACCCAGAAATTGTCAAGACAAAAAAATTACATATTTTGATGTAGGTCTACGTCTATGCTTTCTATGCTGTTGAGCCTTGTCTTCAAAAGTATATTAATTCGAAGAATATTGCAATGAACAATCAGAACGGCTTACATTTAGTAGCGTAGTCTTACGTCATCATTTCGAACAACCCATTGAGACTGTACCTTTCTTGGTCTACATCACTACATCTTTTTACATTGGCGTATAAAACTGACGAACGTAACAATGCGAGACTCCATTTGATAACTTTCCCTGTTGTTAAAAGATAGTCAGCTTTCAAGTTTTTTATTGTACTATTTATTTACGTAATATGCTAGCCAGTTCCGTCGTCTTTCGATTTTTACTGTTATTTATTTTCATGACATAAAGTCATTATAATAACACCTGATACACAATATCCCTCCAACATTCTCGATTCAAGGCTGCTCCCCTAAAATCCCATGAGCACCTTGTATTCCCTACATCTTGCTCCACCTAGTCTAAACATCTAGCTCGTTGCGCCCCTCGTAGTCTTGTGCCAACAGGATTCCCATCCAACACAATTCTCGCAACATGTCCTGTGCAGCGCATTCGTCCAGATTTGACCACCTTACGAACACTGGTTTCGCTACCCAGGTAACCAATAAGCAGTTCCAACGCATCTTTACGGCAGGCTATCAAGCAATTAAGTCACCTTAAATGCAACATAAATGCCGCATTTGGCCCAATATACGGCTGCTTTACTGCAATTCTATGATACTGCTTCATTAATGCTATTTGGCATTCGAAATGTTTATTACTTATAAGCATTTACATTGAATTTGAAATGCAACTTTACAACAGATAGCATTCAAGATGCTGATATAATGCTAATATAATGCTTATAGCATCTGAACTGCAGATTTATGGTTGATTTACTGCATATGCTAAAGCATATTGGTGGTCGAGGGGTACCTGGGCAGTGAGCTGCGTTAGCTCATGTTTGATGCTCCGCCTCCACACACCGTTCTCTTGAACTCCGTCAAAGATGGATCAACCCTTCGCTCAAAACCAGTGTTCGCCAGTCCTCCTCAAGTATTGTCCACGTCATACACCCGTGGAGCACAATCGGCTTTATTAGAGTTTTATAGGATGCCCTTCGTACGGAAGCTAAGTCTGTTTAACCGCAGTTTTTTGTGGAACCCGTAGTAGGCACGACTTCCACTGACAATAATGGCGGACTAAAAGTAAACTGGTACGAAAAGACCTGTAATTCTTGATTCAATGAGTTTCAAAAATGCACTTATGGTTGTTTTACAGTACTTTTATCACAATTTGGAAGATTCATTTTCCTGGGGACAAAATCGATCTTATTGGCAGCATACCACTCCAGAAATACCTTGGAGTAGAAGCAACTGGTCAAGTCGGGCCAACAGGCAATGCACGCTTTTTCAGGCATTCTTCGGTGTAAACTTGGGATGTTATCGCCGAGGATGTCTCAAATTGTTCCGTTTTCAGGCCACAATAGCAAATCACTTGCCAAGTCATGGCCTTCTTCACGAACTTGTTGGCAAACACAAACTTGAATCTTCCCAGCACATCCTCTTGTCCAATAACGATGTAAAACTTTTAGCAGGGAAGTTGCTTAAAATCGAGTTTGACGTATGTTTCATCATCGATCAAAGTGCAGCGCTTGTGTTTCGTCAAAACGCGGTCGTACAAGAGCCTTGCATGCTTTTTGGCCACGGAATTCTGCTTCATGTGCAAGTTCGGTTGTTTGCTGGCTTTGTACGACTTGTATTCTTCCCTGGCAAGGATGTTCCGCACCGTTGGTGTTGTACCTTCTGGCCACATCCCGGATCGAAAGAACGGGGTTGGCTTTAAGGCATCTCAACACCTTGCTGCGCAGCTCACGATCCCTGGTTCAAGTAATTTCGTAAGTCCGCTGATTCCTTTCCACACTCAGGGTTTTCTCACAGATTTTGAGCACTCGACTTACTGTTGTTTTTGGCATCTTCAGAACTTTAATTCAATCAGTTCAATCAGACCAAGGCTGGTGTGGTCTTCCATTCAAAGACACCAAGGGCGTTGGTCTTCCGCTAGCATGTCCATGTTTCGTGGCCGTAGAGAACTACCGATCTAATTAATGCCTTGTAGATGGTCAACTTTGCAGTTCGACGAACTTTGTTCGATCATAGCGTCCTTCGGAATCCAGAGTAGACCTGTGCGCCGATCTATTTTGAATCAGCGGCGGCGTACATGGTATTTCCAAACGGCGGCGGCGGCGTAGCCGGCGCCACGCCTCGGTCGTTATTGGCGGCGGCGGCGGCGGCGGCGTGGATCGGCGTGGGCATAAATTATCCCCTCAGCATTTCCTCATGCTTATCCCGTTTAACTGTTTGACTTTTACGTGCAATATTAAGACTAAAGGATCACTCCAAGTCTTGATATTTTGATAAAAAAAAACCGGATATCCATAGGATCTTGATATTTTGATAAAAAAAAACCGGATATCCAAGGTTCATCACAAGTCGACGGGGAATTCTTGGTGCTGGGTGAATATTAAGACGAACTATTGGTTCCACAAAGTGACGGTTATTCCAAGAGTCGAAGTAGCATTCCCCTAGTAGCACTCTTGTTACGATTCGGTTGAGGTGACTGTAGTATGACTCAATTAAGTCACAATCACGTTGCTGCCACCATTTTTTACCGTTGCGTGCTGCTGGGGTCATCACTTGGTGAAGTGAGAAAAGTCACCTGCAGTGTCATGACTCTCTATTTGATTTGCCCAGGAGAGTAACGTCACTGCAGGTAACTTTTCTCACCTCACTCAGAGACAAAACTTACTTCGACTCTCACTAACCATCATGTGGATGATTTTCGTCTTGGTGAATCATTAAAAAATGGAAATTAATGTCCACAGAAATTTCCTTTTAAGAAAGAATCTCTCATATGCGTAACTGTGATGTCTGACTGGATGGGAGTACGGCACTAGCTGACATAAAAGATTGATAATGAGGTGAGTAATCTGTGACTCCAGTTCAATTATATTTTAACAACGATGTCGGGCCTGTTGAAAACGCAGACCGGTTGAAACTCCATTGCCAAATACCTCTTCCAGCACAGACGTTAGTTCCGACTTTTAACCGTGTCTATATTAATTCCTGTTTCGGAACTACGAATTTGGAACACCCACAGGTTTCCTACGACAGAACTTTCTACAAGCCCCTATGCAAGAGGTTCCGTTTGTATATTCCTTTTCAATTTACCTCAAGGTGTGCAAACTTGTGGTGTTAGTTGAAGTGCTTCAAATACTTGGAAAAACCTTATTTGTAACTGGGATTTTCTACAGCATCTCTCTTGCTAGCCTTCATATGCTTAAGTGCACAAAATTTAATTATAGATATACAACTTTTTGAGGGTGACTCAAGCAACGTGTAAAAAATATTTGTTACCAATTTGTTACAATATTTGTTTACGTAGCTAGAATACTATAAAAAGTAATCAAAGGGATGGATTGAGCGGAAGTATCAAAGTTGTCCCTGCCTTTTCAATTTACCCTTAATGATCGTAAGACTTCAGCCATGTTCACATCACTTCATCAATCATCAAAGAACTTCATAACATAGTTCACAGAAATGCTTCAAACTTCGTAGAGCTGCTGCAAAGGTTACAGATTCTTAGCAAAGTTTGAACTCATCTATTTCTCAAAATATCAGTTCAGTTCAAATAGCTGCAGTGTTCAGTATTCCACCAATGCCCGCAAAACTCTATAATGTTTGAAAAAAAGGGGGCGAAGTAAACACCATTTTTTCAGCTGCCCAAACAAATTTAGAACTTTTCCAAATTCGGCACAAAATAAAACAAAAGCATAGGACAGTTTTATTTTTTTACATCGAAACTGTTCGAAAATTAAATTTGGAACGCACCGCTGAAAATGTAAAAAATGGTTTGGTTTATTTCATTGTCAAAACTTAGAACAGGCCACGACCGCAGAAAACGGCCTAAAAATCTACAAATCTAAAAATCTTGTTATCTAAAAATTAACAAGAAATCTAAAATTCTAAAAATCTTAAAATCTAAAAATCTAAAAATCTAAAAATCTAAAAATCTAAAAATCTAAAAATCTAAAATACTAAAAATCTAAAAATGTTAAATTTCAAAATTTGAAAATCTAAGAATCTAAAAATCTAAAATGCTATAAATCTACTAGAAGTCTAAAAATCTAAAAATATAAAAATCTATATCTTTAAATATCTAAAAATCTACTAGTAATCTAAAAATCTAAAAATGTATGTATCGTAATATCTAAAAATCTCAAAAATTTAAAAGCTAAATATCTTAAATTTTACTAGAAATCTTAAAATCTAAAAATCTAAAATATCCAAAAATCTAAATAACTGAAAATCTACTAAAAACTTAAAATCTAAAAATCTAAAAATCTTGAGATCTTACAATCTAAAAATCTGACCTAAATCTGAATATCTAAATATCTACAAGAAAGCTAGATATCTAAAAATCTAAGTATCTTAATATCTAAAAATTCTGAGATTTTGAAAATCGGCCACAACATTCTTCTATTTACACTCTGTGAATTGTTTGGCCAAATTAAAAAAAAACAGACGATAAAAGAATAATTACCCGCCAAAGACGGCATTTCTCCTATTTTAAAACCTGAGAATAAAAATAAATAAATATCTAAGAAAATTAAAGAAACTAGAGGTATCAAAACCTAAATAAATTAACAATAAAAAAATCAAATTGCTATAAAAATCATATAAAAAGAAGCGTAAAGATCCAAGGATAGATCAAATATTGAAGAATTCAGAGCAATGAATTAGTCGATGCTTTCATGGGAAGCCTTTGTGAGATGATAATTTTACGGAAGAAGTCATTGTTTACGTTTGTTAGTTGGGCCGTTATGAAAAATCTTTGTCGATATAATATATTTAATTAACACCTCTTATTTACACAGTCTTGACTATTCAATGCAATAATCTGGTATGTTCAATCACTGTTAATTTACACTGATCGTTAAAGATGGTTTTTGAACTTTCTCACATCTAACAAATTGCTATCATGTTGTGAAAATAAACTCTATTTGTTTTAGACAACGAGCGTTCAGACTACAAGCTATATCAATTGATATATGCGTGATGCATTATTTCCAGTGAAAAGTAGATGTACAACCGTTGATTGAAGTTAGTCTATATCAAGTGACATAGCTCGTAGGTTGAACGGCATATTACATTTTCTTTTATTTTTGACCAAATTATGAAATTACATTAAACATATTTACCGATTCGTTAATTATGAAGAAAATATGAAAGTTTGAAGGTTACCTTTGCCCAACCATTACCTAAGCATAGATAGATAGTTGTGTTTAATTCGCCAGTATTCACTACAATGTTTAGTTTCTCAATTATTGGTAGCCGCATACCTCAGAATATGTTTTCGCTGGATTTAAATCCCAGTGCATTTTAAATGTGGCTGGATTTTTGATTTTCTGTGCCGAAATTCAGTCAATCTCAGGCCTTTGAAATTACATAAGAACAAAATGTTTGGACAAGGTTCCCGAGAGGGTTTTGAGGTTTTGTTTTGCTTCGATTAGACATACATTGCAAAACACTTTCTCAGGAAGCAGATGATGTGCAGATCCATTTTTGACATGTTTTATTGCACCAATTTTTTTTCCACACATCGCTGGTTCAATAACCATTATTTGTGGTATGAATATGTACACTTGTTATGGAAATTTTCTCGACATTTAAGGCGGACATTTCATTATTTTTAAATTCAAACTCACTCGCGAAATTGCCAAAAGTCGAAACACGAAAATGTACACTGAAGTTTCTAGAACAAAACGACAAAGCTGATCACTGTTTCACACGCACACCCTCTGGATGGCACATCTCATCGAGATGTTATAATTTGTCATCAGTAATAAAAGCAGGTTTCTGAAGAGCTAATGAACTTAACTGAAGGGGTGCATATATGGTGAAAATTTTTATCGGTGCGACTCAAATTGCCCGGCTGCGCGGGCAGAAAAATACAGCGGCGCGCCGGTCTAAAATAGTGGCGGCGGCGGCGGCGGCGCACAGGTCTAATCCAGAGTAGGCACTATTGTCAGCCATTATGCGCCTTTGTGTTTCTATGCTAGTGTGGTTATCGCTGTCACCAATGAGCCCAGATACAACCCCATACTTCCATTTCTCCGGCAGCTGTTCGATATCCCAAACCTTGACTATCAGTGGATACAGACTATTGACTAACTTGTCCGGGTCATCTTGGTAAGATTTGTTCCGATACTATCCCTTTCAACCGATTATTTATTTTTCAGCTGCTTTATGGCATCGTTTAAGTTCTATTTGACGTTATTTCTGAACGCAATCGACTACTTTGATCAAACTTGCCCCAGTCGTTTTCTATAGAAGTGTAAACAAACCAATGCCGAAGATTTTCGATTCCCAATACTAGAGGCGTGCAGTGGTGCGCGAGGGACGTACCAATTTACTTTGAGTCAACGCTTCCTGATCTCACGGCAGTTATCATTGTTCGCAGTAATAAGGGAGCCGAGAAAGATAAATTCGTCAATTATCTCAAACTACCCGCCATCGATTGTTACACTGCTGCCTAGTCGGATTCTGTCGTGCTTGGTTCTGCATGCCTACATGTTCTTCGTTTTGCACATATTTAGCTTCAACCCAATCTTCACTACTTCGCACTTTAGTCTACTACGCTTTAGAACACTACTCTGCGCTTTAAGACACTGTTTTGCCACCGCCTCAAATGTTCTGTCAAAAATGTTCACGTATCGGCCAAATAGATAAATTGACTGAATCATTTTAGAATCATGCCTCACATGTTGAATGCCACTCGTCTCAACACCATCAAGAGCAATGTTGCGGGCATGCAGGCATGCGATTTCCTCACCTTAACGAAGCCCCTTACGGGATTCGAATGTACCCGATAGTTCACCCGATATTGGTTGCATCCATCGTAGCCTCGATTAGTCTGGTTACCTTTCCCGTTCACGTCCATGATCTTCCATAGCTCTTTTCGGTTTACTGTATCATTTGCGGCTTCGAAGGCGATTAATAGATAATGCGTAGGGTTTCTGTATTCACGCACTTTAGGATGATCTGCCGCAAAGTAAAGTTTTTATCCGTTGTAGACCGGCCTTCGATGAAGCCTGATAACTTCCCACGAATCTATTTACTGGAGACAGTCGCTGAAAAATGAATTGAGATAGCACTTTATAGGCGGCATTAAAGTCGGTGATCGCACGATGTCTGACTTGTCCGGGCCCATCTTTATGAGTTCTGCTCCGATACTATCCCTTCCAACCAATTTATTATTCTTCAGCTGCTTGATGGCATCCTTAACTTCGTTTGAGGTGGCCTAACTCCGCCATTTGCTGCATCGCCGACGTCACTTTCTTCGCTGGCTTGGTCCTCTTCCTGTTATCCATTCAGATGTGCATCGAAGTGCTGCTTTCACCTTTTAGTCAACTCACTATCGTTTGTCAGAATACTCCCATCCTTATCCCGACACATTTCAGCTCGCGGCATGAAGCCTCTGCGGGATGGGTTAAGTTTCTGGTCGAACTTTCGCGTTCATGTATTCTTTGTAGCAGTTCTAGATCCTCACACTCCTCCTCCTCCTCATGACGGCGCTTTTTCTCCCGAAGAGTTGGGTTTGCTGCCTCCGCTTCAGTCCGTACCGTTCCACATTCTGACGGGTAGCTTGACGCAGCACAATTGCTTGCGCAGCGTTCTTATCTTCCAATACCTGCTGACTTTCCTCGTCGAACCACTCGTTCTGTCGGTTTCGTTCCACGTAACCCAAGGCGTTCTCCGCTACGCTGCTGATAGCTGGTTTCACTGTGTTCTAACTCCTCTTCCGGTTGCGCAATTTTGAGCGATGACGCATAGTCTACAACTATCAGGCGACGTCAGGTTGCTTCATCTGGGTGCTGTTACTCAACTAGTTGATTTGTAAACGTTTTCAAAGTATTTGTAAGAACAGCTGCAGACTCATCTAAACTATCGGTCACGATTGTAAAATTTACGCTTCTTTCAACAAGGTTAGAAACAACCTGTTTTGTATATTTCCTCCTGCACTTCAATTTCGCATAAGCTCCGCAATTATTCAAGTTATTCCCAATTACGTCTATTTCTTCTGTCTCGGTTATTTTCAAATCAGTATCGACAACTGAACAAACAGAATCAAGATTAGAATAAACATGATCAATTAAAGTTCTATTGTGTCTGGAAATTAGCGTATATTCATCAATAGTTTGTCTTAAATTGAAAAAAAATAGCTACATGCTTCAAATGATTCGAACAATTATTATCACGCCAATAATATTAAAGTCAGCAGCCAATATATTTAATTTACTCGAATCAAGAAATACCTCAAGTCAGTCCTCTTAAATTTCAATAGAATGCTGGTCACTAGAATTGGTAGAATGATTCAAAACTCCTCAATTACCCATTTTCATTTACAAAAATCAATGCAAAATTGTTTTTCCCTTTTTGTCACTTCATGGAGAAAAAATCATTTTAAAATTGATAGTTTTGCATTTTCCTGCATAAGAAGCGTCCAGATTAGAAGCGTCAAAAGTTATCATCAAAGAGCGTAACAACGTGATTTTTTTTAATGAAAATGTTTGTATTTTTATATCAACTCATCTGCATTTCTTTATTAACATTTATATCTAATATAAATAGACATAATACTAAACGCTTTGGACTACAAATCGCCATCACTAGCACACATGCGCCATCTTTTGAACACACTGATGGGTGCTAAAGCTGAACAGACGTAAAACGCACGGGAATCGACTATGCGCGCTACTCTTGGCGATTCTACCAACTAAGATAAATTTGAATTAACCATTCAATGCGTAATCGATGAAAAAACTGTGAGTCTTATGTATTTTTGTCTGTGTTTTCATTTGTTTTCTTAAATTTATTTAGTTTCATTAGTATATTTATCTTGATATATGGAGTTTTCAAAAAGGCCAGAATCGCAAACGTAAACAATGGCTTCTTCCGTAATTTTTTTTATGTTATGTTAATACATAAACATTTTGTCAGCATCTTGCACACATCTGCCGTTTTCTATTGTTTACATGTATTTGCTCTTTGTTTCTATATTTTTAACAGCTTACAGAAAAATCAATGAGTGCTAGAAAGTGTTTTAAGAAAGTGCCAAACTAATCAAGTGAAGCTATCGTTTTGTTGAAGTACGTGTAGAAAATAGTTCCATTATAGGCAATACAAAATCCGCGGTATTATCAATTACGTATGGTTTATTTGAAGAAACATAGGGATTGATGGAATGGCTTACAAGTTGAAGTTTACTAAACAGTTTAAAAGAAACATTGATTTTTGCGTAATCTTATGCAAATAACCGAATGCTACATTTTGCAAAAAATAATGGGATATTTCATGTAAATTTAAGCCAGATAACGCCTAAATCTAGCCTGTTGTATTAAAGATGGCAAACATTGTTGTATGGCGCATGAAAGATTGCGAACAATTCCGTTGTTTACGCCTTCTTTGGCTTGGAATTAAACGTGGGGATCTTTTACGCGCTTGTTAAATTTTTTTTCTGTAAAATCAAAAATAAGTGCAAATTATTGAGGTTCCATTTTAATATATTCAGTGAAGTTTTTTGATGGGAGAATATAGTTAATAAGAGGTTTTTCCACCTCTATCAAATAACAAGAAAACATCTGTTTGAAAAAAAAACTAATCCTCAATAAACATGAATTATGATTCTTAGTACTAATATTGCAAACAAGTGCTACAACAATTTTCTTCGTACGCTAGTAGATTTTACGCATTTGAAAAGCGTTATATGGCATCTTGCATAAATATCTGAACAATTTATGAATCCAAATCCAATCCAAATCCAATCCAAATCCAATCCAAATCCAATCCAAATCCAATCCAAATCCAATCCAAATCCAATCCAAATCCAATCCAAATCCAATCCAAATCCAATCCAAATCCAATCCAAATCCAATCCAAATCCAATCCAAATCCAATCCAAATCCAATCCAAATCCAATCCAAATCCAATCCAAATCCAATCCAAATCCAATCCAAATCCAATCCAAATCCAATCCAACCAATCCAAATCCAATCCAAATCCAATCCAATCCAAATCCAATCAATCAAATCCAATCCAAATCCAATCCAAATCCAATCCAACCAATCCAAATCCAATCCAAATCCAATCCAAATCCAATCCAAATCCAATCCAATCAATCCAATCCAAATCCAATCCAAATCCAATCCAATCCAATCCAAATCAATCCAATCCAAATCCAATCCAAATCCAATCCAACCAATCCAAATCCAATCCAAATCCAATCCAAATCCAATCCAATCCAATCCAACCAATCCAAATCCAATCCAAATCCAATCCAAATCCAATCCAACCAATCCAAATCAATCCAAATCCAATCCAAATCCAATCCAAATCCAATCCAAATCCAATCCAAATCCAATCCAAATCCAATCCAAATCCAATCCAAATCCAATCAAATCCAATCCAACCAATCCAAATCCAATCCAAATCCAATCCAAATCCAATCCAAATCCAATCCAACCAATCCAATCCAATCCAATCCAATCCAAATCCAATCCAATCAATCCAATCCAAATCCAATCCAACCAATCCAATCCAATCCAACCAATCCAACATCAATCCAAATCCAATCAAATCCAATCCAATCAATCCAAATCCAATCCAATCAATCCAAATCCAATCCAAATCCAATCCAAATCAATCCAAATCCAATCCAAATCCAATCCAATCAATCCAAATCCAATCCAAATCCAATCCAAATCCAATCCAAATCCAATCAATCAATCAAATCCAATCCAAATCCAATCCAAATCCAATCCAAATCCAATCCAAATCCAATCCAAATCCAATCCAAATCTAATCCAAATCCAATCCAAATCCAATCCAAATCCAATCCAAATCCAATCCAAATCCAATCCAAATCCAATCCAAATCCAATCCAAATCCAATCCAAATCCAATCCAAATCCAATCCAAATCCAATCCAAATCCAATCCAAATCCAATCCAAATCCAATCCAAATCCAATCCAAATCCAATCCAAATCCAATCCAAATCCAATCCAAATCCAATCCAAAACCAATCCAAATCCAATCCAAATCCAATCCAAATCCAGTCCAATTTGGTAAAAAAAGGGTATTTATTCAGCTTTCAAACGATATATAACAAGTTATTACATTTTACCGTTTCAAACGAACTGTCGCACTTTACTTGTGCTCGATGCCATCATGATCTGCACAGTTGCTGGTGACACTGTACCGGCGAACTTATTCCATTTTGAACGCATTTGTTGTACATTTGCCACTTCTTTAGTGCATCTTCGAAGTTTTCGCTTGACAATTGCCCAATATTTTTCGATCGGTCTGAACTCAGGGCAATTCGGAGGATTAATCTCTTTGGCGACGAAATTAACATTGCTTGCAGTATACCATTCTAGTACCACCTTAGAGTAGTGGCAGCTGGCGTTGGCCTTGTGATGCCAAATTTACCCTTCAATCTGCTTTTTCAGACACTCTTTAATGTAAACCTTCGATTTCATTATGTGAGATGTGATGAAAACCTTAGTTTTGAGGCCACAACTGCAAATTCCTTGCCAAATCATAAGT
The DNA here is from genome assembly GCA_034211315.2 of Aedes japonicus. Lineage (NCBI taxonomy): Eukaryota > Metazoa > Arthropoda > Insecta > Diptera > Culicidae > Aedes > Aedes japonicus. The sequence goes on along the minus strand of JASCZW010000664.1, from coordinate 108,293 downwards.
TTACGAGCAAACTTATCAACAAAAACAAATTTATACCTGGAAGGAACATCCCCACGACCAGTTTCCAGGTATAAATGTTCGTCCTGGGATTAGTTTATAATCCATTCTGACATATGTTTCGTCATCCAATAATAAAATACAGCCATCAAGTTTCGTCAAAACTCGTTCATATAGTAATCGTGCTCGCGTTTTGGCCACTAAATTTTGTCTCAGAGATCCTTCTCTTGAGAGGATGTTACGCACGGTTGAAAAGTTTGAATCGTATTTCTTTGCGAAATCACGTGGGGAGACACCTGGGTTGCCTTTCACGTACCTCAACACCTTTCTCCTCAGCTCATTGCCCCTAGTGGCACTTTTATGATAGATGCGCTGTGCTCTATCCACACTCAGAGTATCCTTGTAACTTTTGATTACAAGACACACCGTTGACTTTGGGAATTTTAACACTTTTGCTATTTTTGAGGCAGACAACGAAGGATTTTCTAGATGTTTGTGCACGATTAATTTTCTTTTCTCAAGTTCCATGCACCGTAATTTCGAGGTGGGTCGATCAATCGAGAATAACTTTTCACCAATTTCTTCGTCAATGAAACATCCAACCACCAGGGATGTGTTGGTGTATAAAACCGTGCGTCCAGATTAACTTTGAATCGAGCTTTAGTATATTAAAAATTTCGATATGCTGCTCCGTTTTCTTGCATCGCAATAATCGTTTGTGGTTAGTCTCAAAAGTAATTACAATGTTACTACAGTGATTTTAATTCATGAAATGGATCATTTAATTCCGAATCGAACTGACTCTTAGCTTTAGGTCTTGAAAAAGAATCCCTAATGAGTCCTTGTGGCACGACAAGCCGGCCAGTTCAGCGCAAGGGTCAATAGTGCTCACATGATTGAGACACAAACCCGAATTTTAACAATCTAATAGTTCTTAGTGACCATAACCCGCAGTCGGTAATGGAAGGATGGAAGCTACAAAGACTTACCACATTTAAAGTGGTTGTTTCCAGAAATTTTCCTTTCTGAACAATTTATCGACTTCCTAGTTATAGGGTATGATACTTAGTTCTCGCTGCACAATCATAGTAATGGAAAATGCTTCAGGCTCTACTAACTGTGAAGGTGGTCTAGAACACCTAGTTGAGAACTGGCGGTAGACAAATTGTGATAAGCAGTAAGCTCGAAATGCCAGTTAAGAAGAGGGAAAGAATCTGAAGAACATTGAAGTAGACAAATTCAAATCAAACGAAAATAATCATATTAAGTAGAACATGTCATAATTTACCAATTTATGTTCTATGAACCAAAATTTTCAGCGATCCAAACAAATATTCCAAATTGTAGCACGTGTTTCAACATTCAGCAAGTTTCAGCTTGGTTTTCTAACACTTAGTTTGCTACTAAACGTTTGTTCGATCTGACTCCAGCCCATCGACACCGACATGGGCATCACCGCTTTGCTAGAAACTATTCTCACACAGGTTGCAGCTCAGCCGGCATATTTGGTATCGGAATTTCAATAATAATTAGGAGCTCCCCCGTTCGAATCAATCCAGCGTTCGAATTCGGACAGTCCGATGATAATCGACCGCGCCGTGGATCCGATTATGACGAAGATGGTGAGAGGCACACCGTGGCGCTGTTTGATGATGGATTTGAGGTGGAGGTTTTCTTTTCGGCGTTTTTTGGCCTGCCTACCGGTTTTCCCGTTCAGCACGAGACTGCATCATCATCATCATCATCGGCAGCTAACAACAACGGGGCCCACGGCAGCAGCGCCGAAGAGAGCCGATCCGTTCGTGCACGGAGGAAGAAAAGTGATTGCTGAAAATGAGTCTTCAATCGTACGCGATCGTTTTAAGGCGAAGGAGTGCACTTTTGTGGCGTCGCGTGAACTAGGTTGAACTACGATAAGAAACGCAGTGAGTGTGATTGGATGGACTTTTGAAAGGGCTCGAGGAAATTCGTGGAAAACGTAAAACCGTGCAACACGTGCTTTCCGGGCGTTATTTGTTATAGTGATAGTGATTTAGTGCGTTTTTAAGTGAAATCTAGCAACAGATTGCTCGATTGTGCTACACCTGGTTCTGAAGAGAACAGCCAACAAAGTAGAAAAAAGTGAGTGCCGGAAATGGTTATGATTCGGAAATTTTGCACCAAGTCAAAGAAGAGAACGGTTTGCAAAAAAAAAACGTGGATGGATAACAGCACTTACCGCACAGAACGAATGAATGTGTTTTATTAATCAGTGATGATTTGATGTTGGAATGATTAGCTGTTTGGCGATGGGAAATGGTCAACGAGCCGTATAAACGAACTCCATTTTTGTGCGCTTTGATTACTGTTCAAGCTGGCTGAAATAACAATGTGTTTACAATGTGGAATACATTTTGTAGGACTAGGGTAGCAGAGTGGCTACATGCTATGTGTGTTTTGATGGAGAACTCTGTAGTTGTATTTATTGCTGGTATCGGATACTTTGTTTCAGTGAACGGGATGACTAGAGCGATGTCGCGAATAGCAAAGTTGGAAACAAATCTATCACATTGGGAGTCAATGAGTAGATTGATATTTTGTGGAGAACCCTGTGAACTATCTTACGTTTTATTTTTGTTCCTATTTGAGTAGTCAATTAAATTTTCCAAACATTTCGTAAACTATGTGTAACATATGTGTACAGAAATTCAACTGATTGAGAAATTTGAACAGGATGACATTCGAGAAGCTTAAAAAAATGACAAAAATAAACGATTCCTAATGACCTCACTAAGCCGTGAAATAATTCCTCCTAAGACTTTTCTAGAATCTTAAATAAAATTTTCAATTTGACTGGAGTTATGCATAAATTACTCATCTTTAAAGAAATTCTAGTTCAAAATACTCTGGCGATAGGATTTATTCAATATATTTCACTGTAGTAGTGGTTCTATCTAGCAGATATGTTGGAAGGACCCTCTATTGTCCCTTGGCTCCCTTGTTTCCTGAGGGAGGAAGGGAGTGTTTACTTGTTTATTAGATGAACGTGCAGAGCGCCATACTGTAATTGTTCTGTTTGTATTCTCCATGCGTGTAGTAACGGTTATGATGCGGAAGGAAATGTTCGCTCATCATCATGAGGCCCCAAGAGTGGACAGTCATGTTTTTTTTTTGCTAGAATGAAAATACGAAAAGAAAGTGTTGATAGTTCTGTCAGTGTACGGCAGGTTGAGAAAATTGAAACAGAAGTATTGAAATTTGAGCGAAGTGCTTGGATATAACAATACTCGAACCTGCGAGGTAGGTCAAGGCAGGAACGAATCCACCACCATAACAGACTGAGCGCCATGTTAGATCAGTTTCTTTTGATCAATTAATTTTCCTTTCCGGCGACCCCGGCGTAGAGGTTAGCATCCACACTTCTCACACCACACCAAAGTCACGAGTTCGAATCACACCCCGGAAAATTTACAAAAATTATTTAAAAGGTATTTGAGTGACTACTACGGGAGATGAACCAGTCAAGGGCAGACAATCTCGATAATCAAGAAACTAAAGAAAATCTACTTTTTTTAAACTCACTTTTCAAATTAGGAAAAATAGCTATCGGTTTTTGTTAACATAGGTTCTGTTGCTGGTCATGTTTATAAACTTGATAACTTTATTTTCGTAAAAACTTTGCGTATACTTCATTATCAAGATTTTCAACCTCAACTATTACAGTTAATTTATCATGATTCTTAGCACTAGATTTGATGCTGGGAATGTTTAAAGAAGTTGTATAAATTATTCAAATGGCAGATGTCATGGATCAAATGATCAACTTGCAACCATTAGGAACCTTGCATACAATAAACAGCTAGTTTGAATTTACAGTACTGGACGTACTGGAGTACTGGAAATTAAGTACGTACCTTCCATGTTTCCAAAATTTGTCATATTATCCATTTACCATGAAAGATAACATATCTTTGGACACAAATTAAAATTACACATGTATTTTCGGAGCATGGATTGATTTGAGCTTTGAGAGTGATGTTTTCAACAAAAAACAATGTTTATTGGGTGACTGTTCGTTTTTTTTTCTGGACAAAATTAAGTACGAACTTGAAAAATTCATGCTAATAGTTGCTTATTGCTAAAATCAATACTTAGTATGACCACCTCAGGCCTTCTCCAGAGTTCATAGTTTGTCACGGTTGGTCACGTCTTCTTTGTCAACGTTTTGATCCAGAATAGACTACAATTTTTCAAGCAGTGGTTTTGTGGGCGGTGTGCTTGGGGTCGTTACCTTGTTGAAAAGTAAACTTATTCTGCAAACCAGCTTTTCGTGCCGACTCCTTGAGATTTCTTTTTAGAATGCTGATGTAAGAATCCGCAGTCATTATTCCATCTATTTTTATGAGATTTCCAACCTCAGACCACGCAAAGCACCCCCACACCATGATTTTAGCAACTCCGTACTCTACTGTTTTCTGAATATTTTTATTTGCAAGTTTCTCCAGGTTTTGACGGACTCGTGCCCTCTGTTTACGATCAAAGAGCGCTCGAACTTGCTCCCATCACTTAGAGAACTTGTTTTCAGAAGTCTAATGACTTGTCGATGTACTTTTGGACAAAGTTGAGACGTTTGATCCTACAGGAGTCATAATTGGTCTGAAATAAATTCTAACAGCAAAACAAACAAATCTGTTAATTTTGCGAATAAAAGGTCGGCGTTGGGCAAAGCTGTTCTTATAACCTGTTTCATGTAGCCTTCTGCGCACAGTTCGATCGGGTATGTTCAAGTTAACGTTTTCCTTGATTACACGGTTGATGACCGATGCGTTTTTAGTCACTTCGCGGTCAATTCGGCGATGATCATTGATTAATGTCTTCCGTTTCCTTCCTCTACCTGCTCTGTCAGCCACACTTCCGAGATTCTCGTACTTCTTACTTTTCTTTTGTACTCCTGCCTCACTTAATTCATATTTTCGAAATGTATGAAAGGCTCTCTTGACGGTTTTTAACAATGAGTTTGCAGATTTCTATAGATTTTTTTTTCATTTTATCGGATTAAAACGCACTTGATATGATACATTAACAATAAACAAGTTTTTTTTTTTCGTTTCGATGCGGTTCGAAGGATAGGAAAGCATTCGCACGCTGTACGCCATGATGCACAGTTGTGGTTGTAGTAGTGCGTACTTTATTTTGTCCAGCTGAAAAGCGACTCTTGCTGGTATTTTATCAAACTATTAAGAATACATGCAACATAAAGATGTAATGATGTGGTATAAATTTTATAAACTAAAAATACTTCATTTTGATTTTATTTTATAAATTAAAAATACTTCATTTTATACATATACATTGTATTGAAAAATCTAATGCCGAAATAGTTATAGCGATTTGAATTTAATTACATCAGGTGCGTTCTTTATTTTGTCCAGTACTGTATAATCCTGGAAAATATATATCTTTGTTTCTAAAAATGGGACATGCTTCAAATGTTTCCAATGAATAATAAATATGTGACAAAAAGTTTATTTTAATCTATTGATCAAAGGAATGAACCAATTCAATACAGCTTTTCAGATCAGATTCAGATTCAGAAGTATTAGTAAATTCATATAATAAAAGTTTTGATTTGATTTCAACAAACAGTACCCGACTAGTGGGACCATTTTTGAATATCAAAACCTGCTATTCACATTTAATCGTGTCTTTTTTCCAATCCTAACGGTTGCATAGAGCTAAAGTGTAATATTTCCATCCTGAGCAGCTGGTCGCTTCAGCCTCGACTTGAAACCTGGACAGATTCATACCGATTTCCTTTTTTCCTTGTTGCGGATCCGACGCCAGGAGCACTTGCTCGCAGATTTTGTTGGCCGACTAACCTTTCGACTAAAACTTTCGTTCTCGATTTTCTGTTGACATCGGTTTCCGTTGACATCGACGATGGAGTTCAGTATTTGCTAACCAGTTTTGAAGCTATTAGACACGAATTATTTATATACCGCAGGCGGTGGTTGATGAAGATCTGCAGATTCTGAGTGTTCTCTGCTGATACATACTACGTATCGCTTGCTTACCCATGCTTACTTGTTCCATAGGCAGCAGCGTTTTATTTCCGTCTCTAGATCCGAATACCGTTGACGGGACTCGTGTTTGGCTGCTCTGGTTCTCGTTCGCTCTATCACGGCGTTTGCATATCTACGCTCTACAATCTTCGTCGAGGTCTCTTCGCCCTGCTTATTTTCGCTTGCCTCGGTTAAGGCATTCTTAATGGCCGTCCACTACTCTTCCACGCTGCCACCATCCGGAATATCCGCTGCTGGGGTATCAAGTTCTTCAACGAATGACCTTTTCGCAGCTGGATCTTCTAGTCAGAATATGTTAAACCGCCGTCCGAACCTCTCTTTCCATCTCTGGATATGATGATGATTTGATTCCTTGATTATAGAGGTTTTCAGCCCTAAGCTGGTTCATCTCCCGTTGTAGTCACTCAAATACCTTTGGCGTAAGAGGTATTCACCATGGTATTCATTCGACTGGAAAAGTTCTCTTTTTCCTGTAGTTCGACAGATTCTGTCGGTGCATTACATTGGATTATGGTAAGCTTTCGTGTTCTGAATCTTTCTACAATTATCTCTTCATTAATCGTAGCGTTTAGTAGGAAACCAAATCAACAGTACCTTGACGGTACGGTGACTTTCAATGTTCTAGCTACACCAAGTTGCCTCGCAACAAACTAGCGTCAGAACCAACGTCAAATATAGAGCTCCGCACCACATAAAAGGAAGAGGTTTGCCGTAAGATAATGCTTAGTTCCTATCACGAGTTCGAATTGACGGTGATAAAATCAAGGTGGTAGATGAGTTTGTGACTAATTAGTGACTGCCGACAACGACATCATCAGAAAGATACAAAGAAGCAGTAATGGCTTTGACATTGAAGAAGCCTGTAAATTGTTGACGAAATAGGCCTATCTTAGTATATTAACATGCACTTAAAGTTTATCATAGCAAATGGGGCACATTTTTGAGACGGACTATATATTTATAATATCAGTAGAATACTCTACTGAATTCTCGTGGATCCATGCCGGTTGTTCAGGTTCGTAATAAAATTGCTTGTTGACAAGTAAAGTTTCATGAGCATGAGGATGAGCATGATTGACCGCCCGAAGTAGCATTTGCCAGATCAGATGTTACTACACAGAGAACCAAAAGATGATGCATGGGACTAGCATACATCCTCAATCTGTAAAAACTGGTGATCTCGAGCGGGATCCGTATTGGTAAACGGTGTGCTGAATTCAACTGGCGTCGGCAGTGAATAAACAAAGATGCTGTTGGGGCCATTCAGAAGCGTGGGTGGTTAATAGAAAAATACCTTATGCTACACAGCAGTAACACATCTACACTGCCCGAAATCACCTTCTCTATAATCTTAGAGCAGATAAGTCAATGAATGTATACTAATATGATGGAAATAACACAAAATAAAGAAATACTAAACAATGCACATATAGTAATGAAATGCACCTCAATGACAAACATGAACAAATTTCCGGGGGAAAAATCTGTGCTTGCTAGTACGTTGGCTTGCCCAGTAATCAATGCAAAAATAGGAAAAATCGGATAGAAATATGTTATTCTAAGGAATGATTCGTATATGCTCTTGATTAATTTTTTGACAAAGTGATTCCAATAACTTTGCAAAGTAGATTATACTGGCGCATCATTTGATCGCTGCGACAGTTTTTTTTGCATAATTTGTTCTGTATGATTTTTCTAAGAATAATGTCCGTGTTCTAAAATGCCAGCTGAGAGTATACAATTTCAATTGCGAGAATAGTACTGCTGATTTTATATGATGTGAATTAATGTCATTGATGTAGAAAAACATTGCAAATTCGCGGCGTTCCTTGAGTGTCTGTAAATTGATGAGTATGCAATGCGCTTCATATGATGGAAGTGGAAATATTTCCACTATATAAAAGAAATTGTTTTGGACGGATTCTATACTAGCTTGCAGTATTCCGAAATTGGCCTTAAATATGTAATGTATAATAATTTAATGGTATATGGGTATCGAAAATTGTTGCTGAACCTCTTCATGAAGCCCAACATACTATTCGCTTAACTTATAATTATGTTGTAATGTTCTACAGAAGTGAGTTTAGAGTCTAGGATAATGCCTGAGTCGCTTACTATTTTGCATGTTTCTACTATTTGGTTTCCTATAAATATTTCAGTACCGGATGGGTTGATGGGTTTTATTTCTAACATCTATTTTGAAGACGAACTATTTGTTTGCGATGCGTTAAATATGACTGCAGCCAATTCAACTGTCCAGGTTCCATTCCTATTTTTTGCAATTTGCAGAGTAATAATGGTATGTCGATACCGTCAAATGCTTTACTGAAGTCAGTGTAAAGGGCTTCTACGTGCTTGCCATTGTCCACTGTATTTAGTATAAAACTTATAAATTCAAGTAGATTAGAGGTAGTTGAGTGAGCTTTAAAAAGCCGTGCTGTTTGTTTGTAATTTGATTTTTTACTAGCTAAAAAATATGTTCATTCACGAGAGATTCAAAAACTTTTGGGAAGCAAGCGATAATGCCAATTTCACGATAGTTAAATATCGAAACAAAGTAAGAGGATTTCCAAAAGTTAGGAAATTTTCCGCTTCTCAGAGACATATTAAAAAGAAGTTCTAAAAGAAGGGTAAGTTCGTCTGCAAGATTTTTCAAAAATATGGGTAAGATGCCGTCCTGCTTCTGGTCCCTTAGAAACATCCAAGTTTTTTTTAAGTGCTTTGATAATTTCGTGAGTAGATAATTGATTGACAAATATATAGTTGGAAAATTTGGAAATGATCGCAAAGAATTCACGATTGCGCTCTATACTTCTTGGAATAAATTTGCAAAAAGCATGCATATTTCAGAAGGCCACAATACATTCGTGAAGGAAAATTGCTACTTCTCAATTTCGTTTTCACATAATTGAAGAAGTTCTTGGGGCATGATTTGACTACAGTTTCGACTTTACGATTGTATTCTTCCTGTGCCGCGTTATTGGCTATGTTAAGTTGGTCGCATATGTCATAAGTTTGCAAATGTGTGCTAGTGTTTTGCTTTTTATATAATTTGTGTGCTTTTTACTTTTTGTTCTTTAAATTATTCCATTTTGGATTGAACCACACTGGTAATTCATTGTTTTGTGTTCGCCTTCTTCTTCTTATTGATACAATTTCTGAAATAAAGCACTGAATAATTGAATGAAATTTGCCTACTTCAATGTCGACATTTCCTTCGATACTTATTATGTTCGGCCAATTTATTGTACAAAGTCTACGTTTTGCTTCTTCGTAATTTGCTTTATGATATTCCGGCACTTCCTCAAATTTCCAGTCAAAAGGGAAGGGAGTGTTATGCAGGGTTGCACTGTTATGCAGGGTGCACTGTTATGTATGATGTTTGAATATTCGATTGCTGTGTGAAATACTTCATTTTTCCATGAATATGACAATTATGTATTTACACAAAAATCTTCAGTGCAGTTCGCAAATAAAAGGTTTAAGTATGCATTTTGCTGATTTATTTATGCTCTATTTGATTCATTTGATGTAAGCCAAAATATGAAGTTATGTCGAATAAAAATTGTAAAGTTTCGTCTTCGCCTACGACAAGGAAAAAAAATATTCATTTTCAATGTCAGTGTTGAAGTTCGTATTCCGTTTATTTCAGTCGCCATAAATATGCAGTTTTTCTTCTGTTTCCATGTTTGACATGATAATTCCGACAGTTTGAAAAAATAATTCGAGAGAGTGTTTATTGGCATGTTCGGGTGAGAAATATACAGATGCAAAAATGTGTGTATCACCAGACATGCTCAAACTCTTTGTGTTTGATAGTTTTTAGTTCTTGAAAAGTAAACTCTGCATTGATGGCAATGAGAACCCTCTAGACTTTTTATTGCTATGTTGCCGATTACGGCCATGTTGGGATACATTGAAGTTATTTCCAAAAATTTCTTCGCTTCTGACGTTTTCATCCCAGTTTGTTTCGGTTGCCAAAATAACGTTGAAAGAAGAAGCATATACAATAAGCCCCGCATGAAAACCTTTACATATCAAATGGATATGTGAAAAATTTTCACACTTCCAGAATTAAAAAAGACATTCTTGATCCTGACGTGTATATAGCTAAGTTATATTTTCTATAATACAAAACGACTTCACCAAGTTCCTTATCCAATGCAGAAAAGCTCATGCCCTGCGAACACTGTTACTGAAAAAAAAAACTAAAAAACTTTGAGCGGGAATCGATTAAATTCACGACGTTTTACGCATAGCACTCGGATATTTGGAATTTAACTTTTTATTCTGGTAGAACAAATATTTTTTTCCGAAAACAACGCAGCAAAAGCAAAACACGGCGATACAGCAAAATTTCATTTGCATTTTGTTCGAATTGCGAAGAAGCTTGTGGAAGTCCGTCATTTGATGAAATTTTACTATTTCCTTCTGTGCAAGAAAGTGTCGTTAAATTTGCATCAGAATTTTCTTCTGGAAGCATGTAAAAGTTATCCTCTTCTCTTGTCAAAATTTCCTCCGAGGGATGCATCAAGGAGAATGCAAATGTTACGGACTGTAAAATTTATGCGTAGCCTCCCAGCCGCAGAATGCGTTCACTGGATAGGAACGTTCTCGATGGGACTGCAGGTCTGCTAAGGCGTTCTTGTGTGGTATTTCAAGCTCCTCGTGCACCTCCAGGAAATTTCCGCGCAGCTGATTCATGTCGGTTGGTAGTCCCTCGGCGGCTAACGTTAGAGTTGCGCTAGTTTTGGTGATTCCGCGAATGCATGTTGTTGCTGATTTGTCGTGCAAAAATAAAAGATATGTCCTCACATTTTTTTGGATCCCGAAGTCGAGCTTTATGTCACCGGCTGCACATTGTTCCATCAGTCTGACTGTGGGTGGAGGCATTGGGTACTGGAGTACATGCTGATGTTCTATAGACTTAGCAGACCGATAAGGGTTGATTGTTTCCCCTTTTTGGAAGTTTATGAATTTTAGTTCATCTAATTTTGGTGGGCGGGAAAATTTGATAGGAGCAGTAGCTAAGCGATCATTGTCCGGACCAGGACCCGGCATAGCCATCGTCAGTTGATAATTGTCAAGCGATGATGAAGCTGTTCACCATCAATATCAAGCTTTTTCAAGCTCAACAAAAATCAAGCTCTTTCTTTTCAAGCATATCCCATATCAACATCTATAGAACCACTTTCGATCTGTTTTCATGCTGTTAGGTTTTGCTTGCTTTGTATTCAGTTCGTTTTTCAAAGTTAAATGAAGTTACCACCGTATTGCAATGAAGTAGGTAGATTGAATCGAGAATCCGTAGCCTCAGATCACTGCCATGATTTGATCTTTCAAAAATGCCGCGGTCTGTCTCTCTTTTACTTCGATGACCCCTGAAGGGAATAAAAATGAAATTGACCACGAATAGAAGAAGATTCGATTTTTAGTTTTTGCAATTTTTTCGGCCATCATTAAAATTTAGGCATCATTGAGTGAATTAGCATCTTGAATCCAAATAATGTACGAACAAGTTGATTCAATTCTTGGTTTTAGTGAAAAGCCAAAATAGAAGTATATACTGAGTTCATTACTATAACATTTCCTCGTTTTCTACTACCGTGAATATCATTACGCCGATAATTCCATTTTCCTGACCCTCGTCAAAAAAGTGAAATACAACTTCCGAAAATATTGGGACCAATTCTGACCCATGGCGCAACTTTAATGTACGCTATCTTTTTTATTTTTAAACTAATCGGGATGAAAGTTTTTGACTTTTAATATTTGACGGAATTCTTCATTTTAGCATGAACATATTTGTTTAAAATCAGTTTAAGGTGGTTATACAAAAAAAGTGACATATAACATTAGTGTTAAGATTTACCCGGATTTCATTCGTTCGAAGAATTTCTAAATATTACCTTAAAAATTTTTAAGGTATTACCTTTTTGAAAGGTTCTGGTTTCAAAAATGCATTGAAAAAAAACTGGTTCCGGTAACATTGTCCTCCGGGAATCTACTACGAAGGGATGGAAATTTTTGTTTCGCTGTGTTAACAGAAATGCATATAAAAACATTCCAGACTCACTGTATAGAATTGGCATATTCAGCAAAATTCTCAATACGTAACAAAGGTGGTGCGTCAGTCTTTCTTTGCCAAATGAAACTCTATAGAGTTGCCGTCTTCGGCAAAGTTTCTCGGTATGCCATTTGTCGTCTTCTAGCATTACAATATTAATTCCAGATCTTGCCACTAAGATAGCGCTGCATTCTATCTTTGCTAAATGAAGCTCTAGCGAGATGTCATCTTGGATAAAGTTTCCCATTATGTCATGTTTCGTTTTTTTAGTTCCAGATTTTATCACATAGATTGCACTGCAGTCAATCTTTTTAAAATGAAACTCTAGAGAATTATCGTCTTCGGCAAAGTCTCTCAGTTTGTAATTATTCGTTTTTTGTCATCATTGTATTAATTCCAGATATTGCCAATAGTAAGGTGTTGAAACTGTAGAGAGCTGCCGTCTCCGGATTTTTTTTTAAGTTAGCCATTTTTCGTCTTTTGACATCATCAGATTAGTTCTAGGACAGAGAACACTTTATAACCTCGTTTAAAAAACACTAACGCCTCCAAATGACTGCTTTTTGTACACTGAACGGCTCTGCCGAAGACGACACCATCTAGAGCTTCATTTGGCATTGAAAAACTGACGCACAATCTCTGCGGCGAAATCTGAGAACACGATAATGACAAAAGGCGATATATTAAATACCAAAAAACTAAGACGGTAACACTACCAAGTTTTAATTGACAATCATAGACTACAGCTCCATCTCTGTTGAAAGATCTGGAACTAATATGATTACGGCAAAAGCCACAATGAGAATCTTTGCCGAAGATGGCAACTCTCTACAGTTTTATTTGCCAAGGGAAGACTGCAGCGCCATCTGTGCAGAAAGATCTGGAACTAATATGATTACGTCGAAAGACGACAAACGTCTCAATGAGAAACTTTGCCTATGACGGCAACTCTATAGAGCTTTATTTGTCAAAAATAGACTGCATTGCTATCTCTGCAAGATCTGGAACTAATATGATAGTCTCACAAGACGACAAATGACATACTGAAAAACAATGCCCAAGACGGACACTCTCTAACGCTTCATTTGGAAAATGTAGACTGCAGTGCCATCTCTGCGGCAAGATCTGGAACTTATTTAATAATGACAAAACACGAAAAAGGAAATAATAAGAAACTTTGCTCAAGGTGGAAACACTCAAACGCTTCATTTGGCAAAGATAAACTGCAGCGCCATCTTTGAGGCCTGATGTGGAACTCATATGATGATGTCAAAAGACGACAAATGACATACTCAGAAACTTTGCTGAAGACGGCAACTCTCTACAAGCCTAGAATGTTTTGAATGAAATTCTGTTCACGCATAGAAATCAAAACCTCCTTCCCTTTGTTGCAGATCCCCGGTGGCCAAGGTTACAGGAATAAGGTTTTTCCACCACCAATGCATTTTTTAAACCATATCCTTTCAAATGGGGTGCAGCCATGTGTCTAGGTTGAAATTTCATAATTCTAGAAACGGTTGCAATGCGGGTCAATATTGACCTTGATGTCTTATGTGTCAGTTTTTTTTTTAATACTCGAGGAAGGCTAACATTAGCAGCTCTTCCGAAGCAAAACACAATATCACTCTGTAAAGCTGACCAAGTTTAAAGGATAAAGATCGTGAGTTTTGAATGGTCCTGGAGAGTCCATTTTACCGATTTTTCGATACAAACGTATAGTAGGAACTAGGAAATAAGTAACGACGTGACGCATGACTATAGTCGATTGAGTCGGTTCAGTACCGAATTGAAGTGAGAACAAACCAATAATCAAAGGACGCATGTTTCGAGTAGTTCGTTACGTCAATTGACGAAAGTATGTGCTTAAAATCAAATGAACTGATGAACATAAAGACGAAAATGACTGACAGACTGACAGACGAAAATGACGGACAAGTCATGTTTGACAGCAACAATATTCATCGTGATCCTATAGCAAGAACCAAAATAGAAGACAGGAAAATGATCTTGCTCGAATCGATACGATTGTGTAGGAAGTTCATTTTCCTTTTTATGCGTCGATAATGTTGATTCCTAGTCCAGACTGTAAAGTTCTGTCCAGCGGCACGGAAAGTGACCACTGCAAGAATTATTTTACAGAGGTTTGTTTACCCACTTTCTGTGGTATAAATTTCACGGTGTTTCGTGCAGTGAGTCAAAAGTAATTCCAGATGGAAGCCGAGAGGAGAGAAAAAAATCTGCACACCCACATTGATAATCCCACGTGGTCCGCAATAAAATTAAATTTAATTTAATTCTGTACTTATTCCCTCTATCAAATTTAAAGAGTTTGAACAATTAATCATGTAAGAAATCAGCAAAATTGTTATTTAGATTTTTTGCTGACAAACATTCATAAGGATTTTTGTGTTATTGAATGCCTGACGCCCTTATGGAAAAACGAACAATTTCATACTGCAATTGAATATTCTTTATTTGTTCATTACAATCCACGGCCGAACGACTATGATTATGAGGAAATCTTTGAATACAACAAAGTTAATTACGAGAATATAAAAATTAAGCTAAATTCAATCAACTGGCAATCAATCATACGAAACGAAGTACACATCAAAAGCGCTGTTGATGCCTTCTACAGGTTTTTATTTGAAATAATTAATGAGAACGTACCTTTTATAAAAAAAAAACGCAGATATAACTCCAAATATCCAATATGGTTTAACAGAAATATTATGAATTTGAAAAATCAGAAGCAAAAGGCACAAAAAATGCAACTCTTGTGTCAATCTGCAAAATTATCTGAATATCTGTGATCAGCTTAATTCAGCAATCAATTCCGAATTGGAAAAGTATAATTTCAGAACAGAGAGTGAAATCAAATCATGTCCTAAACAGTTTTTCAAGTATGTCAGAACAAAATTAAAATCAAACAACTTTCCTTCAAAAATGCATCTCGATGACAAAAGCGCTGGAGACCCTGGTGAGATTTGTGACATGTTTGCAAAGTTTTTCCAAGAAATTTACACGACATTTTCAGATGATGATCGCGGTCTAGATTATTTTTCATTCTTTCCTGCATCCTCAAATGACATTAGAGTTAGTCAGGTACATGTTCAAGACATTCTTGCTGGTTTGAAAAATCTTGATGCTGCGAAAGGTGCGGGACCTGCTGGAATCCCTCCAGCATTTTTGAAAAATCTTGCATTTGAACTAACGTCGCCTTTATTTTGGCTCTTCAATTTCTCACTTTTTTTTTGTCTTGGTTATCGAGATTTTCAGCCTCGGGCTGGTTCATCTCCCGCCGTAGTCAGTCAAACACCACTTATGGGCATTTTCGTAACTTCTCCGGGGGTGAGATTCGAACTCGTGACTTAGGCGTGAGAGGTATGGATGTTAACCAATACGCCGGGGTCACCGCCGATTTGTCACTTGATTCAGGTCAGTTCCCAAAAATTTTGAAAAACTCATACCTAATACCCATATTTAAATCAGGAAAAAAAATCCAATATTCGCAATAACCGTGAAATTGCTATTATGCCTAGCATCCCAAAGTTTTTTGAAGCTATCCTCAATAGAAAACTGTTCAGCCAAGTACGAAATGTTATATCAAATTCGCAGCATGGATTTTTCAAAAGACGCTCAACTTCCACAAACTTGTTAGAATTCGTAAACTATTCAATAAACGCAGTGGACAACTGCAACCATGTCGAAGCGTTGTACACTGATTTTAGCAAGGCTTTTGACCGTATTGACATTCCTTTGTTACTCTACAAGTAAGGAAAAATAGGATTTTAGGATAAATTTCTTAAATGGATACAATCGTATTTAATAAATCGGCAACAAGTAGTCAGTTTTAATGGTAAAAAGTCACACCCAGTTCATGTATTATCTGGAGTTCCCCAAGGCTCGCATCTAGGCCCTTTGCTTTTTATTTTGTTTGTCAATGATATTTCTTACATTCTTAAGCAGGTCAGAATTCCCATCGACAGACGACAAATATTTATGGAAATTAAGAATGACCAAGATAATGTAACTTATATAAACGAAATATTATTACTTGATATATGGTGCAAAAAAAGCTTACTAGAAATAAACGTTAAGAAATGTAACTTAATTACTCTCAGTAGAAAACGAAATACACCACAAATTACTGTTTCTTTAGAAACTGAAATTGAAGAAAAATTCGAGAGAGTTAGAGATTTAGGTATTATTGTAGATTCTAAGCTTATCTAATTATCCACTAAGCATCCAATATGCTAGGTTTTATTAAACGCTTTGGTCAAAACTTTCATGACCCATATACGATCAAAACATTGTACGTTGCATATGTCAGGTCTATCCTAGAGTATAGTATTGTCATATGGTCTCCTTTTATGAAAACACATGAAAAACGATTAGAATCAGTACAAACATAATTTTTTTTGTATGCTCTCCGTAAATTAGGCTGGACAACATTTCCACTTCCGTCTTACGAAGCACGATGTATGCTAATTGACAGCCAAACTCTAAAAGAACGAAGGGAATTTGCCATGATCTCTTTTGTAAACGATATTGTATCACATCGCATTTCCTCCCCTAGCTTATTATGTAGTCTAAACTTCTACACCGCCTTGCGGCATTTTAGGAATCGGAACTTAATTGCGTTAAATATCAATCGGACAAACTATGCAAAATTCGGACCAATTAACCGAATGATGTCTCTGTATAATCTGCATTGTGAATCAATTGACCTAACAATGTCACGTAGTAACCTAAGATAGTATTTTGTTTTTATGCGATCTTAGAATTAAGTGTAAATATGTAGTCTACGATCGATTGACGAAAAAAATAAATAAATAAAAATCGCAAAAACGTTGAAAATCACCAAATCAACCGTGTATGATATGCTCAAACGTTTCAGCGAAAGAGCGTGGATCGAGTGCCTCAAGGTAAGCGTCGTATTGGAACATATGACCGCAAGCTGAACCAGAAGGTGTTGAGAACCGTCAGACCCTGGACTATCAGATAATGAAATCGCACAAAACTACGCTGCTGTTCGCAGTACCGTTCGAAGAATTCGTTTGCGAACAGGATATCTTTCTTATCGAGCCAGGAAGCAACCAAACAGAACGTTGAAGCAAAATTTCGTCACCAAAACTCGTGCTTGAAAATTGTACCAGCAGGTTTTGACGAAGTACCAAGGATGCCCGCTCATCGACGATGAAACCTACGTCAAAATGGATTTCGGACAGCTTCCTGGCCAAAAATGTTCCTGCAAAGTATAAGTTCGCTATTATGGACAAATTTGCAAAAAAAAAACTGATCATTTGGCAAGGGATATGCAGCTGCGGTGCAAAGACCAAAGTGTTCGTGACGAATAAGACGATGGACTCGAAGCAAGGAAGATTGCCTCAAAAAGCGCGTACTACCTTTCATTATAGCCCATAAACGTCCCGTGAAGTTTTGGCCAGATTTGGCGAGTTGCCACTACAGCCGGGAAGTCAATCAGTGGTACCGCGGTAATAATGTAGATTTTATCGATAAAAACATAAATTCACCCAACTGCCCGCAGTTCCGGCCTATCGAGCGATTTTGGGCAATAATGAAGCGGAAGCTTAAGAAAAGTGGAAAGTGGCTCGGGACGCGACTCAGATGACCAAAATGTGGAACAAATGTGCCAAGGAAGTTGACTCCGGAGGCGTGAACGTTTGAAAAAAGAAAGTGCGAATTTTCATTAGCAACGAAGAGAAATGATTTGTATTGATATTTTCTTCTTAAAGTTGTACAGTAAATTACCTATGTTTTGATGTATTAAACTTATTTGTACGTCATGCCGTTACGGAGATACAGATGATTTTATTATTCCTGATTCTAAATGGCCATAGCTCTACTCTCCCCTATGCTGATTATACATGAGGCTGTGATTTTTTTGATATGGTATACAATTGAAATGGCCCGTTGCTCAATTTAATTTTCAGACTATCGTATTCTAAGAAAACGATCAAAACATTCACATTATATTTTAGTGAACACCCGTTCACTTTTCAAATCTTATGGTGATATAAATGTTTCTCCGTCAATACATTTTAATATTCAACTTTACGGGAGTTGTAAAATAAATCAGTAACATAATTAGAACAGTATTTTCTGTATTTAAAAATACAGTTCAAAGTGATTATAGAAATTTAAATTTGCGTTTATTACAGAATCTGCTAAAAGTATTATTCAACGATAGGATCTCAAGTATGAAATAAAATGACATAACACAAAATTCCATCAGACATATTCCCCTCTGAACTGCGTCGCATTATACAGCATTCAATAAATTTAAACGCATTTACCTGTTAACAGAAACCCACGGTAAACAACAGTTCACTTTACGTTCATCAATATTTAGTGTTGCTCATAAAACATTCAGCACCTTCACCGCCATTGTCGACAAACGCTTTCTGCAATTCTAATGGAATCCTTGCACACCTTCTATCTTTCTCTTTGCAGCCCGGTCCCATACCTGGTATGCGCCCGCCTATGGGAGCTGGATCGCATCAGTCTACAAAATCCGCCAACTCAATGGGTTTCATAATGCCACTCTATACCATCGGTATTGTTTCATTCTTCATCTACACAATACTGAAAGTAAGCACTCAGTCTGGGGTCTGGTTTTTGGCACACAGCCGATATCATGCAATAAGCCATTTGCTCTCTAGCTACGGATGGAAATTGATTTATATATTCTCTTACTCCCACTTTTCCATATTCCACGTGAAAATAGCTCATATTCAAGAAAACGCCAGCCACGCCTTACCCAGAGATTAAACCAGACACGACTTTTAGGAATGAGGTCTTCACCACACCAGACCCGTATATCAAGCGACCCGACATTGGAACCACTAAGCTAGGTATGTACTCCCTTTTCCCCATCGATCATAATTCACTCACGCAGGTCAAAATGCACCGGATCACTATTAACAGCCATCATCGATGCAACATGCATTCAGCTAATACAAACATACGCTCACATGACTTTCTCATTTGATTTCAACTTCTAAAAAAAACACACACATTCTTTTTTACTACGCCGCGTAATCAATAACCCGATACATTTTCCTCTATTACACTCATGCATCATGTAGCCTGGAAAGATCACAGCGCAAGTAAGATGAATCATGCATTCGATCTTAGTTTTGTTTTCATTTGAATATTCAAAAGGAAGAAGAAGAAAAAAACGAAGACAAATAAAGACATTTCAAGATTAATACGCATTTGCGATCAACTTCCCCCCACGCGCTCATCGAACACTCGCGTAACCACTCCTTTTATCCACCGACATAGTCGCTAAATAGATTGTACTTACAATCCAAATCGTACACTGCTTAGTGGGGACCGTCTTCCGTACAAAAGCAAGCTCACCGAGGCATGAAATGTTTTTATTCTTCATTACTTATGGCATTTTATTTTTAGACGACGGAAATTTAGAACGTTTTGCGCTTAAGTTCCCAAAAAAAAAAAATATCTAGAAATGTCCTTTCGAAAAAGTTGTGAAACCATTTAGATGAAGGAGAAGTGATGTAAAAGTAAAATTTTGAGCTACGTATGAACTTACCTCTCCTCGGAACTAACGAACGATTAACGAGTAAGCGAGTGGATTCAGTATGCTAATTCCGTAGTTTTGTTCTGTTTGTTTAGTAGATTCCCGTCCGCACCCTTCCTGTACTCACGTAGTTAAAATTACAACCAAAGTCTAATCGAATGCAAGTTCGTTTGTTTGTGAGTTTAGTTCTTTCCCTTGATAAAAAAAACTTCATCATGCTTGAATTTAGGGTAGCTGAACCAGCTATGGCATATGTATGGATGAGGGTTGTAACTTTTTCCAACTGATCCGTATGGTGTCATAGCTGGTGCGTTGATCCTATTTAATATCGTAAGTATCGTGACCATAAACTTGACTTCAGCTCGATGGTGGAAAATCAGTTCACTGCACAACATAATATTTTTTATAGGACTACATCCAACAAAATGCATTTTTTTTTTGTTCTGATATTGTTTTGGTATCATCTGATTGGCTTTGGCTGATTCGAATGTATGCGTTAGTATTTATTATACAATGATAGATTTTTTAACCTTTCAACAAAAGCGACGATTAGAGGAACAATATATTCTTGTTCGATTTAACGTGTCACTAGCTGAGTCAACGTGGTTTAACTGAATCTGATTTGGTTCAAGAATTAAATAAGTATGATCATGAAGGCAGACTTGGTGCCACTCATTAAGACCTAGTTAGACTCGTTCGGCAAAAGCTCATTTCAGAAGCTGATTATCAAAATACGCAGTATAATCCCGTAGCACTTCGATTCAAACATTTGGCAAATAATGCATTAATGTTTGAAATTGGAAATATCCTTCGTGTCAACATGTGGCCCCCTAGGAGTGGACAACAATTTCTGCAAGAACCAAAGATGTGAAGTGAAAGTATTGATAGGTCCGTACAAGATGCACTGGTGGGGTAGGAGACCCTCTCAATAAATACGTTCAAGTCTGCAAAACTATAGATTTAATGGAATGATACTTTATCAATTTTTACATAAAACAACATAACTCATGATTTTGTAGTAAAATAAGGCACCAAATACACCAAAATATGATCAAAATTCAAGGGATTGTCATGACTGTACCTCACATGTAAACAATAGTGTTATTAAAATAAGCTTTTACCATGCGTCAATACTCATGGTTTATAATAAAATCACTTCACATGTATCGCACACAACAAAACTGCAAGATACTATCAAAACTCCAAAATAATTCCACGTATTATCAGAATATTTAGAAAAAAAATTTGCAAAACTTAGACAGAACGCACCGTGCCATTGTATACGTATACACGCTTAGAAAAAAGTACCCTTTGAAGCAGTTAAAAACTGTATCGTTCATTATGAGTACATCTACAAATTGCTGTATTTATTTATTCTGCAACTCAAATTCATTTACATTGCTTATTGACCATCCAAAAAGCCCATTACATCAGTATTCATTTAATTTTTCGTAGATCTGGCCAGCTTTCACACATTCTTTTTGATGTTACGCGTGACACAACCGTTCCGTGGATGGTTTTGCTTACGTTTAGCCTTCTTCCGCACCTTGCCTTTCATCAAAGCCCAAAATTTCTCAATAGGCCTTATTTACGGACAATTTGGAGGATTGTTGGAGGACATTGTTCTCTTCATACCAGTCCAAGGTGGCACGCGCATAGTGGAAGGATGCCAAATCAGGCCGAAGCAGTGTCGAACCTTTGTGTTTTCGGATTAGTGGCAGAATTCGTTTCTGTAGGTATTCCTTCCAGAACATTTCGGCGTTCATATTTGCGGTAGTAAAAGAAGGTATCGATTTCAAACCGCACTGGCAAATTGCTTGCCAAACCAACACCTTTTTTCCAAATCGATTTCTTCGAGCTTTGGACATCCGTTTCACGCTTCACGGTGTAAAACTATGCCCCTGCAAGTGCCTTTTAGTCCAATTTGACGTACGTCTCGTCAGCCATGATAATGTACATGTTATTTTTGTTTAAAACGTCATCGTATAGCTTCCGAGTCCGAGCTTTCATGGAATCCGCCTGAATTTGGCTGCGTTTTGGACATTTTTGTTTATGGTACGTCTTCAGGGAATTTCGCGTTGGACCGTTCCAATCGTTGTTCCACAGTTTTTTGCGCAATCTCTGATAGACACCTCCTTTTTTCCTTCAAAAACTTTGCAAACTTGTTTGTCCAAATTTGGGTTTGACGCACTTGTTTTCTACCACGGCCGGGTAAGTCCTTCAATGTGTTCTGCATAACCAACCGGTTGATCGCATTTTGAACCGCACGGACACGAACACCTTCTTCTTTTGCCAATTTTCTTAGCGACAATCCGTTTTCAGTGCCGCACTTGGTCACAATCGTACTTTTCTTCCGTTGGACCTCGCATTGTTCTGCTTGGAACAAAACGTTTACTTTTAATGAATGAACCGCAAAAGTGTACTCATAATTAACGATACAGTCCTTATGTGAGGAATGTCAAAGTTGGGTATGATCACGTTAACCTACCGTTGGGTATAAATAACGTACTTTTGGAGGGTGACCCCGGCGTAGTGGTTAGAATCCATTCCTGTCACGCCAAAGTCACGAGTTCGAATCTCACCCCCAACAGGTTACGAAAATACCCAAAAAGGTATTTGAGTAACGACGACGGGGGATGAACCAGGAATAAAAAAAACTTACTTTTGGTAAAATTCTACCCAAAAATTAGGTAGTTTGTAGCCAATGCTAGGTTAATATAATTTTAACCAACGTTGACTTTTCACACTTTACTGCTCCTCTGGGTACTTTTTCCTAAGCGTGTATATAATGACGAGTTGGCAACTCATCGCAACGTTTTGCTATATTATTCAAAACCCATTGGCTGCTTGACTACCAAACAGAGTTAAAAGGATGTGACGATATGTTGCAACCTTCTCACTTTACAACTCTAATGACTAACTTTTTATAGCCGTGTTTTTACCTTTTACTAGCGGCGCATGCTATCCCAATATTGCGTTGCATCACATCTCCGTGTTGTGGTGCATCTTACCCTAATTATGGAGTGCATATTGAGCAATAATACAAGCGTTTTACCCCAGTCTCATCTTGGGATCAAATGGGAAAAGGTTTAAAAAATCATGAAAAATCATCGTTTTGAATTTGATCTACAACAAAAACATTGTAACGATCGATACTCAATAACTTCTTCCTAAATTTTAGCGTCCATATCCTAGTAATTCACGATCTTATTTGAACGGTGCGTTTTGTATCATCCTTCCCTAGCTGAAATTTAGCGTAGGGCATGTTCGAAAGGCGGCATCCAATCGAGCACACAATCTCTTACCTATTACCCCCCCCCCCCCTCCCCCAGTGCATTGTAGGTAAGGGGAAAGCTGCCCCCCTCGACAGGCAAAAGAGTACGCGCTTGATTGTGGTACACTCCCGTTTCATATTACTCAATTTTTGAGTACAATTGTATACTATCTCCTATTCACTCACGGAAATGTTACGCAATTTTCGTTAACAAAAATGGATCAACAAAATTTTTGAGTAGATCCATTTTTTACGAAAATTGAGTAACATTTCCGTGAGAGAAAAAGAGATAGAATACAATTGTTCTCAAATATTGAGTAAAATGGAGCGGGAGTGTACAACTTCAACACAGATTTTTCATTAGGCCCTAACTTAAAGACGTAAACAATAGCTTCTCCCTTGGATTTGTCGACCTTGGAAACTTGCCTCATCAAGCTACCACAGCCATTTTGAAGAACAAGAGTTCTTCTGTTCGATAAATAGTGTGCATGTACTATTTCTAAACAAACCCCAAATTGAGTACGATTGACACAAATTCGTCGGAAGTATGGCTACTCAATAATGAGTACAGATAGTTCGTAGTGGTGAGACGACAAACAGTCAACATTGGCTTGAATCCGATCGATGTTTACTAATTGCCAACGTGTTACTCCTAACCATCTTTACTCACTTTTGAGTAGCTATACTTCCGACGAATTTGAGTTAATCGTGCTCAAATTTGGGAAATAGCGTGTGGATAGATTTTGTATCACGAGACATTGACGGAAGAAGCCATTGTTTACGTTAGTCAGTTAGCCCCAAATGAAAAATCTGTCGACTTCTATCAATTTCAAAACCTGTCGTGCTCTTAGGGACCTATCAATACTTTATCTTCACATCTTTGGTTCTAGCAGAAATTGCTGTCCACTCCTAGGGCTGCATGTTGATAAGAAGGATATTTTAAATTTCATACATTGTAATTGATTACGTGCTTCATGTGAAAAAAAAAATGATTAGTTATATGTAAATAATGCATTGTCCTATCTTGCATATCTATGGCAAGAAAAAAAAGAGATACAGAGAGCGGCAAAGAGAGAAAGAGAGAGAGACGGGAAGGGGCAGAACAAAGAAAGAGAGAATTACATTCGTTTTTCCATCGGCGTAAGACTTGCAGCGAGTCTTACGGCGAATGGAAGAAAAATGAAACGCTCTTCCGCTGTAGATATGGAAGCTTGAACAATGCACTGTTTGAGAATTGGTAGCTGGAATGTAGGCCTACGGGTGCATCATATTTTTTTTTCATATTTAACTTCTGAAATGAGCAATGGGAAAACTAGTCTAACTGGGTCCAATCCAACAAACATCAGTGTCGAATAACCGCTTGTTCTAACAAATTTGGAGAAGTTGTTCAGCATTTTAGAAGAAATAGCGGAACAACTTTTCCAAAGATATTTGAACAAACAGTTATTGAGCATTGATGTTGGTTGGAAAATGAGTGGCAGCAAAGGTTGCAAAAGAACCTATCTGATTAAAAGCAGTGTTTGAACCAAAAAAAAATGCATTTCGTTTTATAGCAATAGATTATAACTGGTTTCTCATTAAGAACAGTAAGCTGAATAATTATTAACTCGATTTTTTTAACTGTAAGAAATGAGCCACATTGTTTTATTAGAATTTATCGTATCAATTGTCAACGGGCCGCCTGGAAAGGTCTTGATTTGCAAAAAAAATGTTATAAAAATCATAAGCATTATCATCATTTGAAAGACAATTTTGTGAGTTTCGAGATTTTAAGTCAAAATAGAAAAATTAGGGTTGAAAAGAGTAAAATTCACCAGTTTCGTTTTGTATTCAATCTTCTCCGCGATGCCACTACATAAATATTTTCATATGATAATTCAGTCATTCCATAAAATACCGATATAGTGGGTTTCATAATTTCGTGAAAATTGAAAGTATAAATCCTTATCACAAAATATTAGATACGTATTTTTTTTTATTTTTGCACTAGGGTGACAATTTAGTTTCCCCGAAAATGACTTTATTTTAGAAGTCGTAACTTTTGAATCACTGAACCGATTTCTAATACTAGAACACCAAATGAAAGATAATTAAACATTGTCTTAAGCAATGAAAAACATGAATTTTGAATTGTAAAAAGTTGATTTCATTTGTATTTAGCGATTTTCATGAATTCTGACGAGAGGGCGCTATACGGTTTTATTTTTTTTTTATTAAAAATTTAGCCTATTTTACACAATGTACTAAAAAATCAGAGAATGTTTTTTGTTTTCGAGATATTTATTTTTGAAGTATTCAAGTTTTAGTTTTTTGCGCCATACACATATGCGTCTAAACTATCATGTGTCTTCATTGATTTATGGTGACGGTAACATTGTCATATTATCTACACTTATTTCAATTTCGGAATCCAAACTACCATGGATTTCAAAATGACCTTAATCAAATTAATAGATTGCTCTGGTGGGTATCATAAATTGTCACATAGATGCGTAAGATTTTTATAAAGTGCAAACCTTAATTGAGTACACAGATAGAAATAAAACATTAAATTTTCCTGCGTTATCTAATGCACATAAAGGGAATGCTATATTTGGCAGAAAATAATGGAATATTTCTTATAAATATAAGTCAGATGCCGCCTGAATCTAGCCGTGTTGTATGAAAGATTGCCAATATTATTGTATGGCGCATGAAAGATTGCAAACAATTCGTTTTTACGCCTCCTTTGGCTTGGAACTAAACGAGGGGAAATTTTACGCGCTTAGTACACGTTTCAGTGACTCAATTTCTTTAATAATCAATATTGACGCCAGCCACGTTCTTGCAAACCGGTAGGAAACAGAAAGAAAAGTTAGTGGGACCTTTGCTGTTTAGGGACCGTGTTTACCTCTGCATCCCCACAAAGGCCACAGGAAGGAGGTTTTTCTATGTTAGTAGGAGCTCAATGGATCAGGATGGATTCACCTCGATAAGTGATGTGATAATATAATACAGTCCATATAATTCAGGGGACAAAAAGGATACCAATTACGTTTTTGAGAGCACTTACCACCTCTCAATTGTCTGAAAATCCTTTGAGGGGTCCGATTGATTGGCGTTCGGTTCCTCTTCTTTTTCTTCAGAAATCCCCAAGCTCCGGCGAATGTTCGATCAAAATTTCCTCCACCGTAGCCATTCTTGCCTCAACCGGCTTGCGCCTGTCTATCATCTTTCGGCATCGCTCCAGGACACTCGTTGTGAGAATGCAATACTTCGCATTATTATCATGAGCTTCCAGAAACTTTTCCTTGAGCTGCTGGATGATTTTATAGTTATTTGTAGTAGGTACTCTGGTCGTATTTCCTTTCGAAACTGGGTGCTTTTACCGACGGTGACGGACTCTGAAAATTATTTTAAAATACATGTTGAGTAACCTTGTTCCCTACGGTTCAATATATAGTTCGGTTTTCTTCATTCTCTTCACCTTCGTAGAAAGGTTAAACCAGATTATGGGTAAGCACCGCTTAGGAGTCAAGTGGAGGTGAAGAAATTGGCCGTAAAACACCTAAAAAGCATGACGTTCCAATACTTGCACACAGTAAGTGACATTATGCTCATGACTGCCAATGTAAACACATTATAAAAAAAAACATTATTCACCTTGGCTGTTGACAGCAGAAACTCCGGATGGTCCAGCAATAGGCTCTTCAGGTACGAGTGTATACAACTTTCAGCGGCAATTTTTACAGACGAAGGAGCTGCTATCGTCAAATTTAACTTTTTTCTTCATTTGAAAGTTACAAGTTAATCATTGTGTCACATTTTCTCGTGTACAGTATTTACTCCTTGAAAAAAATTGATCACAATTTATACAATTAAATTATGAGTTTCGAGTCCCTGTTTGGTGACCACAAAGGACTACCGGTCTAATTAATGTGTTATAGATTTTCAACGAATTTTGTTCGAACTAAGCGTTCTTCGAAGTTCAAATAAGACACGGTTGCCAGCCGCAAAGCGCATTTGTATCTCCCTGCTGAAGTCATTATCGGTGGTCACCAATGAGTCAAGATACACGAATTCGTCTGCCGCCTCGATTTCATCATCATGTTTACTCGTGGTAGGAGACTAACAATGTCTTCATGTGCGCCACGTGAGTCTTGCATTAATGACAGGCCAACCCTACCATCAACGGTTCTATAATCATCTCAAAGTTTCTTGCTACGGTAGCAACGTCGTCGGTGAAGTCAAACAGTTGGACGGAGTTCCTGAAGACGGTACCACTTGTGTCAATCCCTCTTCAAATCACACCCTCCCATGTAATGTTAAAGAGCAATCACGACAATTAATCACCTTGCCGAGATTCAAAGAGGCTCGAGAGTATCCCTGAGACTCAGAAATTGCCCATGACATCACAATTGTGATGGGTAAACTGATCTGCTAAATCAAATGGGTCATACCACAATATTCCTCTAATTGGTCGCAGTGGTTTTTCACGACTCAACAAAAACAAATCCCTGAGACTCGGATCTCATTCTTTCATTTGGCGGTTTTTCCTTCCCTGTCTTTGGTAGCAACATTAGTGTCTGAATTTTCCAGGCGTAAGGAAAGACGCCCTCGTCCAGAAACCTGAACAATTCGGGAGCCATCAAGATAGCCGTCTTGATGGCCAGGTACGGAATACCATCTGGTCCTGGCACTTTATTCAGTATTGGCGACTTAGCTATCGCCGTTGTGCCGTTTTCAATGCTCACGTGGTCACGGGTGTTCGGCTGAGCCACTCACCCTTCCGTCGCTATGACAGCGTTAGGGTCTGGGATACTGGAACGCTGTTCATGGGGCAGATCTACGGCGGCGGGGGACCATGGACTTGGGTCGTGGTTCGGAAAGAGTCCCTCAACCATCACTTGCAGCAGCTCAGGTAATTGCTTGGTTGGATCCGCCGTCCCTTTGGTTTTGGCCATTACTACCCGATAGGCGTCATCCCACGGGCTCGTATTGGCCTTCTGACACAGGCCCTCAAAACAAGCCTTTATCTCTCTATCTAGCGCGGCCTTTGCTGCGGCAAGCGCTTCTCTACGCTCGATTCTATAGGAGTCCGCGTTCTTTGCATCCTCCGTCTTGCGTGGAGGCATATTCTTCGGAGGTCGGCGATCGACTCTGTCCACCAATACAACGGCGATCGTCCATTCCTCGGTTTGACTTCCCTCGGCATGGTCGCTTCCCACACTCGTGTAAGTGACATAACGAGTAGTCCACCGCAAGGTACCTGTGTTTCGCGTAAGATTTGTTCCCTCTCAAGCGCCCCTTTAAATGTCTCTACATGAAATTAGGACGTCCTCCTTCTTCGGGTAAATGGAGTGGATGCTCCTCCTTTCTCACGGTGCCTTGTATTGTAGACGATACAATAACGAACCGCCAAGTGGTTGCTATGACCATCATCCACCCTCCAATTACTAAGCAGCCCAGTTGCTGGGATTCTCCGTTCGTTGGTGAGGTCCATCTCCAATTAGCTTTGTGAAAGGTTTTGCGGAGACAGAAGTACCTTACCATGGGAGGTCGCAAAGTTCACGCATCGTTGACCATTATCGTTCGGCAGGCAGACTGTTCGGCTCAGTTACTGGGTTGTATGTTGTTTCCCGTTCTACCTAAGTGTCGACTTTTGCGTCCCGCTCGTTGCACTTGCTCTAGTCGCGCGTACAACGCTTCTTCTTCGGCATCGGGTCTCCTTTCGCGATGGCAGTGTAGGTTGATGCTGTGGTTGAAGAAACGGCCATTGCACCTCAGCGTGTACATTTAAAACTATCCAATCACATCCAGCTCGTTGGTGATGCCACAACTCTGGTAAAAATTAGCCGCTTGATCGGGCATCATTTTCCATACCTGCTGTCCTGTCCAGCAAAGTTGCTACAGTGCTACGACTTCGAGATTGCATGGATTACGCTCGTCGTAGATGGTCCTATCTCAACATGGGAATCGATTTGCAGATCAATGTTCCGAGCTTCCAAACGAAGTCCTTATTTGCCGTCTAGGTCTTTACCGGTTGCACCGGTTCGTATTTACTTCTGTATTATTTGCAGCATTTAATTTTTAAGGGTGGCTTGTTGGGCCCTCTTCAAATCCCTATGCTGGCACGAGGACGATGATCAGCCGCTCCTAATATGGAGAACGGAAGCTGTTTTCAGCCACCACTGGTATAGAGAACGGATGCTCAGTTAGACTGCACCCTTCGAAGAGAACAGGCTCCCTTCCCTGTCAGCATATGACCAAGATTCCACCGGGGTTGGTTACCCGATCTTTCCTATGGTTGTTTATACCCCAGTCGGCACCATGGAGAGGTAGGGCTCGGACCTACTGGACAAGAGGCTAGGGTTCACAGTGTGATCTATTTTTTACCTGTAGCCCAAGTAACACCAAACCATTATAATTAGTTGCAACAACTTGATTGTGACCAAATTGAGTTACACTGAAGTTACTTCAACCGATTTGCAACAAGTGTGCTGCTAGGGAGGTACGCGGAGTACCAATGGTACACATTATTCACTCATTTACCAACCAGATAGGGTGTCATGAATATTCAGCAGGATTAAAAAGGCTCCATACGGATCCGTTTGGAGCCCGTGGGATGACAACTTTGTAGGGATGTAGAAATATGGTCCTCAGTTATGGCGGACATACTTCGACTTGTAAGAACGGGGCCAGATATGGAATAAATTTCCAATGCTTAGTATAATTTTAGAAGGAAATATCTTCTTATCAACCCTAGAAATTTATTCTAGAACCAAAGATATGAAGAGTTCCGTTAGAGTACGGCAGGCTGAAAAAAATTAATAGAAGCAGCTTTATCAAGCAACCCTAATGCAAGGAAACCCCCGTTTGGCTGGCAAAAGAGTGCACGCCTGATTGTGTTCGTGTACTCCCAGTGGCACAGGACTGTTCTAGCGATGTGTAAGCCTAGTATGTTAAGTTTGGCAACTGCTATTGAACAATGCGTTTTCGAACGATGCCGATTAAGTTATAAAAATTGTAGTAAGTAAATTAAAGTAGTAAAAATAAGTAAAGCAAATCCTGTATGCTGTCGTCAAATGTACAGGCATGAACCCGTGCTGACCAATAAGTTCTCAAACAGATTACGAAGAACAATCACATCTACCCAAGTAGCACACTACGAACATAATGAGTTGTAGTAACTTGATTATGACTTAGCAAGTTATATTTATGTTATCTCAACCGAATGGCAATAAGTGTGCTACTAGGTTAATAGCTGTATGAAGACGCTAAGTGCAGCTTTAGCCAGGCCCTGACTAAGGACAGTTTGCAGTTATGTCACCTACTGCAATTAGTCCGCTGCCTTATAGCAATTTGACATATCCTATCGTGGGAAACAAGCTAATTGTACACCTTTTTCATATACAGTACTAACATTTAGCTTGATTATAGTTATTGTTCTAAATTTGGGGATTGCTGAGCATCTAGAATATCAGAATTGGTCCACTCTCATTGTAACCAGCAATTTATGGCTAAATGCTGTAGCAAGTGGTGGTGTAATATTTTTCAAAGTATTTGCAGAATATCCCGTACAGGGTTTCAAATTCTTTTGTACTCAAATAACCTTAAGGTAGATGATATCAACCATTAGTGCTGAGGCAGTAAGTTCCAAACATTTTTGATAGTTCCTGGTAGCTGTGCTCTGCAGGTCAAGTACCGGTAAGAATCGGATGCATATCCGTGAAATGAAAGGTATCATAGTCCTTTTAGACCCCATTGAATATTTTTGGAATTGATCCTTAGAACTAGTTCTTCTCTACTTCATTTTACTGACAGAATATAGAATCTTAACTAGGATGTTTAAACTGTAACTTAATTTTATAACTTTCCAGACTTCCGTTAAATTAAAAAAAATGTGGCTCATTACTTACAGACATCAAATGGTCAATAACTTCAAGCGTGCTTCCTCTGGTTTTCAAATCCATACTTGCCTATTAACCCTCATATTTTAGTTTAAGTCTACTAACCCTTCATAGAAATAGTATACTAACTTATTAGTTAACACTCTCTACCTTACCCTCCACTTAACCTACCGTTTTCCCAATGTTCCCTTTGTTGGTTTGTTGTTTGTTGAGTTTTCTTTTCTTTCCGTTGGATATCCATCCCTGTTTCTTTCCAGGACAACCGATCACAAACGGAGAGAACGGTGCCCCAGTTTCAGTGGGACCAGTGTCCAACGGCGGCGCTAGCACTAACTTTAGCCACTCGGTACAGGCGGAAATCAGCGTTGACTATGAACAGCTGGCCGCCAAGCCGGAACCACGGTTTGCAACGACAGACTCAAGCGTAGAAGATGAGCCGATCATGGCCACCGCAGCTCCAGTGGAGCTGGGCAAAAGCGATGATGCTAGTAGCGCGCCGGAAGAGACGAACCACGATGAACACGTACAGCCCGAATACGATCCTGCTACCGAAGAGGTAGTTGATGGAATCGTAGTGCAGAAGACTGTACAACTGGACGAAGAAGGAACGAGTAATGAGATTATCGAGCGAGTAGCTAGTCAAGTAGTAGAGGAAGTTCTACAGGAAGCAGAGAGTAAGGTCAACAAAGCGGCCGAAGCCGCCGCTGTTGAAATGGTAGAAAAGGTCGTCGAGCAAGCGGAAGCCGCAGTTTTTGTGACTAATGTCAATGAAGCTGCTGAGATAGAAGAACCTAATGTATCGATGGAGGAAAAAATAGTCTTGGAGGCTCTTTCAGAGGCAGTTTGCGAACAGGTTCCAGCAACGGAAGAACAAGTTCCCTGTGAGGCATCTGTACCAGAGATGGTTGAAGATGTTGAGCCAATACTGATGTCAAAGGAAGTCAAATTTACAGAAGCGTCCCAGAAACCTCTGGAAGACAAGATTGAACAAGAAGAACTTATTGTAGAACCGACCGTTTCGGAAGTTGTTACTAGTGAGGAAGTTATTCAAATTTCAAAAGAGGCTGTGATTGAAAACGATGCTAAGGAAGAGGAATCGAACGAAGCTCCAACCGATGAAAAGGTTGAA
This sequence comes from Aedes japonicus, assembly GCA_034211315.2. Taxonomy (NCBI): domain Eukaryota; kingdom Metazoa; phylum Arthropoda; class Insecta; order Diptera; family Culicidae; genus Aedes; species Aedes japonicus. The sequence continues at coordinate 76,305 of JASCZW010000664.1, read as the reverse complement.
CAAATTGAAATCGTTTCCAACGTATATGCTTCTGTAGCTTCCATGGATGAAGATTCTATTGACGTTTCTGGAGAGACTCCTGCAGTAGAGCAATTAGATCAGTATACCGTCGAACCAAAGGAATTTGAAGTGACACAAGCAGAGGTTACTGTTGAGGATCGTGTGCCAGATACAGTTACCATGGCTGACCCAATAATTGATTCAGCGGATGAAGTTGCTTCGACCGTAAAAGATACTTTTGAGACATCAGAGGCACTGTCGATAGAACCAACTGAATCTCAAGTGGTACGCGAAGAAGTTACTGTTGAAATAGCTGTATCGGACGAAGCTACTGTCGAGGAAGTCCTTCAAGCTTTGAAGGAAGTTACTTTTGCTGAAGAAGAAGTAGCAGAAGAGCCACGAGGTGAACCTGAGCTGTCATCTGAAAACACAACAGCACAAATAGAAGCTTGCGAAAAAGTACCAGAATCCACCGTTCCAATTGTTAACGAAGTAGTTGAAACAATCGAAGAAGATACACCAATTGAAGCTGAACCCCCATCAGTAGAGTCGGCACCTGCTGAAAAAGAAAATGTTTTTGCCGAACCCGTAGAGTCAAGAAGAGGAGTATCTTTCGAAGAAGAAGTTGTTGAAATTGTTTCGAAAGTTGACGAATTAGTCGAAAAACATTTGGAAGTAGTGGAGGAAGCATCTGAACCGGCAGTTGTAACTTCGACGGTCAATGTTGTGGTGGATAATTTCGCAACACTAGATGCTGATTCATCGATTGACGCCGAAGAAACTACAATCAAGGCGTTAGCAGAAAAGATGGAAGAAGCCAGCGCTCAACAAGCCCAAGAAGCTGAAGTTAGAGAAGTTGCTACAGAACTTGTCAACGATGTACTGGAACAAGCAGAGAGTATAGCAAATGAAAGAGCTGAAGAGGATTCATTCGTACTTCCTAGCTTTGACCCAGCCACACAGAAGCTTGTTGATGGTGAGATCATCAATCGTTTCGCACCCGAAGAGGTGGTATCAGAAGTCACTGGTGAATCGTCTACTGCCGCAGAACCAGTGGTAGAAGATGTGATTGAAAAGGTTTCTGTACAAGAAATTTGTTCAGAAGTTACTGAGAAAGTGTCCATAGATAGCACTACTGAAATTGCGGAAGCTGTCGCTGAGGTGATAGTCGATGGGCAAGACAGTGAAAAGGTGTCTCTTGAAGTTGAGGAACCGAGTATTCCAAATACTGAAGAAGACATTATACATGAGATTTCCATGCGATCCGCTGAAATAGAGGAAGCTTCCCCAACTGTTGAGGAATCTGCAGAGGAAGTAGATGCTGAAGAATTGATTGAAAGCGTGGAAAAAATCCACGAAGTCCTTTCTGAACCTCCAGTAGCTGAAGATACAATTATTATAGATGAGGATGAACTCTCGGTTGAACCCTTGGTTGAAGCTTCGGTTGAAGTTCCGGTTGAAGCTTCAGTTGAATCTTCTGTTGACGTTCCGGTTGAAGCTTCGGTTGAACCCTCGGTTGAAGCTTCGGTTGAACTCTCGGTTAAAGCTTCGGTTGAACCCTCGGTTGAAGCTTCGGTTGAACCTTCGGTTGAACCCTCGGTTGTAGCTTCGGTTGAACCTTCGGTTGAACAAACGCTGAGCGAAACTATGCATGAGCAAATTATTGAGGAAATGGATAAAAATGAATCTTTATCAACGGAAAGTACTTCAACTGCCGTGAGTGAGCAAATTGAGGTTCCTCAACATATTGCAGATTCTCTTGCCAGCAAATTGGATCTTCAACAGCCCCTGGAGGAAAGTGTGGTGGCTGAGGTCTTACTATCAACTGAAGTGGTTGAAGAAAGCGTAGTCGAAGAGCCTGCTGCAGAATCAGAGGCTCTGAAAGAGGCTTCTGAACCTGCTGAAATTATCGAAGCTTGTGTGTCAGTGCCAATGGTCAATGAAGAGCCACTAACGTCTGAAGTCTCAGATGTCGAAGTTGCTGTAGCCGATGTAGTTCAAGAAGATGCAACAATCGCTGAAACAGCTTTAGATGCTCCTTTGGGTCATGTATCTGTTGAAGAAGTGTCAGCTAAAGTTGCAGATATTGAGGCAATGCCTGAAATAGACAGTAAAATTCAGCCAGTAGAGACCGAGGTAGTCCCGGTTGTGGAGCAATCTGTGAGCCCCAGCGTATCCGAGCAGTTGACAGTTGAAGAAAATGTTGGCACTACTGCACCAGCCAGTGAAGTTCAGTTGGAGTATTCGACTGAAAGTGTTGCTGAGGCAAAGGTTGAAGGTACTATCGATGTCTTGGAAAGTCCTGTTACAGTTTCACCTGTTGAAGAAACTTCTGTGGAACCTTCAGTAGCTGTTAATGAAACAAGTGAATCAGTTCCAACACATTCTGCAGAGCATCAAGTAACTCTTTTAGAAACTCCCGGTGAAATTCGGAAAAAAGAACCAGCTGTGGAATCTACTACATCTGTACAAGTAGAAGAAGTGAGCAGTGATGTTCATGTAGAAATGAAAACAATGGAAGTGACTGAAACAGTAGATCAGTCAGTTTCTGATGAAACCGACGCGAAGGAAACTGCTCAGACCAGTGAATCTACTGAAGTTGAATCCAATGTAGTAGTCGAGAAGGAAGCACCGGTAGTGGAAATTGACAGCTTGGACGCTACTGAATTGACTGTTGATGAAACTCAAGAAAAACCTTTGATCGATGTTGCAGATGTTATTTCCGTTGAAACCAAAGTAGCAGATGTTGAACCATTAGTCGAAGCAGTAGTTGAAGAAAGCTTAATGGAGGAAGTTGTTCGGGAGTTTGAGTCCAATGTAGAAGTAAAGGAAGATCAAGAGATTGTGGAAACAGTAAACCAAATAACTGAAGATTTGCTAAGTTCTGATATTGTGGAAACTCGTTTGACTTCTGATGTTGAAGTGGAATCTACTGACGTCGTTCAAGCCAGTGACGAACAAGGTGAGAAGGTAGAGGTTCCAGAGATCAAGGAAGAAATGTTGACAGTGGAAACCAAGGAACCTAAAGTACTGGAAACGCCAATAACTGAGACGAACGATACTCTTTCTGCTGATACTGCCGAAACTATTTCTATTGAAGAGGACTGTGTACAGAAAAGTGCAGAAGAAGTAGCCACAGAAGCTGTTATCGCTCCAGAAGAAAAAAATACTGCCCCGTCAACTGAGGATGTAGTTTCTGAAACGATAATCACAACAGAGGTACGGCATGATGCTTCTTCGACTGAACCTGTTATTGTAAACTATGACGAAGCGGAAGTTGAAGTGGTTTGTGTTAGTGAAATGAGTGTGGAAGAACCGGAAGAATCAGCAAGCAAAATCTCAGAGGATCCATTCACTCGAGGACCAACCATTGAAGAAATTCATGACGAAACTGTGGATGCTTCAGATGAAGGAAAAACAAGTGAAGAATTCACGATTAAGGTTGATGTTGATAAAATCGACACTTCTGAAATGATTTCGGAAGTGGCTGACGATCCGACAGTCACAAGCTCAGTTTCTGCAGCTACAACAACTCCGGTGCTGGATATCATTTCAGAGAACCAAGAGGATGCTGAAATTGCTGAAATTGAGAAGGAGGCTGCTGAGGCAATCCTCAGCCAACAAGTAGAAGTTAGCCCAGACCACTACACAAAAGAGAAACTTGATCATGTGAACAAGGAAGCACTGGTCGAACGCACATTGACTGAAGCTACAGCTGTGGCAACTGAAATCGAACAAATCGTCGATCACATTATTACGGAAAAGATTTTGCATGTTGTTCCGTCTGAAGTGTGCAGCCTTGATAAGACAGATGCTGAAACTGCATCAGAAGTTGTAAGTGAACCTGAGAAACTAGCCTCTTCTGCTGCAAAGGTAGTTGAAAGTATCATAAGTGAAGAGAAGGTTTTGGCGACGAGCAGCGCTACGTCAACGGTCCCTGCCAGTAGTTCCGACCCAGCCGAAGCTAACATTAGCATTAACCAATTGAGCACGAGTACTGATACTAATCAACCCGAATGTCCCTCGACTCAATCATCTTCAACCACATTGCCATCTTCATCTCCCGCTGTTGATCAGATTTCATCAAAAAATGCGCAGGAAGATGATTCGATTGTTAGGGATGCACCAATTAGCAATCTAAATTTTGCCGTAGTTGAGGGAATCCAAGACGCTGCCCAGCACATCGCAAGCTCTGCCGAGCACGTCATTTCCTCATCCAATAGCTGCACCACCACAACCATCATAACCGGCTTGACGCAGCATCCCGAAGCACTCAGCAACGGCAGTAGTAGCAGTAGTGCGGCCATCATTGACCAAGTACCGACCAGTGTCAGCAACGTTACTAATCCTAAATTTCTTACTCTGAATCTAGTTAACTATAGTCCTAGTGGTAGTAGTGGTAACAATAGCAATAGCTCAGCATCCGCTTTGACTCAATCGCGTAACGCTGCGGGCACTGCTGACGTCGCCGCCGTCGCCTCGGACAGTAGTGACCAACTGATGGAACTCGATCTGTTGCGTAGGAAACTGGACGAGACGGAGTTGGCCATGGCCAAGATAATCGCCAATATGGGTGCCATCCCGAAGGGCCAGGTTAGCTGATTTTGTTTTGTTTTTGCTGTTCCTTGTCCTTACCCTTCGCCCCTCGATACAAGTTATGATGTCCCTCAATTGTTATTTTGTTACTTTGCTAGTTGATGATACATGACGTACAATCATTCGGTGTTTTGTTTTTGTTTATAGTCCCCATGAAATGCATTTTCCCTTAGTAAATTGTCATCTGTATACGAAAGTTTCATACTGTTTAGCCCTGATATTAGAGCATTAAATATTATTTGCGCCGCTGATCGTTCGCAAACTTGAAGAAGTTGCTGTTTTATAGACTCGAGAATCCATAACAGGAAGTGTAATCCTGTCAGTACTGAAATCAAAATGTGACTGCACTCCGAAAGAGGTTTGAGCGAAATTTTCGACCCAGATCAATGTTTGAAAAGTTCATCAATGTGCACGGAAATTTGTTATTGACCAAGCTCGTGGTATAACAGGAACTGGCTCCGAGTTAAACAAAAATTATGTTCCCAAGACAAGACGAGATTGTGGCAAAGACTGTAATTAAAATTAGGAACCAATAGGGGAAACGCTTTTGTTATGGCCAAGACCATAATTTGGCCATGTTTTTCACGTTTTAAAGTGAAAGTAGAAGATAGCCTTAACGTGCAATTCTTAGGACACAAATGTCACCTACCACATTGTTACACACTTGTTAGAAATGAAGAATTTCAAAGATTGTACTCGTAAAAAAATACAACAGACAAAAACGATCACCAAAAATTCATTTTAAGTCGGATATTTTTGAAACTCTCAGAGAATAAATAAACATACACTAACTAGGTTTTTGCAAAGATGGTTCATTTAGTCTTTTTTCCTAGGCTAAATGCCCGCACCTTGGACTTAACAGTACCAAACAAATCCTATGCAACACTTGCGCCATCTTTCTTATACACTTTTATCCACTCTTTCTTCAAATCCTTGTCGTTTTTGAAGACCTGCCCTATTTTTCGGAGCTTGCTCTCCATAATCGCCCCGAATTTTACTATTGTTGAAGTTCTGGCGAGTTTACCGGATTCGCCTCTTTCTGCACAAAACCAACACCGTTCACTTCGTACCACTCCATCAACGGTTTTGCGTCACCATCGTGGGACCGCCGGAGGGCAGCAGGCGCTTCTGGATGTATTCTTCTTTATATATTTGGCCGTTGATGGTGCCGTTCGTTATGTACGGCTTGCACACAGATGCACCCACAGATCGCAAATTTTTGACCGTCTTCTTCCGGAGCTTCTCCAGAACATCCAGGTGGGACTTGTCGACAAAAAACTCCAGGCCGGGAATCTGCTTGGCATCCGCTTCAATGTACGTCTCGTCGTCCATTACGGTGCATTTCGGCTGAACCAGCCACTAACGGTACAGCTTGCTTGCGCAGAATTTTGCCACCGTATTCAGTTTATCGTTACGATTAGGCACCTTCCTTACCTTGAAAAAATGTAGTCCGGTCGGCTGCTGGGCGAACCAGACGGTAGAGCTGTCCTTCTTGGCCACGCCCCGAATCGATCGGTTCTGACTGGGTTTGAAATAATCTCTCACTTTCCTTGCGTTCATGGGGTCGGTAGTCCTCGCTTTTTTACCGCTGCCAGCTCGCCGTTGGTTCGTCTATGTCTCCTTGAACGATTTGACCACACGAAATACGGTCGATTTGTCGATTCCCAACTGTTTCGTGCGACCTGTGGACTGGCCTGAGTTTTCCACGACCGGGCCCAATTTTTTTTTGTCGAAGCACTTCTTGCCATCTCGATAGATAGAGACCACTTGAAAGATTACGAAAAAATGTGTAAATATTGCACTCTTATCTAGTTTTCCTCGAAATTTCATGAATTTTGATCCATGCATCAAAAGTTACACACGAAAGAAAGTGGTGCATTTTTTTTCGAGTACATTCTCTAGCCTTGGGAATAAAAGTTACTCGAGCTTGTTGCCACGGTGCTGGAAGGTACCTTAATGTCAAACTTGCTCGAAATAGAAGATCGAAATAGTTTTTTTTTGAAAGTCGCCTTTCCCTTCTGCAGTGGTGCAGGAAAAAATTCATCTGTACCAGGAGATTTGAAGGGATCAAATGAGTCAATTCAACTTTTCTTTCGGCAAAAATCGCACTGGCCAAAAAACAAGCATCACCCCTGGCTATACCCAATACAGTCGTTTCATTCATTGTTAACTGTATATCCGTCCTGGTTTCATCAAGGCCAAATTTTTCATGCAAGTATACTTTGGTCTTGACTTGAACTGATAACAGAACATGGACAATATGTTTTCATCATCAACTCTGATGAAGTCAAAGAACCACCCGGAGTTTGAAAGTGCCCAACCCATTGTAACGCTCTTTAGAAAGTATTTTTTGCAATCTGACAGTTGCTGGAGTGTTTTCGATGTGTTCACAAAGAAGTGTATCCTTTAGGATCTCCGTATTTCCTTATTGTAACTCGTGAGGAATTGTTGTATTGTTCCCACTGCTATGTTCGTTTAGCCCCATGAAAAAGCTTCCGAGTTTTCTTACGAAGTTTCTGTAGAGTGTTCTTCCAATATGGTACATTCCTATTAGTAGGACGTTAGTTGACGAAGACCCTCTGATTCATGTAGGACAGTTTTTGATTCATCAGTCCACAACACATTCCGCCACTTTTCTTTGGACCAGTTGATATGCGTTTTGGCAAACTTCAGACGATTGGAAACTTTTCGTTTCGTCATCAGTAGTACCTTCCGGGGACTTTGTCGAAGCCGGTTTGCCTGTATTTACCGTCGTCCGGTAGTAGCAGTGGTCGCAGCCAGATCTGGATAGTCTTGAATGTTTTTTGAAGTCGTGCCTGTATCGATTCGAACACTTTTTGCAATCATCCGATGAGTTCTCTGGAAAGTGTAGCGCTTCCGGCCACGAGTTTCATCCTGGGCCTCCCATTTTGAAGCGGGCCTCCCATTTTGAAGCGGACCTGATAATTGTGGCAGAGCGTTCTACTGTTTGCTGGACCTGCATGTACGATTGACCTTGCTTGATGAGCATTTGTATCAAAATTCGCTGTTTTGGGGTGCATTGTTTACGGCGGCCCATTTTTCTGATGATCTCACCACTACATACGCGAGTGGTTTGTCGACAATATCGTTAACGCACACATGAATCGCAAAAGTTATGTTTAATTATGACACAGCTCTACTTCTGTATTGAACATAACTATATGTGAAAGCTATACAATTTTGGGTGAGTGAATTTTTTTACTTGTACTCAATAGGTCAAGAACCGGTTCTGAAACCCTAGTTTAACTATTTCATTCAATGAAATATTGTTTTCAACTAGCTCACATATGTTTTGAGAGGTCTTGATAAAAGTCATGCTCGTTACCCGGTGTCTCCACTAGTATTTTCTGTCTTGACAGATCTATCTTAACATATGGCAAACAACTTTACATTTTTTCGATGCTGGGCTTAGCTCAAACAGATGTGTTTCGACATATTTATCAAATTAAAACAATTTCAGTACTCGATCACAAAATTTACAACGTGTAGAGCAATGAAGGAGTCTCTGAAAACAATTTTAATGAATTGACCATTTGTGCGACATTATTTCGGATTTCGTCATGATTATTTGAAAAAATGTCTGCTAAAAAATCTAACATTTCAGTCAAAATATATGTTTAAGCAGATCTGTCTTAACATCTGAAATATGTGTCTCCACTAGCCATATTCATTAACATCTTAACACAAATGTTAAGACAGAAAATGCTAGTTGAGACACCGGGTTAGGTTCAAAAGCGTGGATTTTCAGGCAGCACAATATTGACTGCCAATAAGTTCTATGCACGCTCGTTCAGATCAACTCTAAATAGAAAAACTTTCACTCAGTTTCGTATTCCCATGCTAAATGTCAAAAACTGAGTAACTTGAAATAAAGAAACTGAGTAAAAGCTGTTTTGATTGTAAGAGCGCTCATAAAAATAGAGTAATTACAATGAAGCTGTCAAAGTCGAAAAACGTGGTTGAGTCTAAGGTTCAGTCGATCAAAAATTTTCAAAATGAGACGACTGTATGTTGAATCAACAAAAAATTCAAGCGTGCCGAATTCAATATATGAATTTCAATCTATTCATAGATTTACAAATTTAAAGTTTTTTGACACTTCCGTTTCAGTTGTCGACGGTTGTCGGAAACAATCAAGGATATTATTGAAATAAAATAAAAAATAAAGTGAAATAATGAGTCGTGTTAACCCAAATTTTGATAAGTGACATAATTAATCAGAAATGAGTAACTTTGTAGCTACTCTAATTCCAGTTTTAACGAAACTGAGTCGTTTTCTACTCAGTTTTGAGTAATTACAAACGAGCATGTGTGAAAATCAAATGATAACTGGTGACAACCTAGGACAGGACCTGCCAGCTCAGAGAGAGATGACCTCTTATAAATTTATGATTGCTATGATACGGGGGTCGCTTCAATGTTGCCAGATATGTTTACACAGTGCACAATCCTATTGAAAATAAAGTAATTAAAAAAAACACTTTTGTTGTTCGGGAAATGAAGCTGCATCAAACTAAACGTTAATTGATAAGGTTTCATTGAATTTCATTGATGCTTACGCGGCAAATTCTGCAAAGAATTTCTGCGGCAAATTAAGCAAGAGAATGTCTTCCTCGCTTGCGTTCCCTATGCAGGCCTTCACCCACTCTCGGCGAACGATCTCTCGGGAACCGATGGAAATGGAGACCCAAATGTGGCACGTCACTTCGACCACAATTTATCACTTTGCACTTCATTTCGAACAGATTTAAAATAAACCACTGCAAAAGTGTATTTTTATTTCCGCATTTGTTCTAGTTGTACAAACAAAAAAGGTGAAAAAGCAGTGACTACTAGCAACACCGCCAAACCAACAACAAACTGCCTGCTTGTAACATAACTCGACGGAGGCGGTTGTCAAAGCGACCAATAAAAAACGGTCTTTTTTGACAGGTAAATGGTCTTACTTTTGCACTAACAGCTGGCAGGTCCTGTCCTAGGTGACAACAAACGTAACCAGAAGAATGAACGTTCGATTTTAAACATGCTTTGGTATTCATTTATGTAAACAGGTTCATTTTCAAAATGAATTTCGAAATTTCAGAAATGGGATTCAATCAGAGATCGAAATTATCGCTCAGCTGGGTGAAAACCATGCTCTCTCTCAAACAGGTTTTCAATGAGTAGCGAACCGTTCACATTTTCATCTCTCCTTTTTCGCCGATAATTCATTATCCTCTCGCTTGCATATGCGAAAATATCTCTCTCCACAATTCAACGAACATTTGTTCTCATGTCACATTTTTCACTGAAAACATGCTAAGATCGCAAACGAGGAGCAAAACCCGAAAATAAGGCCAAGTTGGTGCACACTGGTACCGCCATGGACCATCATTATAGAATTATAATGTCAGAATAAAACAAGCATTAAGACGGGTGCATTTTCAGGTGTCAAAAAGTAAGTGAAAAATAATTATCGGCATCTATGACTCACCGAAAAAGAAACGATTTATCAGCTACTCATGCTCTCCGAAAATTCTAAATCGCCGTTGCTTTTCTCGCGAAAGCTGCTGTGAGCGTATAATAGTCTCTCGCTTCTCACATTCTCATTTGCTTCTCCAAGCGGGTGAAAAAGGACGTTTTTCTTCTCAAGTAGACGAAAATTTCGGTCTCTGATTTCAGCAAACAAAATTCAGTTGGCATAGAAGTGACAGTGGTAACCATGAAAACCGGTAGAGTAAACATCATGAAGCGTGAATTTACACTGGAATAAAAAATCTTTTTCACTTCTCATGGATATTTCATGAAAATCCAAGGCGCTGGTTTTGAGAGCTGTTTTCAAGATGCTGGTGAAAGTCTTATCTGATATATTAACGTTGTTCATTTACTTTAGAAACTACTGTTTAGGGCAACGTTATGAATTGGACCTTTGCATAAAATGAGATTTTCGGAATGTACAAATATGAAACATACAATTGGAGTCATTTAGTCTATTCCTTGAAAAGAAAAAGCTTGAACGAGTGACTATGGTTCGTGAAATCTGTGCAACTTTGAGAACTTTGGAACCGAAAATTATCTAGTTAATTACATAGCTCGAAAACGAAAGGATGCAGTCACATTTAGATTCGCTTTAATTTTTCAAATTTCGCATTAGCAACCCCCACACAATCTAACGTACATATTAAAGTTATCTGGGACGATGTGCTTAGCCTCGACAAATTGTAGGACCTATCATTCACAAAAAGGGCATTTTTCTGGATATTTTTCACTTCACTCATTGTTTCGAATTGGACTCCGGCATTATAATGTTTATAATAATTTCAAACAGTAAACTTTAACTTGTTTTAAGCAATACAATATTCACCTTCTAACAGAAGAGTTTGTTTTTGATTTTCGACCCTAGAGAACTTTTATTCTGCTACTTCTTGCACTTAGCAATCCATAGCCTAGCTAGTAGTACATCGAAGTAAAATATCTCTTGTTTCATTTCTTTTCCATATATTTTTCGATAACGAAAACCGACCACCCGTAAAATATAAAATAATGACATCACATCGTCAAACACGCACATAACAAACCAACCACATTTTGCCGACTGAAACAAACACAAAACCCCCAAACAAAAACAAAACTTCTTTCCCTCCATGAACCACACGAATATCTAATTAACAGTCGTCACGGCTATTCAAGGTCTGATAAGCGCAGCAGATGAGCAGTTAATGAAAATAGATAGCATTAAAAAATCGGCGAACAACTTAAGCAAGGTTAGAAAACCATTGGTTTCGTGTTGTATGTTTTGCAAGCCGTTGTTTTCCCTCTACACTGTCATTATTTTCCTTTGAGTTAATAGCCCGTACTTTGGTTTAACTCTTCAGTCTCGTTAAAACTTTGTTTTAGCTGAAAGTCAATAAATACACAAGAGCCTCCAGCCAGCGTGTAAAATAGTTGCAACCCCGTTACTAATTCGAGTAAAAGACCACAGACAAAATCAAGTCAGCAACTGAAGGCTCTTCCTGACCCGGGCAGCATCTTTGGTTAACCCCCAGTAGTAGTACTAAGTTGAACTTTTTTTTTTCTTTATTTAATATAGAGTGAATTGTCTTTTTGTTACCACTACTCATACACACTATTTACTCAATTTCCTGTAAATTAAAACAAGCTCACACTGTTTGTTTACCTACAATATTTATTCCCTACTCAATTTTCTATTGGTTATGATTTCTGTACAAATAAAAAATTCAAAATTTGGATTGATCCTCTGATGTTTGGCAATACTTCTGTTCTGCTTTCGTTTTCTCGTGAAACGTTGTCACGAACAATTATCTAATTGTGATACTTTTGATCATTAAATGATCGTCTGCTCCCTCCCTGCGAATGGCTCTCGAATCAAACAGGAAACAGAAGAAACCGACAATACCGAAACAGATGAGAAGATTACCGAGCAGAATGGTCACGCATTTAGCCCCTTGGATGACAGTAGCAAGACTACAGAGAGCGAAATACAAAAACAGGACGAACAGCCAGACGAACGCGAAAAACTACTCCAACAACATGAGCGATCGGAACAGATGGAACAAGAGCCGGAAACCGAAGAAGATGCTCCAAAGATTGAGCAGCAACATCAAACGGGAACAGTTCCGAAGAAACGAGACGTCAGTGAAGATCGTAGTCTACTGAAGGTGATACCCATGGAGAAGAGAGCGGCCTACGAGCCAGGACAACATTCCAGTCGTCCTGGAACTCCAGCGCAGCATGTCACGCTGGATCAGGTAAGAGTTCCCTTTCATTGTAAACAAAAAATCCCAAACTATCAGTTAAACATTACAGTCACTAATCGAAGCCGATGCAGCCGAGTCCAAGTGCATCCTGCTGGATGCCAACGTGCCACAGAAGGTCTCGCTTGCAGATTCAGAGCTTGCCGTCGAAACACTGGAAGCTAGTCAGAAGAGAAGTGAAGAAACGCCTGTAAGTACTTTCCCACATATCCGCTCCATTTGACACAATACAAGCTGTACATTTATCTTTGCGTTGCGAAACAATAGTTCGACTTAAACCTGGTGGTGGTGTTCGAATCGCTATCGAATCTAAATCAGGGTCGTAGTTTGGAGGTCAACGTATTATTAGGATCTGAACCGACCACCACGGTTGCTCAACCCTCACCAGCGGCCCGCGTGGCGTCACCAACGAGGGAGGTAAGGGGAAAATCAGTCCGGGGCTGCTCATTAGATGTCTTGTTCCGTTTGACATTCCACGGCACGTGATGCTGTGTTTGGGTTTCGCAGAGTGATCGTTTTGATATTTCCAAGAACCCATGGCATTTCATCCCCCTACCTGATCCCTTCTACTGATATCCATTTTCGTCAGGAATCTTCATTGCTCCATTCTCTAACCGACGTTGTATGAGTTGTGTGAATGCAGTATTCTTGACTAATTATCAGTGTTTAGTAGTTTTCGAATGGCAGCCTTGCGAAATGATTCAAAATCAGTAACTCACACACTGCGAGCATCCTCTAATCCATATTCCTTATTCGTGTATGGCTTCTAAAAGTTTTAATCTGCTGTTTATAGTTATAAAACATCATTCATAGTTGATAAGTTCATGAGGAGGATTATTGTGGTTTAAGAGTCAAGCAGCATTGAATGAAACTGCATGTCATGATCGTTTTAATAATGTTGTTCTTGATCGGATCGCTAGTTTGAATTGCAACTACGCAATATGGATGGTATCGCCAATTTAGCGCTCTGAATTGATAGCGCCTCAACAAACCATTTTACGGATAAAAGTCGTTTGGAGAAATTTGTTTGTATGCCGATGTACTTCAATTACTTACCTTAACGATCAAGGGGGGATGCGTTAGAAAATACATTACATAACTCGTTTTTAATCAAATAACAAGGGTGATGATTTCCCAGATTTTTTTTCAAGAAGATCATGTGAACAGCTTTGTAGAAGACCATAGGCAAATATACTATGTTAACAATATACAAAATATCAAGGATAGGCAAATAAGGCCTGTACTCAAATAAAAAGCAGCAGACAAAAGCGTTCGCCAAGAAATTATTTTAAGTCGGATTTTCTTGAAAGTTTCAGGGAATGAACTAATACATATGGATTAAGTTTCAGCATAATTACTTTATTCAATTTCCTTTCCATCGCTGAAAGCCCGCTCCTTTCCCTTAAGACTCCCCCATTACATTTTGTGCAATGGTGGAGCCGACCTTTTGGTTACTTTCGTCCATTCTTTCTTCAACTCTAGCTCGTTCTTAAACACCTGGGACAATTTTCGTAATTCATTATGGCCCAAAATCTTTCCACCGGACGAATCTCTGGTGAATATGGGGGGTTTGTGGTTTTTGGTACAAAACAACGTTATTGTACCAATCCAACATAATGGCATCTGGCATCTGGCTTCTGGAGGCACTCGGTGCGGTAAATTTCGTTGTTGATGGTACCCGTTGTGATATACGATTTACTCAGTTTAGCGCATTGGCATATGGCCTGCCAGAGCAAGTAGTTTTTGGCGAATTCGTCCACTTTCTTCTTCCATATGTCTTCCGGAGCATCAAACCGTGATTTGACAACGTAGAACTCCAGCCCCGGTATTTGCTTTGCGTTTGCCTTGATGTAGGTTTCGTCATCCATAACCACACACATCGGTTTCGTTAACCACTCTCGATGCAGCTTCCTTGCGCGGGATTTGGCCGCCGAGTTTTGTTGATCACGCCGGTTCCGGGCCTTGCGGACCTTGAATACACAAAGCCCAGCTGAACGAACCAGGCGGAACACTTTGCCTTCAGAGCCGCGTCGTGAAATCGAAAGGTTCGGATTACACTTGAAATAATCCAACACCTTCCGGGCCTTCACAGGGTCAGCTGCCTTCGATTTTCTTTCACTTCCAGTCCGCCACTCTGTCGTCTGGGACTCCTTAAACGATTTTACCACCTGAGACACAGTTTTATGGGTGATTACCAGTTGTTTTCCGAACTTTGGAGGGCTCTATTTTTATAATTCAGTAACGGGAATGGCCATGGTTTTCGGATACCGGAGATATTCCGGGTTTCTGGAGAGGACGTTTCACGTGTCAATTTTCTGGTGAAATTGTGTCCAGGATGCAGTTTAGAAATATTTTTCTCAAGTAAACACGCAAAAATTGGTAACATTTCTCAAGCAAATGATACGTTGAACTCAAAAATCGGCCTTTAAAACGCCGAGATATGGCCATTTTCTTTCCTATGAAGGGTTCTGGATTCGGCCAGATCTCTGTTTCACCCAAAATATGCCGAGTGACACCTCTTTCTTCTTCTTTTTTCACCACAAAGCTTTCCTTAATCTAAAAGTAGACATTTGGACACATTGGCCACTCCCGGGGCCACCGGAATGATGTTTCTGGGGGAACCTGTAGCAGGGGCCAATTACATTTTGACACCAAAACATGCCCTGCGACAGCTCTATCTTCATGATTTTTCATAAATTAGGTTTTGGTATGCTAGAAAAGACAATTGGCCACATTGACCACCGGAACGACCCTGGGGGAACCTGTAATAGAATAATCACATTTTACACCATTTTTACAAACATGCCGTGTGACAGCTCTATCTTCCATATTTTCATAAAGAATGTTTAGATATACGTAAAAAGACCATTGAGCACTCCCGGTGCATCGGAACGTTCCCTGGGGAACCTGTAGCAGCGGCCAATTACATTTTGACGCCAAAACATGTCGTGCGACAGCCCCTTCTCCTTTTTTCATCATAAAGCTTTCTTTAAACTTGAAGTGGACATTTGGACACACTGGCCGCTCCCGGGATCACCAGAACGTCCCCGGGGGGACCTGTTGTAGACTTATTACATTTTAACACCAGAACGTTTCCGAGGAAACCTGTTTAACACACTAGGAACCCTCGAAACCACCGATACGCCCCAGAAGAACGTTTTGTTGAGACAACTGTGTTTTAGTATCTAAAAATTCTAAAAATCTAAAAATGTTTTTTTTTATTTTTAGTACTCGAATAGTCGTTAGAAATATATGACCTTGAACAAATGAAAGTTTTCTATATTTCTCTACTGTTTAATAAGAATGCATACTCATACGGCATTGGACCGCCATTTGCTTGGATGACCGCTTGGATTCGTCTTGGAATTGAACCATACAGCTTATGAATGGTTCCAATTCGGTACCATTGTTAGATTAAAAGACCCTTGAGCGCTTTTAGCAACGATGGAGGAGGAAAAACACTGCGAATTCGAGCTTCCAAATCCGGAGATTGTGCTGACCATGGCAGATGCTTAAAGTCCTCATCGTGTTCCTCATACCAAGACTTGATAATTCCGGCAATCGAATGGGTGCATTGAAATTCCTTCGCCGTTCGGAAACACAGTTTTCATCATGGGCAAAACCTAATAAGATTCATGTTCAAAGTTATTTTCACAAAAATTACAACATTATAACATTAACCTGATCGACCAAAGCTTCTTCATAGTCATTAGCAGTGATCTTTCCTTTCATGACGATGAGTGGCCCAACTGAGTACCATGCTATGGCACCCCATATCACTCTCCTCCGTGCTTCACAGTTGGACGCCGACAATCAGTTCTGTATGCCTCTTCCGATGTCCTCAACACATAAACCCACCCTGTAGTAGAGAACTGCGTGTACGATGATTCATCCGAGTATACAACTTGCTTCCATTGATCAACTGTCCATGATTTGTACTCATTGCACCACTTCAATCGATTAGACGCGTTGATCTTGAAGATCATTGGATTTGCGATAGCAGCCGTACAAGTTTTGGTCGTGGAGTTCCCTTCGAACTGTTCGGACAGAAACGGACTCTTCCAGCGTTGAATTTAAGGCCACGGTTGCATTCACAGCAGTTATTCTGCGATCATCCGTAACAGTTCGTTTCAGTTATGTCCTTTGTCTGGCATTGAATTTCTTTTTACGTCCACACGCACTTTTATTTACCGCCGTTTTACCATCCTTCAAATACTCAGCCAAAATACGGCAAACCGTTGACGCTGATACACCCACTAATTTTGCTGCCTTAGATATCGAAGCTCCAGCTTCTCGAGCACCGATAATTCGGCCACGTTGAAATTCTAAAAGAGTTGTAAACATCGTGCGTGTTCACTACTCTGCGTTCACTTTTCTATGAGAATTTTTATGACGCAGTCGAAAATTTTGCGAAATTTTTCAATACCTGAATTCATGGTACCAACAGTATATCTCAATCAACAATATGCTAAGAGCACTACAAAAGGAATACTACAACGTCCCCTCCGAAAACGCAAAATATCTCCGGTATCCGGAACCATGGCCATGTTTTAAAAAAACATTAATTTCCCCGTCGAATGCTTTTATGAGAATTTAAATCGGCCAATATTTCGTGAAGTAAGAATACTCCAAAGTTGACCAAATATTTGCCTATCCTAATTATTTTGTCTACCCCCTGTAAGTCACTTCCATTTTCCAAGTATACATGATCGGCCACCCGTGCAGTGCTGCCAACAGCACTACCTAGTGATAACAAATTTCGATTAGCTAGACCTCATCTTAACGTGTATCCACGGTAAAACTGATATACTCTTTTAATGAGTATTGTTTGCTCACATATCTAGGCAAAATAGTCAAAAGGTCGAAAGTAACAATTGTAAACCATGACTTCTAGCGTATTTTTCTGGGATCTGCTTGCTCCCATAACCACAATAAAAAAACTCAAATGTCCTGAGTAGTAGATACAGCAACGCATCTTTAAATTAAAAAATAATTTGATATCGTGAAAACTTTCCCATTAAATAATCAAAAACATCATTTAATAACTGGATGGGTTGCAGAGAGCAGAAAACAAATTCATGCATAAAATTGGAAATGAGCCATAAAAAATTATGATGTGTTTCAGGACAAATTAAAAATTTCCATATGGAAGTGATTAAATGAGCAATGAATATTCAATAATGTGCAAAAGACAATGATATTTTTTTAAAAGGACTAATGAACGTATACAATCCAAATAAGAGTTGTTGAGCTTCTTCAACTGATATTTTTATCAAATTATATGTTGAGCTTACCAATAACCATAAGACTGTCGCTTGTATTGAAAAAAATATTGTCGATAAGGATCATTTAATATGGTCATTACTTATAAATATGGTTACAAAATGTATCCATGCCAAGGAAAAGTACAAAAATCAACCTGTGATATTTTTGAAATGGTCATCAAACCCTTATCAATGTTCAGGCGCACAAATCAAAATAGTAATCGGAAATAAAAAATATTTGGGCAATTTTATAATATAAAGCAATACTTTTGGTAACAACGCAGGTAAATTCTTATTATTTACGAACATGATTCGTCGTTCTAACGTCCTTGTACTTGATCCACTCATCCACCACATCGCGATTACACACAGTCGGAAACCTGTCAACTTCGGAAACTTCGCAACTTACTTTTATATTGAGCGGTTCCCGATGCAATCTCTGAGCAACGACAATTAGCCCTTTCGGATGATCGTAGGTGCGGTCGGTTTAACCAAGTTTTTTTTTTCAGAATGACGATTACGCGTTTGTAAACCTCAAGGATGCTCAGGAACAGACAGATGCTGGTATTTCTGGACGTTGTCTCCATGATAAGGACTTCCAGTTTTAACTGAATAATTTCTTGGGAAGTTATGAAGGGGTTATTCTTACAAACATTATATATCAAAGGATTTCTAAGTAATGGATTATCAATGGCTACCAAAAAGAGAGTAGGAGATTCCGTTAACAATATCCTTTGCTTTTTCAAAGTCAGATAGCTTCAGTTTATCATACATTTGAGAATATTCGAAAAACATCTGATTCCAATTCATCATCCAATTTCCAAGAATCAGCATTGAATCTAATTATAATGACACTGTATACGTTTTTCGTTGTAGCGGCTTTTTTCTTCCTAATATTTATGCTCCTTCGAATTAACAAAACTCCAGTTATGACAACTTATTTAAGTTCATAGAGGCTCCATACAACGTTTGTAATGCACCGCAACTGTGAAATCGTTAAATGTTGGAAAAATAACCTACTAACTAATTAAAGTTGATATGTCCTCATTTACAGACTGTCCGATGTGGCATACATTTTTTCAATTCTATTTTTATTTTTATCTGGACGATTTGACCTAATCATTAGGCCAGTTATATGTTATTTTTCCATTAGTTCATTGCGCATTTTGCATTTAGAAATGTCCTTTGCTTTGATTAATTAGAAAAATGATGTTTCATCGCAAATTTGGTGAGAATTTTCTGTCGTTGTTACCAATCTTCTTTGAAAAATGCAAGCCATGCAAATGAGTAGTTTTTTTTTCAGTACTGCTTTATATTAAAAAATTGCCCATATTTTCAATTTCCGATTGCTGTTGTGATTTGTGCGCCTGAACATTGATAAGGGTTTGATGACCATTTCAAAATTATCACAGGTTAATTTTTGTAGAGTTGAAGAAGCTCAACAACTCTTATTTGGAATGTATACGTTCAATAGTCCATTTAAAAAAATATCATTGTCTTTTGCACATTATTGAATATTCATTGCTCATTTAATCACTTCCATATGGAAATTTTTAATTTGTCCTGAAACACATCATAATTTTTTATGGCTCATTTCCAATTTTATGCATGAATTTGTTTTCTGCTCTGTGGAACCTATTCAATTTTTAAATGATGTTTTTGATTATTTAATGGGAAAGTTTTCACGATATCAAATTATTTTTTAATTTAAAGATGCGTTGCTGTATCTACTACTCAGGACATTTGAGTTTTTTTATTGTGGTTAATCAGTTATTTATTGCTCGTTTTACAATTTTTTGGGAAAATCCAATAAAAATCAAAGACATATGCGAGCAGTTTAGTGCTCAAATTACATCATTTGGCGGAAATTAAGTCATGAACCCTAGAGGGTTTGAGCTGTTTAGTGGAATACCTGTAACTAGAAATTAGGAGAAAAATTAGTAACTTCCATTTAATTCCAACTACCTTTGCTTATCTTCGACAGATACGCGTATTTCGTCTACAATGTGCAGACTTCTTCAGTGTCTCGTACTAATAACTCGACTTGAATAACTTAAGTCGAGTTATTAGTACGAGACACTGAAGAAGTCTGCACATTGTAGACGAAATACGCGTATCTGAAGAAGATAAGCAAAGGTAGTTGGAATTAAATGGAAGTTACTAATTTTTCTTCCAATTTCTAGTTAATTAAGTCATATTTAATTGCACATATACTAAGAGCTGTTGCTTTATTTGACAGATTTACCGCTCACAATTAGATTATCCGAAGATCTTTTCTCATCTTTTATTGCTCATTCCTAATTTTTTAATGCTGATCACACATTATTTGTTGGCAAAGGCCTTAATAATTTAGTGGCACTTTTTTCATTTTTTGGTGCTTTGTCTGAATTAATAAGTGCAGGTAAATATTTTAGTCGTAAAGCTAATGAGCTCTTTCAATGAGTATTGTTTGCTCACTTATGAGAATAGCACCGATACTTTAAAATGTTGCCTTTTTACTCCTAGAAAAGAATTACTTTTACCGACTTCAAGCAATACCAGACTTGTTTTATCCAAATCAGGTTACAAACTGTGTTTTTTTCTTTATTATATAAACTTTCTGCCCTGAGCTGATTCGTTTCTTTAGCAGAGGAGGGGCTCCTGAGGAGAACCCAAAGAAAGAGGTTACAGAGTATTTTTCCCTTAAAGAGTTCCAGAGTTTTAAGTCTTGGGGTTCTTGCCATCGTTCGTCCGTTATCAGGTCCATTTGGGGTTGGCGTTTTCCGGGTTCCGTCCATCATCCGTTGTTATGTCATGCTTCGTTGCGTAAATCTATGTACATTGGAAGTAGCCGTATCTTTGAGGTTGTCAAGCTATCTTATTTCCCTTTCGGGATCGTTGAATAGCGCGTTCCTGAGGCTAAGGCCGATACCATATTGGTCTCGTAGGATTTGAAACGCGGGTCAGTTTACAATGAGATGCTCAACCGACATCTTGGTTGAACACATTATGCATTGTTTGTAAAATCCACCCGGGATCCAAGATCGTGTGAGAATCTGGTGTAGCAGCAGTGAGAGCACCCTTTGGTCCTTCCAGTTTTCATTGTCTGAACAGCGGTGAGTTACTCATTTATGTTTGAGTAGTAAAGAATCTCTGGTGCTAATCCATTCAATGCCCCATGCCAAAGTTATGATCGTTTTTATCCATTTTTTAAGTCCACCGCGGGTATTTTCGGGTCCACTGGGGTTTTCAATCTACCATGCGCTGCGACTTTGTCTGCTGGCTCGTTTCCGCTAATGCCACAGTGACTGGGAACCCAGACATACGCGGAGTTATTATTCGAGGTCATTCAAATTGCTTGCACTAGAAGGTGCTGATCCTTCGGACTCTCAAGAGCCTTCAGCACACTGGCCGAATCCGTAACGAGGGCCTTCCAGCTGACGCTGGACTCCGTGACGGCAGATAGAATAACAGCTGCCTCAGTTGTGAAAATCAAAGTTCGGTTAGGAAGACCTCCGCTGATAGTAAAATTTCAGCCGTATACGCTGAAACCGACTTCACTGGCAGTTTTTGAACAGTCGATATACACCGTGTCCAAAATATTCTCATATAAAATAAAACCCTATTTATTTCTAATCGATAATCCAGATTTTATTGATAACTTTACCCATTGCAATATAATACTGATCAACTACAGTATATGTTTTGGAATAACACCGCCTTTAACCTTCTTGACCAGCACCAGACGTTTTTCGAAACCGTCACTTCCATCGGCATTTCGTCCCAAATTTGTTGGATTGCGGTTTTGAATTGGTTCATATTAGACGCCCTGTGGTCATTTACCTTCGCCAGCATGTATGACCATACGAAATAATCCAAGGAATTCAGATCTGGTGAACTGAGAGGCCATTCATTCTTGTCCAAAAAGTCGGTCAAATTTTCTCGGCACCAGCCCTGAACGAGATTTGCAGTATGCGATGGCGCTCCGTCCTGCTGAAACAAACAGTGATCATCTCCAAACACCTCTTGTACATATGACTTGACAACTTTCTTCAAAAATTCCGTTTCATAATATACGGCATTCAATTTAACGCCTTTTTCGATGAAAACTAGTGGTAATTTGGCTCGCTTGCATATTTCTCCTCAGAGAATTTCTCCTCCATCAATGACGCAGCACTTTGGAACCGTGGAATACTCCTATCACTCTCTGGAACAGTTCTCGAAAAGAGAGCCCACAATCTGTCGTTGTGGACATTGTGGGGTTGTTGCAAGACGAATGACTTTTCGTCGGCAAAAAAAGCAAAAAAAAGCAGACTAGCTTTTTCGAGTCGTTTCTGCTTGGAAGGTTTCGAAACTCCGTGAACCTGACGTTTCTTGAAAGCTTGGAATCCGAAATCATTTTGCAGCATATTGTGCATTGACGATCTCGAAACATTCCGATCTGCGGCCATTTTACGTACAGAGCGCTGTGATATTCGTCTAATCCCTTCCCTGACCACAACTCGTGCAGTCCGCACCGTACGAGTACGACCAGGTCTCTTCCGGTCATCCAATGAGCAAGTGTCAAGGTACCTTCGGATGGTTCGGTACATAAATTCCGCTTTACTCCGAGGTTTTTCAAATTTCTGAAAATAGCACTGCCCGCTCACCTTTCAAAAACTTTTTTACAACCACAGCACGAAACGCCTTCATCGTTGGTAAATGATAAAAACACCGAATGAAAACAATCGGACATAACCTAAAAGCGTTTATATTTATTTATTTATTTATTTATTTATTATATATATTCCATCTGACCTAAGGTGGTCTTAATGAATATAAACATAGTGCAAATCTACACCAACACATACGTGAAGCATGTTGAGTAGTTGCACGACACCAATGCAAGGAAAAAGTGTATGAGAATATATTGGACATGGTGTAGATGAGTTCGTGTCCATTGAGATTTGTCCTAATAAGTTCGTTTAAGCGTGGGACCACGGTGTAGGCGATTAGATTATTTTTGGTTGGTTTGTTTAGGGTCCATGTAAACCTGGGTCGAGAGGAGTCTCACGCTTTGTCTTCGACCCAGTGGATCCTGTACACTGGAGGGATGATCTGGTGGGCAAGGTCTAGGAAGAGCTTGTTTGCCTCTTTTAGGAGGAACATTCCTCTCCATTCTTCTCTAGAAAACTGGCGGCTTTGCAGCATACGGCTGTGTCGGAAGGGAAGGACTTCGGCTTCAACGTACGTGGAAGCGGCTGGGGTGCAGGGGAGAAGGCCAAACACACTGCCACTGCACCGATTAAAAGTTGGTTCAAGTTTGTCAACTACCTCTTTGAAACTCCTACACATTATCGCAAGATTGTTTTTTTTGTCGATCATAATCGAACTTATTCCTTATATGATAGGCGTTCAGCGAGAAATAGTGGTTTAAGCATTTAAAAGTAGATTTAAAAACATATTATCTAACTCATTTTTTGTAAATATATTCCTCAGTTTTCATGGTTTGCAGTAAACAGTCAAGATTGAATCGCTTTCTTGAACAAAGCAACCTTCTGACTGTCAAAAAATAATTATTACATTGTTATTTAGTTGTTATCACATACCAGTATCTATAACCGTATCTCTTGTTCCAGGTGGTGCTTAGTGGAATGATGAAACTATCGTTGGTGAAATTGGACGACAGTGAAAACAAGCCTGCTGGTGGTAAGTGTTACGTGATGATCTAAACTTACACTCACAAAAATCTCATAATATACCATTTACCATTTCAGATGTCGTACTGAATGCAAAGGATATCAAAAAGGGTGATACCTTTGGCACATTTGGTCCAAACGAAGAGTAACGCGCTGGATTATTCGATTGCGTTCCATCGAAGGAAGCCTAAGAATCAGCAACAATTGATATACTGAACCACGCAAACATGAAGGAATGATTGCACGAGCTCATATTTTTCTAAAATACAAGTTACATAGAAAGGGTTATACTAAGGGTGTTATGATAATCCTGATTCTATTTTGACTGAACAGGGCAGAATGGCGTATAATCAAGCAAATAATTTTACAAAAGCGTGAAAAAAATCATTTGCCTACATGTTGTATAAGTTGCACCGTAGCTTTCTGTACATACTTTAGTAATACACAAACACATAAATCGGCTCAATTTTAGGACGTCTTTGGTCCAACCAAAACTTCAGCTCAGACTAATACAAACTATGTATGCTCACCAACGAACAAAAAATTCTAAACTTATTTATTCAGTGTTACATTCGGTGTGTAGTTTGCATGCGTTTGTAATAATAATGGAACTAGTACAGTTCAACTATCTTTCGAATGCATAAATCGTCCACTTTGCAGCTTATTAATGGTTATTTTTATATCATCACTTGTTACCAGCAGTCTGTTATCTTGCTTAAGTTGGTCAATAGTATAATTTGACTCTTATTTATATATCAGAAAAAATAGTATTTTTTTTATCAACTTCATTATAATCAGGTAACGCAAGCATCGGTTAAGATTTTGTTATTGTTTTAGATCTTGTAATAGCCCGGGCATCCATTTAACCAGTCCTCCTATACATTGTTACCATTATATAGCAGATATTCTGCCCACACACAAAAAAATGAGAAAAATAGTTTTCCCGTTAAACTGAATGGTATAGTAGAGAAGTATCGCAAAACAGTTATTACGTGCAGCCAAACTATTGTAACAGCGAAATTAACAAAATAAAAGTGATCAAGTTAAAGTTTGCATTATTTTGTATTTATTATGAAGCAAGTATCCCACAACCGTGGCAGTCATATCTACACTGATAGGCAAAATAAAGTGCCCACCTCTTCGTTTTTTCAATTTCTCTCATTTACTTGGTTCAAATTAAAGTAAACACACCTTATTTTTTTATTATCTTATTTTTTATATTCTTTTTAAGTTTCACTTATGGAATACTGCAAAAAAAAGGAGTTTTACCTATAGAAAAAAAAAATCATTTCGTGTTGAAAAAAAAAACAGTGACAAGATAAAGTGCCCACTTCCTTTAGGCTACAGAAAACATAAATTAAAGTAAAATAAAATTTCAATAATTGATGTGTCCTCCTTTGGCCTTCAGGACCTCCTGCAGGCACTTCGACATGCTCTCGACCAGGTTCTTTAGGTGCTGTGGATCTAGCTCTTCCCAGGCGCGCTCCAGGGCTTCAAAATAGTTATTTTTATTGGTAACACCAGTTTTGTCAACCCTGGCATCGAGAATCGCCCACAAATTCTCGATGGGATTGAGGTCCGGGCTTTGTGGAGGCCATTCCAGCGGTTTGATCCGACAAGACCGGAAGACAGACTTGGTCTTCTTGGCAGTATGCTTCGGGTCGTTGTCCTGCTGGAATACGAACTTCTCTTCAAGGCCCGTCTGGATCAGCGAAACCTCCAGATTTTCTCGCAGGATGTTGATGTAAGAATCTGCCGTCATTATCCCGTCGATTTTCACAATGATTCCCACTCCACCCCACGAAAAACACCCCCAGACCATCACATTTCCTCCTCCATGCTTCATCGTGCCTTGGATGTGGCGCTCCTGAAGCTCCTCTCCCGATCTGCACCAAACACGAACCCGCCGCTTTCGGTTAAACAGCTCGAATTTTGATTCGTCCGTCCAGAGAACCGTTTTCCAGAACTCTAGGGGCTTATCAGCATGCTCCTTAGCAAACTTAAGCCGTTTGGCTTTGTTTGCCTTGCTGATAAATGGGCGCTTCCGGGCAAGTTTGCTATTCAACCCCTTTGCTACGAGACGGCGACGAACAGTTCGGCCGGAAACTGATAACTGAAGGGTTTCCTGGATCTCGCGGACAGTTACCTTCGGGTTCTTCATGACTTCGCGCATGATCTTGGTGCCCGTTCTCCCCAACAAACATCGGTGTTGAATTAGAGCTTGTTCAAGCAAATTTGGAGAAACTATTCAGCGGTTTCTTCTAGAATAGCTGAATAGCTTCTCCAAATTTGTTTGAACAAGCTCTAATTCAACACCGATGTTTGTTGGGTTGCATCCGTTTTCCGCTTCCTGCCTCTGCCAGGGCGATCCACCACTGATCCAAACGTTTTAAGCTTCAGAAGAATTTTGCCAACCGCTGCCTTACTGATACTGTACTTCTTAGCGACAGCCCGGTGCGATTCACCGTTTTGCACATCACGAACGACCAATTTTCGGATACACAAGGCAATTGCTTTCGAAAGCACTGCGTTCTCCATTTTTTTCAATTGAATCAAATGCGATCACGTATACAAATGCACCAGGTTGAGCCGTTTGCTTCAAAGCATGTCACAATAAACATAAACGTAAACATAAACAATCGAGGGGTCTTCCAATGGAAACTTATCGAATACATATCGATTTTTGAAATGGGCACTTTATTTTGTCACTGTTTTTTTTTTTCAACACAAATTGATTTTTTTTTAAAGTAAAACTCCTTTTTTGTCAGTATTCCATAAGTGAAACTTAAAAAGAATATAAAAAATAAAATAAGAAAAAAAAACTACACTGTGTTTACTCTAATTTGAACGAAGCAAATGAGAGAAATTGAAAAAACGAAGAGATGGGCACTTTATTTTACCTATCAGTGTAAGAATTTCATGAGGAAAAGCTCCAGGGTGTGAATCTGGTCGTACTTTGATCAAGCAGAATGCGAGCTTGGTATATATGGGGGTGAAAGTTGGTGTACAGGTTAGCTGATACTCGCTGGAAAAGATCATCTTCACAACGCTCGAGCATTCCTGGCGGCGAGACCAGATGGGTGCAATGGCCTCGGCTGGCTTGATTTTGGCATCCCATTTGGATATCATGTGGCTTTCAGAGAATGGGATTGGAGCGATGCAGCCGAATGAGTGTAAACTAACAATAAAGGGTGTATTCGATAAAAATGGCACACAGAAAATCTTCTGTAACTCTTGAATCGTATGAGTAAAAAACTTAGAAATTTGAGTAGATCTTATCCATAGTGTATTATTTATATCTGCCAAGTTTCATAGTTATACATTCAGTAGTTCCAGTCATGTCGTCGAAACAAGAAATTGTCCGTGAGAAAATTTTGTGCACTCACAATCAAAATCCAGGGGCGTCCCACCGGTGGATTGCTAAAAGGCTTGGAATTGCAAATACAACTGTGTCTCGTGTAATAAGAACCTTCTAGGAGCGTCTGAGTGTCCAAAGGAAGGAAGGGAGTGGTCGTAAAGCAATGAACAGTAAAATGGCCAGGAAAGTCGTACAACAATTCAAGAACCGTCCAAACATGTCAATTCGAGATGTCGCTAAAAAGTCTAAGGTGTCGGTTTTGTGCAGAAAACCATGAAGCGTGCTGGGTTACATGTTTGCGAAGTGCAAAAAGCCCCATACCGGAATGAAAAACAAAACATCACTGCGAAAACCCGCGCCCGGAAACTTTACACGAAGCTGCTCACCAAATCCGGTTGCATCGTGATGGATGACGAAACATACGTCAAGGCCGACTTCCGTCAACTTCCTGGGCAAGAATATTTCGTTTCCAAGTCGAAGTTCGATGTTCCGGAGGATGTTCGAAAGAAGAAACTATCGAAATTTGCAAAGAAGTTTCTAATCTGGCAGGCGATTTGCGGATGTGGTGAAATAAGTGCTCCCTTCATCACTTCCGGAACAATAAACGGTGCGATTTACACGGAAGAGTGCCTTAAGAAGCGTCTCTTGCCATTCATTAAGAAGCACAAAGGATCAACTCTGTTTTGGCCTGATCTAGATCCACCAAATTCACCGGAACTTCGTCCAATTGAAAAATTCTGGGCAATTATGAAAATGGAACTTCGCAAACATCCCAAAACTATAGAAACAGAGCTAGAACTGAAGAAAATTTGGCTAAAAACAACAAAAACACTGGGAAAATCGGTTGTACAAAATTTGATGGGTGGAGTGAAAAGGAAGGTGCGGGCATTCGGAATGGGAGACGAAATTGAATAAAACAAATGTTGTAAATCAAAACTCATTAGTA
Organism: Aedes japonicus; assembly: GCA_034211315.2. Taxonomy (NCBI): domain Eukaryota; kingdom Metazoa; phylum Arthropoda; class Insecta; order Diptera; family Culicidae; genus Aedes; species Aedes japonicus. The sequence goes on along the minus strand of JASCZW010000664.1, from coordinate 48,709 downwards.
GTTCTTCATTCCCTGAAAATTTCAAGAAAATCCGATAATCAGTTTAATTTTGATGAGTATATATGTGTGTGCCATTTTTATCGAACACACCCTTTACTGAGGGCTTAGTGGAACATGATGTGTTTGGGCACTACGCCACTACAATTTTCTCTTATATCTACATCCCTATCTTTCTCATTTATTTAATTTCTTACTGTCGTGTTCCGTGAGTACATTAAACCATATTAAGAGAGGCTGAAGCAACAATAGACCGACATTGCAACTACATGTGAATGATGACATCTCTTCCTCCCTAACAACTGTTCTTAAAACATATACATCGCCATAAACAACGAATATGACATGTTAGTAAGTTAGTGACAACATTACAGATTGAGCCTGTTCGGTGGCTTTCTTACCCTGGCTGATTGTCTTGTTTCCTGACTAGCAGTCTCTGTTACTAATCTAGGTTCTTCCAAAACCGGGCTGTCATGATTTGTCTTGGTAATGGGGCTCTGAGGGATTTCGCGAGATAGGACTGGATCAGGCAAGATCACATGGGGACTAGATAGAGGGGTTGCACAGGCTCGATCGCGATTGGGTTCTGGTGCAACGTGGAGTAGGTACCTACGAGTAGGTAAACCATCGAACAGCGGAGCTTTGATCGTAGGACCTGTTCGAAGTTAATCGATATGGCGCTTCCACAATCTGCCATCGTCAAGCTCGACCATGTAGTGTAGCTTACCAACGCGCTCGGTTACAACGCCAAATCGCCATTTCTCCGAAGATAGGAAGTCTCTTGCTGCCATCCTATCTTTTACTTCGAATGTGCGTACTAGTGTCTCTTGAGTGTCGTTTTCATTCGTCGGAATCATCAAATCAATGCGTGACCTGATCTGCCCACCGTACACCAACCTAGACGAACTGCGACCGGATGAAGCATGAACAGTTCGCCTGTATGCCATTAAGACGTTCTGCAATACGTTTGAGATTTCTGAGCGTGAACAACGCAAAGTTTTGATCTTGTCTTTAAACGTTTGAACGCATCTCTCGGCTTGTCCGTTTGCGGCTGGGTGGTATAAAGCACCCATTCCATTTCTTTTCAAGAACGTTTGTAACATATCAGATGAAAACTGGGATCCTCGATCCGTGACAAGTACAAATGGTGTACAGAAACTCTCGAAGGACCAGTTCTCGTTCTTGCCCAATCCGGACAATCGCGGATCATATCCTAATATCCCTATCAATGGTTTCCCACCAGCGGTGTTATTGTAAAAGAATTAACGTATTTCGCTAAAATTTTACCGAAATTCGTAAAATTGGATTACCGAACGTTCAGCTGTTGAGAATTCGGTAAAATTTTACAGATTTCTGTAAAATAATCTGAGTGTGTAGTTCTTGCAAAACCCGTGCTCATAATGCTTCTGGAATGCACCGTGTCCGTATATTCTCATACACTTTTTCCTTGCATTGGTGTCGTGCAACTATTCAACATGCTTCACGTATGTGTTGGTGTAGTTTGGCACTATGTTTATACAAACGCTTTTAGGTTATGTGCGATTGTTTTCATTCGGTGTTTATCATTTACCAGCGATGAAGGAGTTTTGTGCTGTGGTGATAAAAAAGTTTTTGAAAAGTGAGCGCCTGGGCGCTATTTTCTTGAAAAACCTCGGAGAAAAGCGGGATTTTGTGTACCGAACCATTTGAAGGTACCCTGACACCTGCTCGGTAGATGACTGGAAGAGATCCGGTCGTACTCGTACGGTGTGGACTGCACGAGTTGTTAAAGTGGTCAGGGAACGGATTAGACGAAAATCACAGCGCTCTGTAGGTAATATGGCCGCAGATCTGAATGTTTCGAGATCGTCAATGCACAATATACTGCAAAATGACCTCGGATTCCAAGCTTTCAAGAAACGTAAGGTTCACGTAGTTTCGGAACCTTCCAAGCAGAAACGACTCGAAACAGCAAGTCTGCTTTTGTCGCATCACGGTTGTGAAGAATTTATCTTTTCCAACGGAAAGTTATTCGTTTTGCAACAATCCCACAATGTCTAGAACGACAGATTGTGGGCTCTCTCTTCGAAAACTGTTCCAGAGAGTGATAGGAATATTCCACGGTTCCAAAGTGCTGCGTCATTGATGGTCGGGGAGAAATTTGCAAGCGAGGCAAATTACCACTAGTTTTCATCGAAAAAGGCGTTAAAGTGAATGCCGTATATTATGAAACGGAAGTTGTGGATAAAGTTGTCAAGCCCTATGCACAAGAGGTGTTTGGAGATGATCACTATGTGTTTCAGCAGGACGGAGCGCCATCGCATAGGGAAGGTCCATTAATTATGTCACGCAGAGCTGGGAAGTTCGTCTATTACAGTACGGGCAACGAAAGGTTGTCCCCAAGGAGGAGTCCTCTCACCACTTATGTGGTCTTTAGTTCTAGACGATCTTCTAAAAAGCTTAGAGGAAAAAGGTTTCGATGTTGTAGGTTTTGCAGACGATATTGTCATTATAGTGAGGGAAAAATTTGACAACATAATTTCAGAAAGAATGCAATGGGCCCTAAAATTTACCCAGTCTTGGTGTATCAAGAAGGGTATGCAAATGGTTGAAAACTTCATGTCTGGTGACTTAGTCGGTCACCTGAGCATTTCACAAAGCTTTCAAAATGGGCTGTTCGTCATGGCTCCATAAAATTCTTCACAGATGGCTCAAAAATTGGAACAAAAACGGGAGCAGGAATCTTCGGCCCTGGGGTAGAAATCTCAGTGGCGATAGGAAACTATCCACCGGTTTTTCAAGCGGAGATCTTTGCTATAATAAAATGTGTTAACGTTTGTCTGAAGAAAAAATAAAGATATGCAAATATTTGTATTTTTACAGACAGCCAAGCGGCACTCAAAGCGTTAAGTAATTATAAATGTACATCGAAACTTGTCTGGGAATGCATTCTTTCATTACCGAAGGTGTGCCATGAGAACTCGGTAAATTTATTCTGGGTTCCGGGACACTGTGGCATTGAAAGCAAAGAAAGCACAGACGAGCTTGCTAAACAAGGTTCAAATGCACAGTTTATTGGCCCAGAACCATTCTGCGGTATAAATGGAATTCGAATTAAAATCTCGGGAAGAGCAAAGGGTGATGACCATTTGGATGGTCACCACAAAGTGTTTTCAAGCGAGATGGTTTATTATTCTAAATGTTACAATTAGTCAAAAGCTTCTGGAGCTCAATAAGAGAGTTCTTTGTACCTATACTGGCCTAGTAACCGGACATTGCCCGAGTAGATATCATTTGAAAAACATGGGCAAGGTTCAGAATGATATCTGTCGTTTCTGTACCATGGAACGTGAAACCTCGGAACATCTGCTTTGCAGTTGTGATGCTTTGTACAAGAGCAGATTTAAATTTCTGTACAGTGGCTATATGCAACCTAAACAAATTTGGACCGCAAATCCTGGAAAGGTGGTGGGTTTTATAAACTCAATTTTGCCTAACTGGGAGACGCGTCTTAGGCTGGTCACTTGGCAAATGGTGATCTAGCTTTAAGATGCGAATTAGAATAATAAACAGGGGTGTACCACAAAAGTTCAACTAAGTGGACGCTGTGGTTCTATGCCCCAACAAAAAAAAAGGGGGGGGGGGTGGTAAAACGTGACGAAACGTGAAATATAAGGTCCTTACGAAAAACGTGACAAGGGGGGGGGGGGGGTTATAAAAAGTCATTTTTTGCGTGACGTGATTAATGGACGTTCCCATACTGCAAAACTCATTCAGGGCTGGTGCCGAGAAAACTTGACCGACTTTTTGGACAAGAATGAATGGCCTCCCAGATCACCAGATCTGAATCCCTTGGATTATTTCGTTTGGTCATACATGCTGGCGAAGGTAAATGATCACAGGGCGTCTAATATGAACCAATTCAAAATCGTAATCAAACCAATTTGGGACGAAATGCCGAAGGAAGTCTTGCGTGCCGCCTGTGACGGTTTCGAAAAACGTTTTGAGCTGGTCAAGAAGGTTAAAGACGGTGTTATTCCAAAACATATGCTATAGTTGATCAGTATTATTTTGCAATATAATGGGAAAAGTTATAAATAAAATCTGGGTTATCGATTTGAAATAAATAGAGTTTTATTTTGTATGAGATTATATTGCACACGGTGTATATGTCATAGTACTCAAATTTGAGTAATTGTATTCAAAGTTTATGGTGGGTAAATTCAACCTTATGCAATAAAACTTGTGAAAACCAAACAATGAGCACTTTTCCGCACGGATAGTTAGCAAATGTAGCAACATTCAAAATAAAGTGGCTCTCTCGTGATGATAGAATAAATATATTATCTTAACTGACTAGAAAACGACTTAGTTTTCTTAAAAGTGGAGTTCCGTTAATTAGAGTAGCTATAGGGTTACTCATTTTTGATTAACTAAATCACTTCTCAAACTTAGAGTAAACATTACTAAGTTTCTAATTTTAGCTGATTAAACAATCTGAGTAAAAGCTACTCATTTCCATTAAAACTCGCTGCGCCAGCCGAAGTGTTTTAAGTTCTTAAATCAAGAAAAAAAATACAAATTGATTCAATTCGTTAAACGATGCAGCCAGTTTCGTCACTGCTCCAGAACTGTGATTTATGATTTTGTGTAAAACACAATAAACAAAATCCATCACCATGCGCAGACGAGTTGCCGCAACAATGCCGAAAACTATAAAGGATTTAAAAAGCATATCGATGGTATGGATTGAGTTCAGCATTTCGACTGAAAAAAAATTGTTGTTTACAACATACATTCGTCCCATCTTGAAAACTTTTGATCGACTGAACCTTGGACTGAAACACGTTTTTCGCTCTGGACATCTTTATTATATCTACTCAATTTTTATAAGTAAGGTGCTTTTACAATCAGAGTAGCATTTACTCAGTTTCCTTATCTCAAGTAACTCATTCCTTGACATTTAACATGGAAATACGGAACTGGGTGAAAGTTACTCTATTTAGAGTATATCTGAACGAGCGTGTCTGTTTTGGAACAGTCCCGTTTCTTTTCTTCAACTTTTGAGTAGAATCGTATACCATCTCTTTTTCTCTCACGGAAAAGTTACTGAATATTTGGAGAAAGTGAATCTACTCAATTTTATGAGTAGATCCAGTTTTTACGAAAATTGAGTAACATTTCCGTGAAAGAAAACGAGATGGTATTAAATTTTACTCTAAAATTGAGTACAATTTAACAGGAGAGAAGATAATTTATATGGCTATAATGTATTGTGGATTGCGCACCGATGACTCGCATCAGAACATCAGCACAAACCATTTTCAGCATACATTGGTTCGTTTCGTAGCTACAATTTCTGTTCAGCAGGTGTACACGCTTTTTCCAAAACACCCAAAATTGAGTACATTGGAATCAAGTCAGTCAAAGGTATACCTACTCAAAAGGTAGTAGAGATAGTTTTGAGTAGAACAACAGAAAATGAAATGTACTGAACAGTTTAAATTACGTAAATTTAAGTAAACGCGTTACAGTTTTTTTATTCGGTAGAAATCGATGTGCTTTGTTCGTTCATTTTTACTCTATGTCTGAGTAATATGTGAATCGGCTTGAGTAATCAAAACTTTAATTTAGGTTAAACTTAATTGCAGTATGATGGCTTCCACGAATCTTGCACACAATATGTAGTTCATGATATGAAATGTTGCACGCAATTTCTCTTGCATGAAAAACCTACAGTGATAGTCTGATTTTATAAGCTTTCAATATTGAGAAGTATTTGCAAAACAAAATGTTTGGGAGTATGTACGTAAAAAAAACATTAATATTAAACAAAAATTTCGTTCGTTGAATTTTTTAAAATAAAAAAACTGTAACATTTCAACTGTAATAAATCCCTTTAATATACATGAGAATAAGCTTGTCTGTTTCGCCTGCGATTAATAGAGTTCTTCCGTGTCCAGTGTTTGACTTGAAGAGAACATCACAGTTGATCTAGTATTTATACTAGATGTGTTTATGTCTGTATGTGCGTCTTTTTGTATATACTATTGTTAACAGAGTAGTCAAAGGAGGTCACTTATAATTTATAAAGTGTAAGTGTTATAAGTGTTTATAAGTGTTCATAAGTGTTGTTCCAGTTTGTCCCTATTTTCAAGTATTCTTAGGTTTTCATCTCCATCCTAAGAGAAGAATCATATAAACTACACGGTGTTCAGTAAGTTCGGATACACTTTCAAAATTTGTTAAAAAAATGAAAACATGTTTTTTTATTTTTTGGATTTATGTTATTGAAAGCTATGTTTACAAGGAACGTTTACAACATTTCTCTTCGAATGACCCCCCCTTTGTACTCCTTAACGAGCTTCAAACGTTTCTCGAACGCGTCGCAGGCGGCACGCACGGACTGCATGGGCATTTCGTCCCAGATTTTGAGAATTACCGTCTTGAAATGATCCAAAGTGCTGACCTTGTATTCGTTCAGCTTCGCCATCATATAGGACCAAACAAAAAAGTCGAGAGGATTCAAGTCCGGGGAGCTGGGAGGCCACAAAGTTTTGTCCAGAAAGTCGGTTAAATTGTCCCGACACCAGGCTTGAACCACATTTGCCGTATGGGCTGGTGCACCGTCCTGCTGGAACACGTAGTGCTCATCGCCGTAGAGGCTTCGGAGACTGGGGGCAACAACCTTTTCCAAAACCTCAGTTTTGTAGTACGCCGCGTTGATTTTGACGTTTTTTTCAATAAACACCAAGGGTAGCTTACCACGTTTGCATACTGCCCCCAAACCATCACCGACGCGGCACTTTGGAACCGAGGGATGTTTATATTGGATTCAGGAATGCTGTCCCTCGATGGCGCCCACACCCGGTCATTTTGCACATTGTGTGGCTGCTGCAGCACGAACAGTTTCTCGTCCGAAAAACAAACTCCTGACCAGCGTGCCGAGAGAGGATCCTCTTAGCTCGATCCAACCGCTTTTTGCTGGTAGCCTCCGAAACGCCATGGACCTTACGTTTTTTGTAAGGCCTGAAACCAAGGTCCTTGGTGAGTATGGTGTGAGCGGTTCCAATGGAAACGTTGAGATCTGCAGCCGTTTTCCGGATTGAGCGGTTCTTTTTGCGCCGAATTCGCTCCCTCACGATCTTGATGACCCGTGGCGTCCTCCCTGAACGCGGCCGACCGGATCTCGCACGGTCATTGGTCGAGGACGACTCCCGGTATCGCCTGATGGTCGTGTAGACAAAGTTCCGCTTGACCCCATGCGATTTCAGCAGCCGGAATATATCGCCGGGTCGCTCACCGTTCAAAAAACGCTTAATTACGAAGTCCCGATACTCTTTCATCGCGCGTAACAAACGAACAACAACTAACAGAATGTCAACACCGCGCACATTCGGTAGCGTATGAATGAAGCTAAAGCTGACACCAATACCAATGCAGAATATGTACATGGCGCATACCTACGCAATGATGAAAACTTGTATTCGAACTTATTGAACACCGTGTATAATTGAACCCTTTTATGGTGGTCTTACAAACTGATGAGAACATCCGAGTCTTGCTACTTCATCAGCTCTGTAGTTTCCATCAATTCCAAAGTGTACAGAACCAATTAATTTGATTACGACAAGACAAATTCTGGAGTGATTGAACACATTCCCAAACGTGCTTGGAGGTGCCTTATGTTGATCTTCAAGCATTCAGACAGAGCTGCTTGACTATCCGACATAATACATACATTTAAATATCTATAGTTTCAGCGTAAACATATAACAAAACGTAACAGAATGTTACTTTAATTTCAGCTTAGAATACAATTGACCAGCTTCCACTTGTTTGTTCATTTTTGAACCATCTGTATAAAAAACAATCGATCCTTGACGGAGGTTTGTATTACCTCTTTCCCACAAATCACGTCCAGGATTATTAACTTGATATAAACAGTCAAAGTTATATTTTTTTCTCCATCTAATCCTCGTTGCTCATATCTAAAGATTTAAATCTAACAATTTTGAAGTCTAAGATGTGCTATTAGATCTCCAACGAAAAGCTTCATAATTCTTCTGATCCTTGGAGCGCCCTTTTCTGCATCCAATAGTTTGAATTGATGCAATTGGTGAAAAGCAGTGGCATAATATTTGGGAGTGCAACTTGTAGGTGGCGCTCAGTAGTGTGATAGTTGCAACAACCCAGCGTGTCACCCTTTTATAGATGGGACACACGATACCTTCCATCTAATTCTCCGGTAATCACTCTTCTCAGAGCTGCACCACCGTATTTTAATAGCTCACATGGGAGTTGGTGAACACAAGCAGCTTTGTTGTTTTTCAACCGACCAATTTCCTCCTAAACTTCCTGAAGGGTTGGGGTTGAGATCCTGTAATCTCCTGCGCGTATTCCTAGATTTATTATCGGGTCACTTTCGTTCGCTGTAACAGTGCCGTTCAGGTGATCTTCGAAATACTGCTTCCACCTTTCAATCACCTCACACTCTCCTGTGAGAAGGTTGCCATCCAGGTCTCTGCACGTATCAGCTTGTGGTACGTAGCCTTTGCGCGAGCTGTTCTACATCTTGTAGATTTTGCGTGTGTCGTTATCACGGTACAGTTTTTCCATAGATCACTGCACCGAATGTATTAACCTCACTTTTTTTGCATTGCACTGTATTGCTGACGCCATCGTGCAATGATCTATTGCTTCGCGGTCTCGTTCTTCCTTTTAGCGTTTTTTTTCTTCGAAGAATTGAATTTTGTCTGTTCCGTGCCTGTCTGTACCGTTCCACATTCGCTCTAGTCCGGTGTTGCAGCATTCTTGCCCGTGCTGCATTCCTCTCCTTTACTAACTCTAGGATTTTTTTTTCAAAAGGGCGAATCTAACAATGAGAGGCTCTCTTCTCTCTCGCTCTCTTTCTTTTATTACAGCGCCATTAAAAATCTTTCGAGGGATTCTTCAGTACAGATAGAAACACAACAGTGCTGGCTACCATACTCTACAAATAGTTGAATGAAAAACGTAACGCTGAATGGAATATGAATGAAAGAGAAAGTAATCAAAGAGAGTCTCTGAATTGCAGATCCGCCATAATGAAAAAAAAACCCTAGAACTGCTTGCATTCGCCATCAATCCAGTCATTTGTTTTGCGAAGTATGACAGTGCTACCAAATGGTAGTTCAAATATCTCTCCAATTAAAGTTTGCATTAAAAAAAATTTCGGATAGTGATAAAAAAAGCAAAGACAGTTAATTGCTTTTGATAAATTTCACATGGAAGGTAATTGTTTAAGCTTACTTGCAAAATATTGTGCGTGTAGGCATATTTTTAAATTCTTTTCGTTTTATTTATCAATTCCTCCTCAGTTTTCGCGACAAAATTGTTAGAGCAGATCCTACACTTCAGGTTGGCCCAGAAATTCTCGATGGGACGCAGCTGGGTGATATTGGACGGGTTTGCCGACTTGGGTATTACATCGATATTCAGCCGCTCCATCTCCTCCAACGATCGCTTCGAGTAGAGGGCTGACGCCAAATCCGGTCAGAACACCGCGTCTTCCCCCTTAAGGTATTTCTTGATGAACGACGCAACTTTCGGCAGGAATTTCGTAGTATAAATTTCCCCGTTCACGGCCAGTCCGGAGCGAAAGAAGAGCGGCTTTGACATCCCCTTCCCGCTGATTGTCAGCCACAGCAGCACCTTCTTGGGGACTTGGTTTGTGAAATGAACTTCGCCTCGGTGCTCACCTCCTTCGTGGAGGACGTAAAATACGAAGTGCCCTGCCAGTCGTTCCCTCGGTCTCGTCGTCCATCACCACCGCCACGTCGCGATGTGCAGGGAAAATCGAGTTGACCATCTTATTCAGCCGCTGCCGCTGCGTCATTGCCTGCAGCTCCGAAATCAGTGGACGCGACTTCCGCTTCCAGACATGTATGTTCATGTTAGGCAGGTACTTTTTCACTGTTTGGCTGGTTGAACCGACCTCCCGGTCAAGCGCCCCCCACGATGTAGCCACTTTTCCCTCGGTCTTCCGCTTCAGCATCCTTTGGAGCTTCTTGTCGCTCAGGGTTGTCGGTCGTCCAGAACCAGGCTTTCTTTCGATGCTCTGATTGTTGTCTAAGTGCCAAGATGTTGTAGATACCGGAACGGGCGTATCCGGCGTCCACAAAGTGCCGCACGATGTCCGTTTTCGACCATTTTCCGTTGCTTCACTGTTTTTGCCATCACGGTTAGAGTTCGACTGATAGAGCTGTCAAATTTTGTCAGCTGACTCTGCTGATTTGTCGGCTACTCTGATTGATGCTGCATGGGTAGTTTCGTCAGTGCGGGTAAAGGTAAACCCATGAAAAATCGGCAATTTTTCTCCATTTCTTTAAATGCAAATGTTAATTGATGGGTTTATAGAATTAGTTGCACAAAATATTTGTTACGTATAAACAGCATTTCTTTCTTTTATGATATATTATTTTTTACTTGAGAAAAATAGAACCAAGAATGAGTACAGTTTATTAACATCAGTTTATAAAAGCATACAAGTCTTAAAGATGTTATCTTTTAATATATGATACAGCATAGAGACTGGTATTTTATAAGAAACAGTAAAAATTTGTAATAACCCGAATCAAAAATTCTCATAGATTTACAAATGAATATATTGTAACAATACAATAGAATCTATAGTATGTACAATTAATAGTAGTGTTCGCAATGCTAAGATGACCATAGGAATTATTGATACCACAATAGAATCTAATGTAAATTGAGACATCGACAATAGAAAAGGGGGGTTGTTATGTATCTTAACTGTAGAAAAAATCATTATTTTCCAACAAATTTGAGTCATTTAGTATAAATTGTATTGTTTCTCAATTGTTGAAAATCAAAGCATGTATAGTGAATTGTAAATCTATTGTAATGACAGTTTGCATTTTTCATATATCTGATTCGTAAACAATAAGATTCATGGTCGGAAATAGATTTAAATGTTATTTTATATTATTGTATTGTAATTGTATGGTTATTTTTATCCGGGAACTCAGCACATTCATTAGTTCAAATAAAAACGTAAGCAAATTTCCTTATTGTATGTAAGCTTCATTATAGCCGTGAAATGTCTTACATTTTGTGTCTTAACTTTTTTTTATAAACCATCATTAATGCTAAAAAAACCGCTGTTCCAATAACAACTAAATTACTGGTATGCGAAGGAGAGAGGATATGCGAGGTCGAAGCGTAAGGCAGTCGAAGGATATGTTGACTGGACAAGGGTTCGTGGATTCGCCAGTTCCTTATCATGTGAAGACACGAGGCCGTAGTCTTCCGAGATCAATTGGCCCTGCTACAACAAACCATCACGTAGGCTATTGTCTAGGGGCAACCTGCTGAAGATTGTCCTGCAGGCAAAGGTAATCGTTGCATTGATGGTGGGTTCTTATCACATCACATAACATCATCACGTTAGGTTGGTCCTATGTAAATTCATCCAGAATTGTCACAAGTTATTTTCAATCTTGTCAATGGGGCCTTTAACAGATCATAAGGTGAAACTGGAGGGAGTTCTTTTTCCATATGATTTATCGGTTGTATTAATTATCACGTCACTATTTTTGAGACTAAAAATCACAAATAAAACCAAACAAACAACGTTGTAATTGCTAACCAATGGATGCTCCAGTCGAGCATACGATTCTTGGAAATTTCACGCTTGAAGTGCCAATAATATTTGAGGTCTGTACTCAGAAAACATCAAAGAGATAGGGACGTGACACTCGTTTGTTATTTATTTAAGGTAGAAAAACAGACAAACAGACATAACACTTACAGTTTTTTTTTATCGATCACGCATTTAACGGTCAATTGAAAGGTTTAAGGTTTGTTAGTTGGTAGTATCGTCCTGGCGCATATTCAATTCCCGTTAGTTTGGCGTTAGCACACTGCCACCATCTGTTTAGCTTTATCACCCATCACACAGTGCTCAACAGATGGCGATAGTGTTTTAGTGACGGTAATTTCTAGTGGAAAATGATCAATGTGTTATGTCTGATTGTCTTCATAGAAAGATGTGAATTATGTAGTAGTGTGTATCTAAAATGCTCTTTTTGGCAACATAGCTGGTACCATTTTATCATAAAACAAGTAAATATGGGTTACGTAAACTTAACGCGATTGTGCCTCATAAATAAGCGAACTAAAGGGTAGGCCCAAATAAGCGACGCAGTAAACAAAGACTGTATCTCCACTAGTTTGTCATTCTGTTTCTTATATTTTATTGTTTATGCGTACATATTCACATTTCGATTCTATCGCCTTTAGTTTTAATTACTGCCCTTAGTCTCTTCGGAAAGGCATTACAAGCGACACGCACCTGATTTTTGAGGATTTCCTCTTCTGTATGGTAGCTTGAATGTTTCAATACCCATTGCACAGGGGCAAAAATGGATCCAAAATCCCATTAATTTAGACTGCGCAGGGTAGGAGTCCTGACAAAAAACTTATCTTATGGGAAAAAATGCGGGGAATCCAATGGTGTTGGTTTTATTTAGGATTGACAACAGTAAGTGTCCCATTTTGCCCATTTCTCCCCTACTTTTGGATGCAAATTAGAATTATTACCCAAAAACTAAACTTGGTGCTACTATATTGAACCCAAATGCTCTGTATATTTGAAGAACAAGTTGAAAAACTGAAGAGAACAAATTTTACTTCGATCGGATGCCAGGAAGTGGTCCATTTTACCCGATTTTCCTTCATAAATTAATAATATCATTTAAATCATGATGTTTTGAAGATCGGCGGTGGTAACTTTGCTCTCACTTGCACTGTACTTATGTAAAAATGTAGGGAGAATCGATTGGTGTCAGTTTCCTTTATGGTTGACCACAGTAAATTGTCCATTTTACCCGAATTCCCTCATACCGGAATAATCTCATAAACTGACTCGAGGATGCGTTTGAGGTGAGCGTGAATCGACCAAAATATTTTATTTCATACTGTATTTTATTTATGAGATGGAAAATCTTCGATTGAATCTAATGTAAAAATGACAATCTTTAAAACCACATGATATGTCAGTTTTTCCCAAAAGTGAGATGAAGTAGGGTAAAATGGACCATTTTCTGAGGTCAGCCGTAAATGAAAGCATCATCATTCAAATTTCCGGGCATTTTTACATAAGTACTGTGCAAGTGAGAGCAATTACTAGCGCCGTTTGAAGATGACAGCATGATATATATGAGATTATTAAATTATGAGGAGAATCCGGATAGAATGGACAATTTACTGAGGTAAACCCCAAACGAAACTATCACCATTCGATTCTCCGGATATTATTACAAAAATAAATTGCAAGTGAGAGTAAAAGACGCGCATGGTATATGGGCTTTTTCAAGTATGAGGGGAAATCGGGTAAAACGGACAATTTTTTGTTGGCAACCCTAAACGAAACCATCATCATTCGATTCGTCGGAACATAAGTGCAGCGCAAATGAGATCAATATTACTAGCGCCGATCTTCAAAACAGCATGGTTTAAATGATATTATTAAATTATGAGGGAATATTGGGTAAAATGGACAGTTTACTATGGACAACCCTAAACAAAACCATCACCATTCGATTCAGCAGACAGTTTTACGAAAGAACAGTGCAAGTAAGAACAATATTACTGGCGCCAATCTTCAAGACAGCATGGTATATGAGGTTTTTCAAGAATGAGGGGAACGGGTAAAATGGACAGTTTACTGTGGTCAACCCTAAACAAAACTATCACCACTCTATTTTCCGGACATTTTTACAAAAGCGCAGAGCAAGTATGAGCAATATTACTAGCGCTGATCTTCAAAACAGCATGATTTAAATGATATTATTCAATTATGAGGAGAATTCAGGTAAAATAGACAATTTACTGTGGTCAACCCTAGACCAAACTATCACCATTCGAATTTCCTAACATTTTTACGTAAGAACAATGCAAGTAAGAGCAATATTACTAGCACAGATCTTCAAAACGACATGGTATATGAGGTTATCAAATTATGAGGGGAAATCGGGTAAAATGGACAATTTACTGTGGTCAACCCTGAACGAAACCATCACCACTTAATTTTCCGGACATTTTTATGTAAGAACAGTGCAAGTGAGAGCAATATTACTGGCGCCAATTTTCCGAACATCGGGTAAAATGGACCACTTCCTGACATCCGATCAAAGTAAAATTTGTTTTCTACAGTTCTTCAACTTGCCCTACTAATTTACAGTGCATTTGGGTTCAATATAGTAGCACCAAGTTTAGTTTTTGGGTAATAGTTCTAGTTTGCATCCAAAAGGAGGGGAAAAATGGGCAAAATGGGACACTTACTGTGATCAATCCTACACAGCTCGAAAAAGAAGTGTGAATTTCCGTTCAGTATCATGCACATAAATGGAGCGTCACAAAACATACATATTTAATTTATAAGTCGTGTAAAGTTTTGGGACATTCCATACATTATCGAAAATGTTGTATGCGAAAGCCCATCTTTGTTAGAACTATTTCATGCAAGTAGCTGCTTCGTGTGGAACGAAATACAATTTCACATGCTCTAATATTTACATTACAATGAAAATTCAGATTTTTTTTCTGTGTAAATGAAACCAACACCATTGGATTCCCCGCATTTTTTCCCATAAGATAATCTATTTTTCAGGACTCCTACCCTGCGCCGTCTAAATTAATGGGATTTTGGATCCATTTTTGCCCACTGTGCATTGGTTTGAGTTCGAAAGTGAGCTTCCATGATTCACCAAATAGAGAATTCCAGAGGATTTGCATCTGGCAAAGAAGCTGGCCATAATTCCTAAGGAATGAAGTCTGGCAAATTCTTGGTGCACCATGCTTGGGTAATCTCTCCTCCATGGGACAGCGTTGGAACACCCATTGGCAGCTACCGAACATCGTTGAAGTATGCTTCTTCAAATGCTATTCCAGGACCTACTAACGTAGTATGCTGCGTTGATTTTTACACCCATTATCAATAAAAAGCAGTTGTAGATGACCTTACGCAGAAATTGCTCCCCAAACCATGATCGAAAAATGATTTTGGAAGCGTTGAACTGCGCGAATTGAAGAAGTGATATCCTGAATACTCGCTGCATAGACCCTGTCATTTTGAGCGTTAAAATTTTGCTGCAATACGAAAATTTTCTGGCTTCCGAAAGTCCATCAATTTTTCTTTTCTTGTACGGCATCAATCTCAAATCCTCTTTGAGAACTGATCTGATAGTTTACTTGGAGACGTCCATATCCTGGGCCAGAAAGATTTTGGTGAATTCGCTCACGCACCGCCTTTGCAATCCGTTTGATACGTACACTGCGAGAACGAATTGGTTTTTTCTTTGGATCGATGATTCCGCCCATCTGGAACTGCAAAATCCGCTATCTGTTGAAATCCATATTTTTATTAGGTACTTCCTGTAGACGGAATCTAGCGAACACTAGTTTGTTGACATATTAATCATTCCATCTTTAATATGTTGGCAACAAGATGGCTCTTGTGATGGCTTGAAGAATTCCACACTGAAACAAAATGATGCGTCACTTATTTGGGCCAACCCTGTAGATAAAAAAAATCACGCAAGCCATAGTAACGAACTGAAGTATGGATTATAGCTCCTAACACCCACTCTCATTGTTCACTGATCAAGGGATAATTACCCAAACTGCAACATAGTTGATCAAATAATTACCCCAAAATCGAAGCACACAATATTTGAACATGACCACCGTGAGCGGCACTGTGGGAACTACTCAAATCATCTGAACTTGAAATCTTACCATCAACACAAAATTCTGTTTAGTCATCTGAAGTCAATGCAAAGGGGGGAAAAAAGTAATCGAATAAGTAATATGCAATGATGTCTCCTTTATATGCCGTCACATTTTTTGTTTTGAATAAATCTTACGACGATTGAAGAGCGTCACGGGAATCGCCACGGTTTGTGTGGGAAACATGCACAAGAACAGCAAGGATGACCCAATCAAACTCAAGTGATGTGGCAGACCAACCTGCGTTCCGAGATGGCTTGTCGGTGTGCATAAAAAGTGGCCATCAAGGAAGCTTGGGGATCTCCGGAGCGGAGATGATGCTCCCACAATTAAATGGGATTGTGACTTTATTTCGCTCGTTTTTTTTTGTCTCGTTCAAGGAGGAGTAGAACCAGAACGAGTTGATCCTCGATGGAGGTCCTGATGGAAATGTATTTTTTTGTATGTGAGTTGCTTCTGGTTAAAAAGAGGACCAGTGAAGGTAGAATATAAATCTGATTATAATAAACTAATGATCTGAAAGAGAAGGAATGCAGATTCGGACACATTGCTTTGATCATCAATTGAAGACTGGCGCTTGTCGAGTTTTTTTTTATGCTCAAGATGAAAACAATGCTGGGTGTATTTGTCATCGAAAATCCCTTTTTACCGTTCGCTTATCACTATAGTGAGGTAGTTGAAATACTCGGCCTTTCATTCATTCTTTTCGTCCAAACTGTGCAAAACGGAAGGCATCCATTAAAACTCGCTCTCGCTTTCGGAAATCCATATCCTTCGGAAAACAATATGAATATTGAATTTCCTTACCTACCAGGTTGCTTGCTTCCTTCCGTCCTGGCATTGCAGTCAGTTGGTCTGGCCTGGCTGGTACGAGACACAATGAATGCATTTTTGGCATATGCTCAATGAAAGCAGCCCCTTTTTTCACTCCACCTATACGCATTGTACACACATACTGCGTACCTACGTGAAAGGTGTACAAACAAGCTCTCACATAAGAAAAAAAAATCATTCGTGGCACGTTCCATTAGAGCCTGGATTTCTACCTTGAAACTCTAGATCATCCTCAAATTTGGGTTGGGGATCAACACCGAGGCAGCGGAGGTTTGAACTTGGTTGAAACCATACCGGAATGATTGTTGGCTAGCTGTCTCGCTCGCTGCCAGCAGGTGCAGAGATGGAACATGTAACGTGAGCTCGACCCATAACGTATGCTTTCATGGGGTTTATTAATACTGCTTACATTTCATTAAGAGTCTTCGATCGCTTTCTCGCTCAGAGTAGCACGCATTTTGGCTAGGAAGAACGATGTGATGAAACATGACACTTAACCTACCGTGTCAGCAGTTAATCTGCTTATAATGAGAAATAATGCAACATAAAATTCACCCCTAATGACACTTAATACAGCGATAATTCCACATTTCGATGGACGGAGCCGTTTGGGTTCAATATTGTGAGGCGAACGTTTGTAAGCTGACGTCAACTAGCAAACTTTTATGGTTTAGAGAAAACGGAAAACTACTTTAGCTAAAGTGCTCCGGGGTTACTAAGTTTAACACTGCATTTGTTTGTTTGTTTGTTCTATTTTTGTGATAAAATTTCTACAACACGAGTGTTTAAACTTACTTCTGGTATCTGAGACTATGTTTTCCATCGGTGGTCTGAAACTTTTTATTTTGTAGAATGTAAATCAAGAAACTATGTCACACGTTAATTGAGGTTAAAAAAAGTTTGAAAAAAAGCATCCTCATTTCAGCAATAATATAAATATATAAAAAATAAAAAGTGGGCAATTTGACTATATCATTAGATATATCAAACTTAATTTTATAAGTGGGAGTGACCCAGGCGTAGTGGTTTACATCCATACCTCTCCCGCCAATGTCACGAGTTCAAATCTCACCCCAGACGAGTTACGAAAATACCCTAAAGGTATTTGAATGATTACGATTTTGTAAGACAAAGGTATGTTTATAAATACACCGGAATATTAGGCTTCTAATTTTTCATCTTTCTCGGCATTTATAGGTTATTGCTCATCACAATAAGCTTATTGCCTGTTTTCAACTTATGATCTAAACGCACTTTTTCAACGACTGTAGCGCCTCTAGTATGATGATGTATGAGATGTACTACCATCCATTTTAGCACAGAAACTAAGTCCGACAGCTATGGGCTCTTCTTGATGGCTATGGGCTCTAGACCTGATCATGCTTTAATAACCCGCTGGTTATCCTCATCATAATCAGTCCACGGCGGATTGGAGGCAAGGGCCATCGGGAACGATTTATGGAGCTGCGTGGAGCAAGTTTGGACGGCTATCAATCTAGGTGATCGCACGCTATTTCGTTGCACCCTGTATATTGCGCCTGATCGAGTTCGGGATTATGATCTTATTGATACTCACTGCCGGTCTGTTTACTCAGTTATCGAGAGTGCGACTCCAGTTGATGAGACATTCGTTTTCGGTGACTTCAATTTGCCTGGCGTTTCGTGGAGGCCTTCCCATAGCGGATTACAGTATCCAGATCCTGACGATTCTACATTTCATGCAGGTGCTATTGATCTTCTAGACAACTATAGCGCAGCAATGCTTTCTCAAATCAACTATGTAGTCAACGAAAATAACCGCAGTTTAGACCTCTGCTTCGTGAGCACTCAAGACAAGGCTCCATTCATTTCCATGGATCCTTGTCCATGAATTAAACCAGTTCCGCTCTACCCTTCTCTGATTGTCGCTGTTGAAGACCAACTAGTTCGCAATTTTGTCGACTTTCCTGCTGCGGTTTTTTGCGACTTTCGTAAAGCTGCCCATCGTAGCATTATAAATGTATTATCTAATATGGATTGGAAGAACAATCTTGATCCTGAAGACGTTGAGGCTGCAGCGCAAACTTTTTCACATGTCTTGGCATATGTCATTGACAGACACATCCCGAAAAGACCTCATCGCAATGTTTTTCGCGCTCCCTGGCAAAGGAGCGAACTACGACGGTTGAAGTCAATCAAAACAGCAGCTATGAAAATATTTACGAAGTATAGCACGCTCCCTTTGAAACTTCACTATGTGCGGCTTAATCACATGTACGAACGAGTTATGTCGTTTTCGGTTATTGCCAGTGCGGAACTGGGTTCGCCCTAGTTCAGCCCTAACTGCTGTCAAAACGTTTTTTTATTCAATCGGGTCGGATCTGGATCCGCACTGGATCCGACCCAACATCGATGAGGTTCGCTCTCAACTTTTCGAGGTCCAACCTGGATTCCAACTTCGAGGTCCAACCTGGATTCACCAATACACAAACATGAACTGTCAAAATAAAAGGTTTATGTTTGTTTATTTTTATGTTTTGCACTAAAACCATCATACTGACTCGACTCTGGATCCGTTTTCGTTCGGTAATTACGAGTCAGAGTCAGACCTGACCCAGGTTTAAAACCGAAAACGACATTCGTCGCCATTGCTTTTTAGATTTTCAACGCGGCATTCAGCGGAAACTCAAACTGCACCCGAAGTTCTTCTTGAACTACGTGAACGAGCATCGTAGGGAGTCTGGCCTCCCATCGTCTATGAAATTCAATGGAGAAGATGCTGCCACTCCTCAAGCTATATGCCACCTGTTTTCCGACAAGTTTTCCAGTGTATGCACAGATGAGCTATTGAGTGACAACGATGTTACCCTGGCAACTAAGAATGCTCCATTAATCGGTCAAATGCTCGGTGCAATTGATGTCAACGTGGAAATGATATCCAAGGCCACGACTTCACTCAAGTCGTCCTTCAACCCTGGACCTGATGGTGTTCCATCCGCGTTTTGCATGTCCGTCTCCAGTGGCATATTTCCATCCTGCTGGAAGTTCGCGTATACGTTTCCTGTCCATAAAAGGGGAGGCAAAAGCCGTGTATAACTATCGAGGTATTACATCGTTGAGTGCTGTATCGAAGCTTTTCGAGCTAGTTATGAAACCGTTGCTCTCTCATTGCAAGCCATATTTGAGTGCTGATCAACATGGATTTACTTCTGGTCGCTCTACAACCACTAATCTGCAGTGCCTGACTTTGTATATTATCGAAAGCATGACTGATCGGGCTCAGACGGACGTTATATACACCGACCTATCTGCGGCATTCGACAAGTTGAATCATGCCATTGCGGTTGCTATACTCGACAGGCTTGGTGTAAGCGGTAATCTTCTGAGTTGGTGCCGCTCGTATATCACGGGTCGCCAACTAATGGTTGCCATAGGAGATTGCAGATCAGCTAGCTTCTCCGCCACTCAAGGAAGCCACCTGGGACCGTTGATTTTCATACTTTACTTCAATGACGTGCATCTGGTTATCGTAGGTCCTCTCTTATTGTATGCAGATAACCTCAAAATCTATGTACGAATCTGCTCGATTGATGGCTGCGACGTTCTTCAACGTCAGCTGAATGCGTTCGACAGCTGGTGCAATTTGAACCGAATAGTAGTGAACCCTGCCAAGTGCTCCACTACGACCTGCTTGGTTTGTCAATCGAACGCGTCGTACAGGTAAAAGACCTGAGTGTGATCTTAGATTCGCAGCTATCATTCAGGCAAAACATTACATATATTGTTGATAAGGCGTCTAGAACCTTAGGGTTCATATTCAGGATAGCTAAAAACTTCTCCGACATCTGTCTGAAATCATTTTATTGTTCCCTGGTACGATCGATACTCGAGTATTGTTCTGCGGTTTGGAACCCAAACTGCCATAACGGTACTGAGAGAATCGAATCAGTTCAACGTCACTTTCTTCGTTTTGCGCTTCGTAGACTACCTTGGAATGATCCATTTCGACTTCCCAGCTACGAACACCGTTGTCAACTGATCAACCTAGAGCTGCTCCAGACTAGAAGATACACAAGCAGAGCCTTGATCGTTGCCGGAATCCTGCAGGGTAGGACAGATTGCGAGGCTCTCCTTAGGTAAATCAACCGGTTTGTTCAACCTCGACCGCTTCGCAACAATCTCAGGTTAATGCTGCCTCTGCATCGAACAAACTAAGGAGTACACGGTGCGATTTCCAGACTTCAGAGAGTGTTCAACAGAGTGGCATCTGTCTTCGATTTTCATATCCCACGAGATGCGCTTCGTCGAAGGTTTTCTTCTATTTTTGCCGGCAGGAATAACGGACAATGAGATCAAGACTTACTATTTATTTATTTTTTTAATGTTTTTATATTATGACATTATATATTAACATATATACATTTTAATTAACTGTTGCCATGGTCACTATTTGCTGCTTGATGTTGATTTTATAACATCCGCTTTTATTTTTGCTGGCCTAATAGTTATTGCTCCTGAGTTATAAAAACAGGGATGACTTAATTAAAAGGGAGTAAACGACAAATAGGTATTAAATAAACAAAAAATAAAGTTTAAGTTAAACTCTAGTGACCACTCGATGGTTCGTTGTTTGGGAAATGTCTAAAATGGAACTCACTCTAGGCTTTGGCTGATCAACGTTCTTTCCACCCCTGTTCCAGTTCCTAGTAGTCACGAATACACAAATTAGGAAAAAAACTAAACTTTATTGATGAAGTTTGCAGAAGCAGATAATTTCTCATTTCCTCCAACTTTATTGCAATTAAATGTGACTACGAAAATAGTTTACATTATTTTTAATGCAGTGATCATCCAAATCAAACATTCTTCTACCGAGATCGGTTGGTTACTAGCTGAATGGCTATCTATTATATCCTCTCTGTAGAATTGTTTGTTTCATGTACCTACATACATATGCTACCTACTTCGTGATTGTCATTGTTATCAGAGATAATAGTGGAGATGCTCAAATGTTACAAACGTGTATAACAGTTATAATCTTTAAATGATTTACCTTATATCGAAGCATTGATAATGTGTGTTATTCAATGTATGTACGATTCATTAATCAGCAACCAAAACTAAATTAACGCATCGGTCAATAAGTCCCAGGCCTAACGACCAGATGGCGCCACTAAAAAAAATATCCATATGATTTTTCAAAAGTATCAACCTTCCAAAGATTACTGTAAAAATTTCATGACGTTCGGATTATTATTTATCGAATTAAAGTCGCCCCAAATCTCCCAGAAAGGGCTAAATTTGAAGAAAAATAAGGTGCTCTTCCACCAAGACAATGCACCGTGTCACAAGTCAATAAAAACAGCCGCAAAAAATGATTGAATTGGGTGTTGAATGGTTACGGCACCCACCATATTCTCCAGAACTGGTTCCCAGTGACTACTGGCTCTGCACAGAACTAAAAAAAAATGCTCCGTGGAAAGAGATTTGGCTCAGATGAGGAAGTGATTGCTGAAACTGAAGCCTATTTTGAAGGTATCGATAAATCGTTCTACACCGGTGGTATCGAAAAGCTAGAGAAACGTTGGAATGATTGTGTCACTCTAAAAGGATATTGATGAATAAAGACTGGACTCGGAAAAATTGAGACACACAAAAATGATCATCAAAAATTGATTTTAAAACTAACACTTTTAAAATTTTCAGGGATTAAATAACTATATAATAGTTATGTTTTGGTATAATTTATTTATTGAATTTCCTCCTGCAAGCTGAATGCTCGTACATCTCTCTTAACACTGTTCATGAGATCTTGGGCGAGGCTTTGTCCATCTTCCTTACCCAACTTCTTCTTCATTATCGCCCAAAACTTTTCGACCGGACGAAGTTTTGGTGTATTTGGCGGGTTTGCCTCCTTCGGGACCACATTAACGCCCTTCGCTTCGTACCAACCCATTACAGGCTTGGCGTAATGGCACGAAGCGAGATCCGGCCAGAACAGCGTGGGACCTCGGCGAAAGCGGAGGAAGGGCAGCAAGCGCTTCTGCAAGCATTCCTCTCGATAAATGTGCCCGTTTATGGTGCCGGTTGTAACGAACGGCTTGCTGTGCCGTCCGCACTCGCAGATCGCCTGCCACAACAAATACTTATTCGTGAATTTGTCCAACTTTCTCTTCCGGAACTTTTCCGGAACCTCCATGTGGGACGTACCGACAAAAAACTCGAGGCCGGGGATTTGTTTGGTGTCCGCCTTGATATATGTCTCGTCGTCTATGACGAGACAGCCTGGCTTGATCAGCCACTCGCGGTACAGCTTCCGCGCACGCAATTTGGCCACCGTGTTTTGCTTGTCAGTCCGATTTGGCGCCTTCCTGTCCTTAAAAACACGTAGCCCAGCCCGCTTCATGGTCTGCTGGACGAACCACTTCGACGAATTGACAATTTTGGCCACGTCTCGGGTGGAAAGGTTCGGGTTATTCTTAAAGTACTGCCTTATCTTCCGCGCCTTCTCTGGGTATTCCGTTTTCGGTTTTCGGCCGCTTCCAGCGCGCCGCTCGATGGTCTTTGTCTCCTGGAACATCTTCACAACGCGGGACACGGTGGAATGGTGGAATCGAAGCCTTTTGACGATCTATCCATCCATGAAAAGCCATTTACCTCGGAAACGGCCGTTCATGCGTAAGGGAATAAGGAGAATCGATTGTGGTTTGCAAGAAACAAATCAAGTTTGAACCGTTTTAATCTGCCGGTTGACGTAGACCATATCCGGAAACAATGAGGGGCTGACTGATAGAAGGTGCTTGTTGAGCTTCAGGACTCGTTCTAAAGTCGGAGGTGGAGCTGGAATTTGGAAGGGCCTCAGGAACAGATCGATCGATATCACACGCATACTTGCCTAGAGATGTAGCCGGAAGACCCTTCCAAACCTTCGTAAACAGGGCCGGGACGAGTTTGAAAGTTTATCAGAAAAATAAGGTAAGGTAATAAAAAAAAATTAAGTTAAGCAGTTAAACACAAGATGGCATTATAAAAGTTCATGCACTGTTCAGTCTACCCACAATTATCGAAGACTGCGTGATGTTCTGCAATAACAGGAAAGGAAATTAGCCGTTTGTTGATTTGGCGTCTGATTAATGGTTCACCAAAAATGTTTAAAAGGTTGTAAAAAATGTTGCTATTGTTCACATTAGGGTAACTTTCAGAGTAAGGGTGATTCGTTCCTCCGAACCCATCAACTCATGGGCCGAGACTTTCGGCTTTACAGCTCTTCCCAAGGAAGATGTGATCAGATATTGTTCGTCACCGACTAGGATTGTTATCAGACCATTGGGGTGAGAGACAACTACACACTAACTGACGATGACAAAGGGCACAGCACATTAGTGTATGTACAAATCTAAAAGTAAATTTCAGGAACGCCCATTAAGTGCGTATGCTTTCAGGGGTGAAAGAAGACTAGTTTTATAAATTTACTAATGTTACTGTAACTCCTGTTCAGGATCTCCCGGAACGATCATTTGGTGGTTCTGAGGTAAAAATGTTTTACTTCTTAATTACATGGGTAAAAATTAGGAAATGTTCGGTAAAAATAGAGATTTAGGTGTGAAAAATTTCGACACAATCTGTCAAGTGGGCATTGAGATGGCTTCCAAGCTACAGTTATGGGCGCGGTCGTGGAAACCCCAGGTCTCACAGTTGGATCGCAAAACAGTTGGGACGATCCAGCAGCGAGCTGGTAGGGGTAGAAAAGCGAAGACAACCGACCCCGTGAATGCAAGGAAGGTCAGGTTCGCCCAGCGGACAATGAAGTGGGCTGGACTTCATGTCTTCTAGTCTTCGAACCAACAAACAGAAAACCCGTGCTAGGACGCTGTACCGAAAGTGGCTAGTACAGGCAAAATGCATCCGGAGATGATCCACTGAAGTTCCGGAAGAAGAAGGTTGACGAATTTTCCAAGAAGTACTTGGTATGGCAGGTGATCTGTGAGTGTGCAAAATTCCGTAAGCCTGCACCATCAAAGGCTAAATATATAAAGAAGAATACCTCCTGAAACGTCAGCTGCCGTTCCTTCGATTCCACAAAGGTGACACTCTGTTTTGGTCTGATCTGGCATTGTGCATTGCGTGAAACCGTTGATGGAGTGGTACGAAGCCAACGGTGTTGGTTTTGTGCCAAATGAAGCAAATTCGCCAAACTCGCCAGATCCTCACCCAATTGAAAAACTCTGGGTGATCATGAAGGGCAAGCTCCAGAAAACAGAGAAGGTCTTCAAAAACGACAAGGATTGGAACCAAGCGTGGATGAAAGTTTGTTAGAAAGATGGCGCAAGTATTGTACAGAAATTGTTGGGTATCGTTGAAGAAACCAACATGCGGACACATAGATTATATGTGCTTATTTATTCACTTCAAAAATATCCGACTTTGAATGAATATTTGGTAATCACTTTTGTCTGTCTCATTTGTTTTCGAGTACAATCTTTACAGCACGCAATTTGAATTGAAGGGTTATCGTTAGTTAATTTACAATTATCGGAACAGTCTTTAGCTTGACGGATGCATTCGGAGTAAAAAATCCAAATGATCGCTTCTTCTTATACATCATCAAATCTATCGCATAGACCGAAATCAGATCAAATCAACTTGGCAACTTCCTCCGGTGACTTGTATTTGTTTTCCAATCTTTTCCTCTATGTATTGACAAAGTGTGCAAGACGTGAAATCTGCCCCGTCACTCTTCATGCTGACGAGTGACATTTGTTCAATATGTACCTCTGCTCAACATTAGAGTTCCTTCTGTTTCTGCATCCGTGTTTGTTTTATCTCATCTTTCCAGCGCACGCTTCCTCGGTCATAAGTAGTTCCATCTAATAAGCCAGGGGGATAAAAAAAGAACCAATAAAATCACCTCGTTTGCTGCTGGCCCAGTTTACCTGATGTTTGGTGGCCTGGAATAGCACGTGCCTCTTGGCTCATGCACGCCGATTGTATCTACACCTTATGGGCAATGCCGAATTCCAGCGAAAGCGAAACTATTGGCCACATGTCGTCGTTGTCGTCTTTGTCGTCGCCCTATCTTCATCGATTCGCTATTATTGTTATTGGTTGGAAGGTGTCCTTCCATCAAAAGGGAAAATTATCGACGTCCGGTCGTTAAACCGAAGACCGATCGGAGTTAGGTTTGGTTGATTGTTATTGTTTGGCTTCCGATGGGATTGAAATTGTGCAATAAAAATTATTCTTTACGACATGTCTTGCCAAACGTATGCCACGCGGTAAGAAAATGAAAGGAAAAGTCTTAGACGTCACATTAAACATTGACAATAGCTTCTGCAAGCAATATGGCGTTTTCAGAGGATTAGGTTCATGGCAGTTGTAATGCAATACTTGGTCATCGTAATTTGTTCATGATGTATAATAGAATCTTTAGATTTAATGTGGTTTGAACTTATTTGTCAAACGTATTGATAAATTTTGTTCGAATATTAAAATAAATGATAAATTTCTTAAAGTAAAAAGTGTTTTTTCAGACTAAGTATATTTTTAAATTACCGCATTCGATTACATAACATCCTACCCACTTACTGTATCTTACTACGATAACATATCACTTCAAATTCTATCAAGGATGCTTTAAAAATCTCAAAAACACTTTTGTTCAACCGAAAAGTAAAAAAAAATTGTTTCTGCTAAAATCAATCCCTTTTTCCCAACGCCCTATTTACAATTGAGAGTAACATTTCCCAAAAGAATATAAACATTACCCACTTCGAAAAGAAAATATATCACCCAAAAACGCGTGACAAACGCACAACCGGTGACAAAATAACAACGGAAGAAGCTCAGCATGGTTAATGGAATTTTGTGTCAAAACCATTAACGCACTTGGAAAAACAAATTTTCCAAACTGGCTCCCTGGCATAAAACGGCCCAGAAAATGTAATATGTAGAGGATAAAAATTGAGATTGAGTAAGT
Organism: Aedes japonicus; assembly: GCA_034211315.2. Taxonomy (NCBI): domain Eukaryota; kingdom Metazoa; phylum Arthropoda; class Insecta; order Diptera; family Culicidae; genus Aedes; species Aedes japonicus. Next base: position 22,149 of record JASCZW010000664.1, on the reverse strand, counting down.
GCCACAAAATTTATTGCAAGTTTAGTGCTCTTTAGCACAAACACACGGTAAACGGAAGCAGGATACATGATTTATAGATGAGTGCGGTTGATTCTTTTGAGTTCATCTGGAGGGTAGTGGATTGGATACGTTCTGATGGATAAACCGTAAAATTCCCAAAGCCGCATGATTGATAAATAGGACGCCCGAAGCCTAACTTACCTTATGGTGGATTATAAAGTCGGCGAAATTCGTGCTCAATTCAACCTTATGGTACGCGGTAAGCGAAGTATCTTTTGGCTTTCTCTATTTTGCTGAAGGATTCGAAAAGGTAGCACATTTTTTTTTCCTTTTGCTTTATTATTCATTTATAAACACCCGTCACAGCACGGCACCCGGTAATAAGGAGAATGACGTGTGCCAAAATCCGGCCAAATTGAAACATGTGGCATGCTCAGAGTTCCAGAAGTTCCAATTTCCAGTAGACCTTTTGTTGCTTCTTGATTCAGGTCCCGTTAAAACCCGCCCCCTGTTTAATCAACGAGGCAAGATCGATTCGGATGCACCTAATGCTGTCAGAAGCCCCGACGGCATTTGCTGGAACAATTGACCGATTGCCATGAGTCATGCAGTTTTCTTCACGTAAGCCAGCCAATCTAGATCGGAACGTGCTACTTTGGAAACAGATGAAAACAGTGTGCAACACACATCCTGGCGGAAGCGACAGAAGCGATATTAATCACCCATTAGGATGGTTCAGCACGTGCTAGGATGGATTGCATGCTGCAGCTAAGATGTGTAGCATGTGATACATCGCATTCGGTTCAGTTACTGAGTGGCAATCTGGTGAAATATGATCGTTCTTATTCCGTTCCAATGGGTTCGAAGCCTGCTGCTGTTCTGGTGCAGCTAGCGATAAGGTGATAAATGATGATGTTAAATTGTTGCATGTTTGCATCAAAATGTTGAAGCTTGTTTTGAAGGCTGACTAAAAGGAAATTGGTACACTCAAGAAGACCAGTAATTTGTGATTCAATAAATTTAAAACGACCATTTATGGTTGCATTACAGTACTTTTATTAAAACTTCAAAGTTACAGCATTAGATGGTTACATTTCTCTAGTTCGAACGAAATCTCGAACCTTCCTCTTAATGGAGCCCATCAGCGCCCACAGTGGAAATGGACACAAAATCAGCGCACTTATTCCTTTTTGCCCGCATTTATTGAATGTCCTTGAGTGCCTCGCCGCTTCGTCGAAGTCGCTGCTTTGTATTGCCCAGTATTTTTCGATTGGTCGAAATTCCAGGCGATTCGGAAGATTCTGTGGACGTGAGGACTCAATCGATCTTATAGGCAGCATATCACTTCAGAACCATCTTGGAGTAATGGCAGCTGACCAAATCGGGCCAAAAGATGACTTAGTCCCTAGTCTTGCGGAAATGCACGGGCATTCTTCGATTTAAACTTGGAATGTCATCGTCAAGCCCGTATTCAGGCCACAACTGTAAATCGCTTGCCAATTCATAGCCTTCAATTTAGTCGGCAAAGCTACTTAAAAGCTGCTGCGACTTTGACGTATGTTTCGTCATCAATCAAAGTGCAGCCCTTGTGTTTCGTCAAAACACGTTCGTACAAGAGCCTTGCACTCTTTTTTTGCCACGGAATTATGCTCCATGTGACGGTTCGGATGTTAACTAACTTTGTACGACTTGTGTCATTCCCAGGAAAAATGTTCCGCACCTTTTGAAAGTTAACGGCCTTCTGTTCAAATCTCGGCTTGAAAGACCGGGGTTGGTTTTAACGTTACTCAACACCTTGCTGCGCAGCTGACGATCCCTGGTTCCAGTTTTTTCGTTGGTTCGCTGATTCCTTTCCACAGTTGACAAACGGTTGTTTTCGGCATCTTCAGCACTTTAGTCAGAACCGGACCACTCCGGATTAACCAGGGGTTTGTGCACAATGTTTTTCTGCATTCGAGTTCCATTTGTCGTTATTTCTGAACGCGATCGACTACTTTGATCAAACTAGCACCAGTTGTTCTCTAAAGAAGTGTAAACAAACATCTGTGGTAGCGGTGCACGAGACAGCCATGTTTTTTCGCTTCTGTGAATTTCATGAGTTTGCGGCCTAGCAATGCCACATATACAGATTGAATACAGTTGTCACAGTAATAAAATAATGAAGAGTCTGTTCTAGAGAACCGTAAGATAGGAACATTATTAGTCCGAGCTATTGTAGTTGCGGTTTGATTTTCAATGGCTCTAAACCGTGTCCAATATATTCTCATACATTCTGTGGTCATTTACCTTCGCCAGCATGTATGACCATACAAAATAATCCAAGGAATTCAGATCTGGTGAACTGGGAGGCCATTCATTCTAGTCCAAAAAGTCGGTCAAATATTCTCGGCACCAGCCCTGAACAAGATTTGCAGTATGCGATGGCGCTCCGTCCTGCTGAAAGACACAGTGATTATCTCCAAACACCTCTTGTACATATGGCTTGACAACTTTCTCCAAAACTTCCGTTTGATAATATACGGCATTTACTTTAACGCCTTTTTCGATGAAAACCAGTGGTAATTTGCCTCTCTTACAAATTCTTCCCCAAACCATCACTGACGCAGCACTTTGGAACCGTGGAATATTCCTATCACTCTCTGGAACAGTTCTCGAAGAGAGAGCCCACAATCTGTCATTCTGGACATTGTGGGATTGTTGCAAGACGAATAACTTTTCGTCGGAAAAGATAAATTCTTCCCCACCGTGCCGCGACAAAAGCAGACTTGCTGTTTCGAGTCGTTGCTGCTAGGAAGGTACCGAAACTCCATGAACCTTACGTTTCTTGAAAACTTGGAATCCGAGGTCATTTTGCAGTATATTGTGCATTGACGTCTCAAATCATTCATATTTGCGGCCATTTTACTTACAGAGCGCTGTGATTTTCGTCTAATCCGTTCCCTGACCACTTTAACAATTCGTGCAGTCCGCACCGTACGAGTACGACCGGATCTCTTCCAGTCATCCAACGAGCAGGTGTCACGATACCTTTGGATGGTTCGATACACAAAATCCCGCTTTACTCCGAGGTTTTTCAAATTTCTGAAAATAGCGCCCGAGCGCTCACCTTTCAAAAAGTTTTCTATCACCACAGCACGAAACTCCTTCATCGCTGGTAAAAGATAAACACCGAATGAAAACAATCGGACATAACCTAAAAGCGTTTGAATAAACATAGAGCAGAACTACACCAACACATACGTGAAGCATGTTGAGTAGTTGCACGACACCAATGCAAGGAAAAAGTGTATGAGAACATATTGGACAGGGTGTATGTTAAATATTAATTATTGCGCAATGCTTGTTGTGAATTTGTTTACGTTTGTGATCCTTTTTTCAAACGTGTCACTCAAATTGGTTTTTCAAGTTGTGAACTTCACAGTTCAATTAGTTTGGCTGTAAATATTGTCATAATCCAAGCAACCAAAAGATCGGATTATACTTTAGATGAGAACTTAAAAGTTCTCCTTTAGTTGAAATTTAGTCTCATGGAACTTTTTGCTGAATAACAAGACATTTCACGTACAGGAAGAACTCAATTTTCTTTAAAGTTGGCAGTTTTCATTAACATCTAGAGCAACTTGAAAGTTGCTGAACTTCAAAAAATCTCTAACACAAAGTACAATTAGAGCTATGTCCATTTCGAATCCGGAAAAATAAAATCATCTGTATCTCGGTAACGGATTATCGTACAAATAAGTTTAATACATTAAAACAAAGTAAAATTAACTGTACTTTCAAGATGACAAAAATCTATACAAATCATTTCTCCTCGTTTCTAACAAAAATTTGCTTCCCATCAAACGCTGCACACCTCCGGAGCCAACTTCCATGGCACATTTGTTCCACATTTTGGTCATCTGAGTCGCGTCCTGAGCCGCGCCTTTTCTCTTTTTCTTAAGCTTCCGCTACATTATTGCTCGAAATCTCTCGATGGGCCGGAACTGTTGGCAGTTGGGTGGATTTATGTTTTTATCGATGAAATTTACGTTATTATCGCGGTACTACTGGATGTCTTTTCAGCTGTAGTGGCATCTCGCCCAATCTGGTCAAAACTTCACGGGACCTTTATGGGCTTCAATGAAAGGTAGTACGCGGTTTTTGAGGAATTCTTCCTTGTACAGCTTCGTGTCCATCGTCTTATTCGTCACGAACACTTTGGTCTTTGCTCAGCAGCTGCTTATCCCTTGCCAAACCATCAGTTTTTATGGCAAATTTGTCCATATAAGCAACCTTAAACTTCGCAGGAACATTTCCTCAAGCCGTTGCCATGTAGAATTTTTGGCATGGAAGCTGTCCGAAATCCATTTTGACGTAGGCTTACGCCGTATAATTTCCGAGTTCGAGTTTTGGTGACCAATCTTTGCTTCACCGTTCTGTTTGGTTGCTTTCTGGCTCGATAAGAACGATATCCTGCTCGCAAACTAATTCTTTGAACGGTTCTGCGAGCAGCAGTGTATTTTTGTGCGATTTGATTATCTTATGCCCAGGGAGTTGAGAAATTCGAGAAAAGAAAAATTCCTAGACCATACCAGAAATCGAACCCAGCCACCCCCAGCATGGTGTTGCTTCGTAGCCGCGCATGCACCGACTGAGCTAAGGGAGGACGAATTGTTGACATATAATAAAACCTCAAAGAAAATTTAGGCCCAAGGTTTCGACTGCATGATTCACATGAAGCTCAAGCAATTGAGCTTCCAGATCTACAATTTTCAACCAATTCCATGAGACATAGCTACTTCTCCTCGTGTTGAAAGTCACCCAAAGTCTTCCACATACAGAAACTTGAAAATGACCCTTCCTCTTCCAAGAGCTATAGACCAATCAGCCTTCTCTCAGCATTATCTAAACTGTTTGAGAAAGCGACCTACCGTCAGCTTCTCTCATCTGCCGACGAGCTCAACATCCAATCTGTTCACCTAGGATATATCCCCGCTTCCTGAGAATGGATCTCTGGATCCGCAATCGTCCAGAATGGTAAGGTAAAAAGAGCACTAACTGCAGAATTGAAGCGAATGTCCTGTCAGACTACTTCACTGTATGGAAGATCTGTATCAAAACAGCGAAGACCTAGGTCATCCTCTTCCCACACTTCAATTCTCCTTAAAGGGAAACACTCCCTCCCACAACAAAGTGCATCCCTGAAAAATCGTTGTATAAAATTACCTATTTTGCCGATCCTTTTCAAACTTTCAAAAAATAAAATATCATTCAACTTCAATACCATAATCGTAGGCTAGCACCATACGCTTAACTCCACTCAATAGGTTCTGTACAACATCTGGTTGCAACTTCTTCTGTACGGAAACCTACTTTTTCATGTCTTCCACAGATTTGACCTCCTTTGGATGCTTTCGTAGTGCCTGCTTCATAATAGCTCAGTGCTTTTCGATGGGCCTTAGTTCCAGTGCGTTGGGAGAGGTTCCTGTCTTTGGGTACGACAGTGCCCCGTTGGCTTCGTATAACTCCTGGACAACATCCGGCCAGAAGCTCGTAGGGCCCTCGTGTTGCTTCAACAGAAGAAGCAGAAGCTTCTGTAGACACTTCTTGAGGTAGATCTCCTCGTTTACGGTCCCGGTAGTCACGAGCAGCGCACTCCGTTTGCCACTGGCAAACTTTGGAAGCTTCTGCTTCCTTAATTCTTCCGGAACATCAAACTTGTGCTGGGTGGTGAACAACAGTAGCCCCGGAAGCTGCCGGAGGTTCGCTCAAACGCTCTCACAAAACGGTTGTGATCCTGATCACCAATATAACATTCATTCTGACCGCCTTTCTCCTACCTTTCGATATACAGAGTTTCGTAGTAACGTTAAATCTCACGACTCACCGTTGACTGCATGATTCCGATGTCCGGATGGAAGAGTTGTGGATTTTCCATGTGCTTGCGCAAAATCAATTCGTGACGATGCTTTTCTGGTGTCGCATTCTTTTTCCAACTTTCGTAACACTGACAGCGATAAAAATATAAAAAAAACACTGTCTACTACTTCTACTCAAATTTTCAAGAAAAATACCCAATGGGTAATTTTCTATAGCATTTTTTTCCGTGATGTAATTTGATGTGGGACACCCTTTAGACTTGTTCCACCCGAGGATTGTAAAATAAGCCTGAACAACACAACGGTGGGATGAACCAATTCAGCTCTAGTTCAGCAGTCTACTTTAGCGTTTTCCTAAACAGTAAGCCTATTTTCAGGGAGCAGATTGACAAAACTGGCACAAAGTGTCACGTTCGGCTGAAGCTACTGTACCCATTGATCAACAGAAGGTCTTCATTTCCGTCACCAAGATGGCTGTAGTGGCAATCTAGCGCAAGTGCCAACTTAGCGCGAGTGCAGTGGTCACCCTTGATGTGAGAAATGCGTTCAATAGCACCAGTTGGGTGGCTATCGCCAACTCGCACCAACGCCTTCAGGTTACTGGGTACCTGTACAAGACCTTAAGCCCTTAACCTTAACCCTTACCCTTAAGCCCCGGCCCTTCCCGGAACCACCTTTCGGTATAACTTCGAATAGGGGGCTCTTGTGCTTGTTCAGCACCCACTATGTCTAACTACTTAGGGCTTTAGTAGTTAGGTGGTCCCGACGAGACGAGCCTTCGTCCAGACACTTTTGCATCACCACCCTGAACATTTCGGGATCCAGCAAGATAGCCGTCTTGATGGCCAGGTTCGGGATACCATCAGGTCCCGGCGTTTTGTTCACCTTTAGCGACTTTGCTATCGCAATGAGTTCATCATTCGTCACCGTCACCTCGTCGCCGGCCCCCGTTGTGCTATGAGTCCGGTGCTATGGAACACGATGTATGACGAGGCACTACGGCTTGAGTCATCACCCTAGAGATATGTGGTGAATCCATTGAAGAGGTTGAGCTAACGGCCTCGCACTACATTGGCATTGTGGAGAAATGGATGAGTTCCAGGCAATGGAGCTAGCCCACCATAAGATTGAGTCACGGTGGTGAGTAATCGGAAATTGGAGCAACATGCGACGATCACTGCAGGTAACTGCACAATCGAATCAAAGAGGTTCTTGAGGTATCTGTCCTTTGTCAGCCACGTCGATTACGCTTGCAAGAAAGCCTCAATGGCTATATCGGCATTATCCCGTATGATGTCGAATAGCTCGGCGGTGCAAGGGAGCAAGCGTAAACTCCTGGCCAGTGTCGCCCTGTCCATACTTAGGTACGGTGGGCCGGCATGGATTACCGCCTTGAGTACCGTCTCAGGCTTATGTGCCTGAAAGTGGTTAATGCATACCGAACGGTATCACGCGACGCGGTCTGCGTCCTAGCGGGGATGATACAAATAGGCATGGTCATACAAAAAGACGTAGAGTGCTTCGAACAACGTGGAACATGAGGTATTCGGAAGACCACTATAGGCGCATCCATGATTATGTGGCAAAGGGGATGGACCAACTCCACCAAAGGTCGGTGGACCCACTGACTAATCCCGCGATTAACCGGGTGGGTCGGTAGGTGACCCGGTGAAGTGAACTTCCATTTAACGCAGATATTGTCTGGCCACGGCTATTTTAGACAATATCTGTACAAATATGGGCATGCACTGTCCTCCGCATGCACCGAGTAAATAAGCGGCAGTTGATTAAACCACGGAGCATATGTTCTTCGCATGTCCTCGCTTCGATGGCGCGAGATCCGGCATGATTGCCGCAAGCAGTCACGACACGACTCCGGATAATTTGGTCCAGAGGATGTGCCAAGACCAAGACATCTGGGACGCGGTATTCGTAGCAGCCTCCCAGATCGTCCTTGATCTCCAACAAAAACCTATGGTGTTTAACAAGCACAAGAACCCCCTTCCCGAAGTAATACCGTAAGGTGGTTCTGGGAAGGGTCCATGGATTAAGGCACGGGTGAGTTTTAGTGGGTCAAGAAGTTAGCACCCTCATAAAAAAAAGATTTACATTATCCCTGACAAACAAGCTTGCTGTCTACAAACAAATCATGCTCCCAGTCATTGACTACGGCATGCCAGTCTAGGCGAGTTGCGCAAAAAGACATCACCTGACGCTTCAGCAGGTGCAAAATAAGTTTCTTAGAATGATCCCAAACTGAGGATAAGAACATTTAAGGTCCACCGTCTGGCAAGGACAAAAACACTTGAGGACTTCTACTAAAGAATGTGCACACCAAAAAGTAGTCAACGGGAATTTAGTGGTATTAAATGGAAAATATGAGAAAATCAAAAGTGAATAATTTATTTAAGAATTCATAAAAATACAAATATAAAACATATACAGTTAAGTCAATTTGACCTGTTATATCCAAATGCCCGCACTTTTCGTTTGACACCTTCCATCAGTTTTTGCACAGTGTCATCCGTCACCAATTTTGCAGCTTTCTGCCAGTTACGCCTGAAGCTTTTCTCATAAATTGCTACGCTATTCGTTTTTCGAAGATTCCTCTTGACCAGAGCCCAATACTTTTCGATCGGACGGAGTTCTGGCGAATTTGGCGGATTGCAATAATTTGGGACAATATTTACACCATTAGCAATGTACCAATCCTTAGCCAGTTTTCCATAGTGGCAAGATGCCAGGTCAGGCCAGAACAGCACCGAACCGTTGTGTTCCCGAATGAACGGCAACAGTCGTTTATTCAGACACTCTTTTACGTAAATTTGTCCATTTAGAGTGCCAGTCGTGATGAAGATGTCGCTTCTGAGACCGCATCCACATATTGCCTGCCATACGAGGTATTTTTTTGGGAACTTCGACAATTTTTTAAATCTTAAAACGATCAGCAACATTTCCTCTTTGCAACGAGGTATAAAACTGTAGTCCCGGTATCTGCTTAAATTCAGCTTTGCAATATGTTTCGTCGTCCAATATTATGCAGTCGTATTCCTTCAGCATAGTGTCATATAATTTTCTCGATCGAGATTTTGCGCTCTTGTTCTGCTGTCGTTACGATTTGGAGCAACACCTACTTTGAATGATTTCAAGCCTGCACTTTTCTTCACTTTCTGGACGAACGATGGAGACATTTTCACTTTTTTCGCCACATCACGAACGGAGATATTCGGTTTCTTCTTAAATTCTTTAATCACTTTCTTCCTCTCCGCGACGAAACGAGAATCATGGTTACCTCCGGAATCGACTTTTCTCTTTAAAGTTAAGCGCTGCTGAAAGTTTTTTAGCACTTTAGTAACCGTCGATTTTGCGATTTTTAATGACTTGGCAATATCGCCGTGCGACATATCTGGATTTTTCACTCTTTTGTGCAAAATTGCTTCGCGCACGCGTTCTTGATTCGACGCCATTTACTGAATAAAGGTTACTGTAGCCAAACGACGTCTTCATCATAGCACACATACATTAATATTCATGTAGTAGTGATCGGATTAGCAAAGCGTAAACGGAGAAGACTGCATTAGGGCATTTCCGACGACTACTTTTTGGTGTGCACATTCTTTATAGCGATTCTATCAATTGATACAGGGCACGTTTTTAATCATCGCATCGGACCAGGACCTGGCAATACGAGAGCTAGTACCACACCCCTAGTATTTTCAAAGTGTTAGTAGTTAAGTAGGATCAAGTTAATTCATTAAGTCTAAACATGCCAAAGGCAAACATGTTAAAAACAAAAATATGACACACAAATCATAAAACCCAACAAAAATATCTAAACAATAAGAAGATGAAGAACCCTAACGGCGAACCACTTTAAAATTAAAAAAAAGGTTAAGTTAAACAAATTGTTATAAATAATGACATAAATTAAATAACCACAATACAAATTTTAATCTAAAGAGTATTAAACCAGAACATATTTAAACAAATATAAGTAAAATTAGTCGTTTTCTATCCATGATAACACTTTATGTTTTTTAAACAAACTTTCAATAGCTATTCGAGTACTATTGATGTTCGTCTAAGGAACCTCTTGAATAAAAACTTCCCCAGATAAATTTCGGCCCAAGCTAGCAAAACTAAACTCAACAACAACAATCACTGAAATTTACAGCTATAACAGCTATGTGCCGGAAATTTGTATGTGTTCAAAATGTATCCTTAACCCTCCTGGTATGAATTAACATTTCCAATAAAGGATACACGAACATGTGCTGCCTCGTTCATCTCACCCGTGCTCGGTGGTAGGATTCTTACAAATGGTAATTGCCAACAAGGTTTATGATTATTTTGGAACGGAAAACTGTTGAGTTCGGAAATGAACAGACGATAAAAAAAACCGCACGAGTCCTGTAGGTTTGAAAGCACCGTGAAGTGAATAGGAATAAAATTAAATAATTATTTTTATGGGCCACCGCCTACTTTCTCCAGCCGATCAGATCCTGACCTACGTGATGAACACAGCGGGATGTCGCGGCTGCTAGATCTCATGGCCCAAGTGGAACGCAGAGGCGTTCAAGTTAGGAAGCTACGCATCCTTAATATTTCTAGCTTCTGCTGCTGTTTTCGGGATCAGCGGTAGGCCTACTGCGTTAGAAAGGGTATGTTTTATGGGCTCTTAGCGGAGAAATTATTGAACACAGACTTCACGCCATTCACTTTTCTTTTTGTTCTTCCATTCTTCGCACAAAAGGATTCGTGGCTGTGGCTGTGCGTGGAGAAATTTTCATTATAACTTATGAAAATGGAATAGCGTTTTCTGGAGAAGAAGGATCAAGATCGTAATCATTAGTGGTTTGGGATGTTGGAAAGCTGTGCGATGAATTTTACAGCTGTTTTGTATCATGTCGGTTGAAATTGTTACGAGCCAAGAATTTATTGCGTTTTTAACCTTGTGAAACGAAACGTAAAAAACAGTTGGCAAGTTGCGATGAAGATGAGGCGTGTGGTCGATCGTAACAATCTATTATTAATGGGTTGGAAGTGAATGCAAAGACATTTATTAGAAATGAAAGATGCTATCATTTGTAAGAAACGTGTTGCAGGACATCGGTTAAAGACAATCAACACTTACTAGCAGAATTCCCAGTGGTTTTTCTAGCAAGCTGAAATATCTGGTTATTTGAAAATAATGCCCTCTGATATTATTCACCGCTCATGTTTGACCGGACATCTGTTTGAAACGGAATCATATATTTGAGCATGCGGTCAAACCTGTTGATTCCAAGACTCCACACGACATGACATTCCGCGCTGCTCAAAATATTCTGCAATGTTTAATTCATGTCAGCGGCCATCGAGAGAAATCGAAGCAAAAACAAAGTTTTGCTCGATCCTGCTCCAATTATTCATGCAATCTACAACGCGCGCGGTAGAATAATTTCTAGCGATAGAATCTTCCGCATCATGTGGTTGGTACCAAAGAACACCGGTTTGCACAAAAAAACTAAAGACCAGTATCATCAAGTGCAAGCACGTGTCCAGCAGATCATTACAATTGCGTTTAATGTCGATGCAATTGCCGGTATCGCTGACGATCGGTCTCCTGAATTATGTATTTATTGATCGATGGATGGCCGAACGGCATCAGCCGAGCAGAAATGAAAGCCAAGACGCCCAGCAATGGCGGAGCGGTGTGGCAGCATCCTTCGTCATCGTGGTGAGGATCGATATTGAAAGTTGTCATCTTCGTCGTTCGATAATGGCTCCTGGTTGCGTTTGCATGGTCAAGAACCTATAGGAAGTATGTACATGATAATGACTCTCGCGGTGCAAGGTGCATCGTGGAGAAAAATGTGTTCTTTCAGGAACAGCTCCCGACTAAAAATTGCTTATGACGGGTGTTGCTCAGGCTGCTACCGCTCTGATGAACGTGCACACACACACGTGCATTACGCCCGAGCAGGTGCTGCGGAGATGCTGGAAAGGCTTGTTCTTTTTTCTGCGCATGATATGTCTAATTATCGGTATGCATTCGGAGTTGCGATGAAAAGTGAATTTCATGGCAGAATTTATCCTGTGTTCGTTTGTTTGATCGAGTTATATAGTGAAAGTGTTTCTGATCCAATTGTTGGCCTGTTAAGACTAACTAACTAACACATTGCCTCTTTTTTATCAAACGGATCCTAACAGAATTTATTTTGTGTGCTACCTAAGGAATGTATCGAAAATAAGCTATCCACGTACCCAGATCTATGTTGAATAGTAGGCATGAGAGTCCGTCACCTTGTCACAGTCCCCGATGAGATTCGAAACCCGAAACCCTTACGCAGTTTTGCACGCCGTCCATCGTTGCTTTGATTAGTCTGGCTTCCCAGGAAAGCCGTTTTCGTCCATAATTTTTCATAGCTCTGTGCGGTCGATACTGTCGTATGCTGCTTTGAAGTCGATGAACAGGTTTGGACCTGGTATTCATGGCATTTCTGGAGGATTTGCCTTACGGTGAAGATCTGGTCCGTTGTCGATCGACCGTCAACGAAGCCGGCTTAATAACTTCCCACGAACTCATTCGTTTTAGGTGACAGACGACGGAATATGATCTGGGATAGCACTTTATAGGCGACATTATGAATTGTGATCGCTCTGAACTTCTCACATTCCAAATGATCGCCTTTTTTATGCATGGGGCAGATAACCCCTTTCTTCCACTCCTCCGGTAGCTGTTCGGTTTCCCAGATCCTGGCTATCATCCGTTGCAACACCCAAAAGTTGAAATTGTAGCAAAAAATGCAATTGCAGTTTTTTCAATCATATCTTGAGAAATCCGCATGATTCTGATATGGCAATTTTGCCCACATGATCCACAAAGCTTTTTATGGTATAAACAAAGCCATGCAAGTGTGTGCAAGCGGTTATCGCTGTGTGCTTAGTGTCTCGACAATCGCAGCAACCGTTGGGTTTATGTTCAACCGTCTACAACTTCTCAATATGGGTGAGACTATCACACAGAACGCCGCTACGCCATTTACCACTGTTGCTATTCCGCTGTCAAGTGTTCTATTTTCATATTCACTCGTCATCACACTCCCATCTCCCCCTCATCAAGTCCCCAAGCGTTTTATGAAATTAACAGAAGCCATGTAAGTGTGTGCGACCAACATTTGCTGCATTGTTGTAACGTTGAGTGCCTCGACAGCTGAAACAACTGTAGGGCTTTTATTCCGATCTCCTCAACTTGTTATGGTGGCTGAATTGTTACAATGAAGAGCCGTCAAGCTGACGGCCGCGGATCGAATCTCAGTTGCTGATCGAGATCTTTTTTTTGGTGAGTTCTTGAATTTACTATTACTAACACACAGCACAACCTCACGCACACATTGAATTTTTCTAAGCGAACTGATGTGTTGCTTTTTTTGCCCACGACCAATGTTGCATATTTTCTCCAAGTTGCGATTCATTACGAGAAATGAAACCAAATCATGCGAAATGGCATTACAATCTTGCTTTTTTATTTTGGGTGAAGCAGGTGGCCAACCCCAGCAAACACAGGATCGTATATGATAGCAGATAAGAGTGAAAATTGGAGGCGATATACGTACATTTTACATGAAGTCTAATGGACGCATGTACGTATATCGCCTCCACTTTGTACTTATATCCGCTATCATATACGATTTTGTGTTTGCTGGGACTTTTCTGCGCCAATCTTGATGAGATCAGCTGCGATAACATCTTTACCAGCTGCTTTGTTGGTTTTGAGCTGGTAGATGGCATCCTTAACTTCCCTCAGAGTGGGAGTTGGATCATTTCCTTCCTCAGCTGCACTGACGTAGTCGTTTCCTCCGTTGGCTTGGTCTCCCATGCCAACATTCTCCACGCTATTCAGGCTCATCGAAGTGCTGCTTCCACCTTTCGATCACCTCACGTCCATCCGTCAGGAGGCTACCATCTTTATCCCTGCAGATTTCGGCTCGCGGCACGAAGCCGTTGCGGGATGCGTTGGGCTTCTGGTAGAACTTCCGTGTTTCTTGGGAACGGCACAGCAGTTCCATTTCATCGCACTCCGCTTCTCCAGGCGGCGTTTTTTCTCCCGAAAGACGCGGGTCTGCTGTTTCCGCTTCTGCTTATAACGTTCCACGTTCTGCCAGGTTCCTTGCTGCAACATTACCGCCCGCGCTGCATTCTTCTACTCCAAAATCGCTCTGCACTCCTCCTCGATCCATTCCTTCCGTCGACTCCATTCCACGTGCCCGATGGTACTCTCGGCTGCGTCGTTGATGGCTGCTATTACTGTACTTCAACAGTCCTCTAGAGGGGCTACATCGAGCTCGCCCTCGTCTGGCAACGCTGCCTCGAGATTCTGCGCGTATGCTGAGGTGACATCCGGTTGCTTCAGTCGCTCTAAGTTGTACCGTGGCGGTCGCCGGTGCCGTACATTGTTGATGACGGAAAGTTTTGGGTGCAGTTTGACCTTGACAAGGTAGTGGTAGCTGTCGTTGTTAGCGCCACGATAGGTCCTGACGTCGATAATGTCGGAAAAGTGTCGTCCTTCAATCAGAACGTGGTCGATTTGCGATTCCGTCTGCTGTGGTGATCTCCAGGTGTACCGATAAGGGAGGCTGTGTTGGAAAAAGGTGGTTCGAATGGCCTTGTTCTTGGAGGCGGCAAAATCAATGATTTTGGCAACGGCAAAAATTGGAGGCGGAGTGAGGGCTGCGCACGTTGATTATGCTGAAGTTGAAGAATCGGCCCTTGATCCTCAACCTGCACATTCTTTCGTCGATTGGCCACCAACCGATCACGCGATAAAAGCTGTTCCCAGCTCGCGTGATGGTCTCGGTTCGTATTATTCTGTTGCTGATTTTCCGTTGCAATTTTTTTACGGCTGGCTTGCGGGGCTGGACACCAACCTTCTACTTTCCGGAGGACCATAGTGCACAGTTGAGATTAGAGTCCTTTCCTGGCACTCGGACGTCGATCAGCCACCCCTAATATGGGGGACAGACGCTGTTGTGCGTCGCTCCTCCTGGAGAACAGACGCTCAAGTTTACAGAAGCAAAGCCCCCCCCCCCCTTCCCTGTCAGCCTACGACCAAAGTTCCCACCGGGGTTGGCTACCCGATCTTCCCCAACGTTGCTCGCAGCCCAGCTGGCATCGGGAGGAGGTAGGGATAGGAGTTACTGAACAAGAGGATAAGGACCACTAAATGGGGTCTATTTTAAACCTGCAGTCGCATTGTTCAGTCATTTACCAACCCGAGGCAGCGATAATGCTGGTGAATTATGTGCACAATGTGTGAATTGCGCTACGGTTTTTGTAAATTATTTGCAGTTTAAAGCAGTTATCATTTTTATCTAGAAATGGATATTTGAAAGTTTTTTAAAGAAAGTATAATAGTTTCCAGCATGTAATTGAAAGAAACAAACAAAACAAAATGATTGTAATTCTCTCTGCCCCCCCCCTCTCTCTCTCTCTCTCTCTCTCTCTCTTAAAAAAAATAAGCTCGCCCCACCCTTTTTGAAATCCTGGCTACGCTTATGCGTAAAATTCATCATAACCAAGTATGGGGAACACTGTTCTTTGGATGAACTGCCAGGAAACTGGCAGAAAAACCGGATCTTCCAACCCCAAACTGAATCAGAAAGTGCTAGCTCTAATTCGAAAGAACAAATCAATGTAGATACGAGATTTGGCCAATAAATCGGGAACCAGCGTCGAAATGATTCAACGTATCAACAAACAGAACAACCTGAAAACCAACAAAAATCAGAAAATCGCCAAACAAAGTGCAAAACAAAAGCAACACGCAGCAACAAGGGCCTGGAAATTGTATTCACGAGTTTTGCAGCGACCGGATGCATGTATTTTTATGGACGACGAGCCTTAAGGCTTGTTCGCGTCAAAAGCTGGACTGATTAAATTTGGAATAAAGCAAATTTGGTGTAAGTTCAATTCAAGATGCACTTTTTAAAGGGTGTCCACGATGAAATTGCCACACACAAAATTGATTCGCAAAATTCGAGTTTTCATCCGATTGCCATCAAATTTTCAGGGATTGAGAAATAACTGTTAAACTTCATTTTACCATTTTACTCGTATTTTATTTACAGTCCATACGCAAATGCCCGCACCTTGGCCTTTACCCCGGCCATAAGATTCTGCACAACCTGTGAATCAACCGTTTTTTGCATGTAAACCCATACTTTCTTCAGTTCCTCGACTGTCTTCACTACCTTAGGTCGTTTAAGAAGGTGCTGCTTCATAATCGCCCAGTACTTCTCGATGGGGCGGTGCTCCGGAGTGTTGGGAGGGTTGAACATTTTCGGCACGAAATTGACCTTATTGTCCGCATACCACTTCAGCACGTCCTTGGAGTAGTGGCATGAGGCCAAATCCGGCCAGAAGATTGTTGGGACGTTGTGGGCCTTCAGGAGAGGAAGCAGCCGCTTCTGGAGGCACTCTTTTATGTACACCTGTCCGTTCATCGTGTCCTGGGTCACGAAAGGTGCACTCCGCTTCCCGCACGTGCAGATGGCTTGCCAAACCAGGAATTTCTTCGCAAATTTGGACATCTTCTGAGTGCGGACATGCTCCGGAACGCTGAACTTATCCTTGGCCGTGAAAAACAGTTTGCCGGGGATCTGTTTGAAGTCGGCCTTCACATATGTTTCGTCGTCCATGATGCAGCATTCAACTTTCGTCAGCATGTTGAGGTACAACTTCCAGGCACGGGTTTTGGCGGACTTGTTCTGCTTCTCGTCACGATTAGGGGCCTTTTGTACCTTGAACGTTCGAAGCCCAGCCTTAGTTTTGGCCTTCTGGACAAAACTTCGGCTAAGGTGCAGCTTCTTAGCCACATCCCGAACGGAGGCGTTCGGATTTCGGTTGAAGGCCCCAACTACGCGGTTGTGTTTTCTGGTGTTGTACGGAATACTTTTTCCTTCACTTCTGGGCTTCCGATCGGTGGTCAACCGTTCCTCGAACCGCTTAATCACTCGCGACACCGTGGAATTCACGATTCCCAACGTTTTAGCGATGGAACGATGCGAGAGATCCTTGTTCTCGTGATGAATGCGTAAGATTTTATCACGCACGAGCTGTTCTTTCGACTCCATTTCCGCGAGTTTTGATCACCGGACTTTAAAACTTGCAGGATGTAAATAATGCACTATGAACTAAATCCACCCAAATTTTCATTAAATTCTACCCAACGGTTAGAAAAGTTAGAGCAATTTCATAGTGTGGCAATTTCATCGTGGACACCCTTTATTCATTTAATTGTGCATTATTGATCATCATAAAACTTATTACAGTTACTTAATTAGGCTGCATGAAGAAACTACGAATTTTTTAGTTTAACCCAGCCATTAGAGTCTGTGCAGACCTCTCTGCAACCTATTTAGCTGCTTTTATCCAACATTTTTGATATTTTTCTATAGTTGAAGCTTGTTGTTTGTATTGAGAGAGTTCTCTCTTCACAAGAGCCCAATACCACTCGATAGGTCGCAACTCCGGGCAGTTAGGTGGATTCACCTCTCTTGGCACAACATGGACTCCATTCGCCTAATGCCATTCCAAAACATCTTTGGCGTATTAACAAGATGCGAAATCATGCCAGAATAGCGAGGGAGCGTCATGGCTGCGTAGGAATGGCACAGAGAACAGACATCCAGGCTCGAAAAAAATTTTCTCAATTTACTGTGTAAATTTTCAAAAGCAAACCGTTGGCAAATCAGCGCCGCCTCGTCCAGGTTTCACCAAACTAAAATTGACAGCCTATCAAATCTCAAGGCGCGCAGGTGGCGCCATTAACATACTAATCACCAAAACTAACAGAAATAGGCTGTAATTTTAAAATGGCAGTTACAGAAATTTACACACGGAGGGCACTCCAGCTTGGATGTCTGTTCTCTGTGGGAATGGTAACAATCGTTTCTTTAGGCACTCCTTGTTCCTTGTTTGCCGTTCCGGTAGTGATGAAGCTTGGGCTTGCTCGACCACAGCTGCATATTGCCTGCAAAACCTAATATTTTTTGGGAAACTTGGCGCTTTTCATTGTTCTAAAATGCTCCTCTACGCCATTCCGTTGCGTGGCAGTATAATAAGACAGTCCGAGAAGCTGCTTCAAGTCTTTCCACACATAAGTTTCATCGTCCATTATCAAGCAGGAAAATTTCATCAAATATTCGCGATATAACGTGCGAGCTCGGGTCTTAGCCGTCTCATTCTGTTTTTCATTACGGTTCGGTACAGTATTCACCTTGAACTACTTCATACCTTGCCGGTACTTGGATGTATGCACGAAAGTTGGGAACATTTTTATTTTTCAACCCACAGTACTTACCGAAAGATCTGGTCTCTTCTGCAATATTTATTACGCATTCGCGTCCTTCTGGTGGTTCCTGAGGTCCATTTTTGCTCCGCTCCTAGCCTTCCTGGCTGTGGTCAAACGTGTATCGAAAGATTGAAGATTGTTATGGACAGTGCTTGCAAGATAACAAAGCTTTGTTAAGAAAGGATGTAAAAGACGCAGACAGATCGGTTCAAGTGGAGCGGTTTGGTTGAAAAAGGCTGGTATGGCAAGCAATTTGTTCATGTGGTATGAAAGCTACCATTTTAATACTACCGGAATAATCAATGCGGAAATCTATCGATCTGAACGTCTGCAAAAGAGGTTGCTGCCTTTATATCAGAAGCATAGTACCCCATCACTTTTTTCGCTGGACTTGGGGTCGGCGCATTATGCCAAAACAACTCTCTTGGCTCACGGAAAAGGGAAGGTCCATTAATTATATCACGCAATAAGGGGTGAGGGGGGGTTTAAGAAAACGTGACAAGAGGGGGGGGGGTATAAAAAGTCAGTTTTTGCGTGACATAATTAATGGACGTTCCCAAAGTGTATAAATTTGGCAGAGAAGGACATCTAATCGACAAATTATACTAAGTTTTTGTCCATCGAACGCTATTGGGCGATTGTGATGAGAGTCTTCAGAAAGACTGGAAAAACAGCTGAGAATATGCAAGAGTTCAAAAAAAAAAAATTTGGCTAAGGCTTCCTAAAAATAAGATGAAACAATTGATGAAACGTGTTCGATCAAAAATTCTCATATTCGTGACAAATTTAGCCTTTTTAATTAGTTTGGTCGAAAATGAATTGAATTTTCTGGTGGAGCCACATTGCTCTAATAAAAAAATTAAAAAAATAGGATTGCATTAGTGGGAGTAAATCTTTTCAAAATGAAGGAAGTTTATCATTTACAAATTTACACTTTAAGATATCATTTTGTAGATCTGGAGCTTAAATTTGTGATTTCGTGGGATTGTTTTATAATATTTACATACGGGATTATATAGTTGGTGTTTGGTAAATGACTGGACAATGCATACCATTGGTACTTTCGTACCTGCAGGTATAAAATAGATCCTACTGCGATCCTTGGCCTCTTCTCCAGTAACTCTTTTCCCTGGTGCCAACTGGGGTATGAGTAACGAAAGAAAAGATCGGGTAGCCAACCCCAGTGGGACCTTGGTCATATGCTGACAGGGAAGGGGGCTGTCCTCTGATGGGTGCAGTCTATATGAGCGTCTGTTTGTCATGTTAGGAGCGGCTGATCATCATCGTGCCAGCGTGGGACTCGAAACAGTGCTGTGCACGATAGCCCTCCGGCAAAACAGAGTGTTAGGGATGGCCCAACGTTCCAATTCAATAATACAGAAGTTAATACGGACCGGAGAACCGGCAAAGACCAAGATGACGAAATAAGGACTACGATTGGAAACTCAGAACATGGAACTGCAAATCACTCTGCTTCCCGTGCTGCGATAGGATAATCTATGACGAACTTCAACCACGTAACCTCGAAGTCATTGAACTGCAGGAGGTTTGCTGGACAGGACAAAAGGTATGGAAAAGCGGGT
This sequence comes from Aedes japonicus, assembly GCA_034211315.2. Classification (NCBI taxonomy): domain Eukaryota; kingdom Metazoa; phylum Arthropoda; class Insecta; order Diptera; family Culicidae; genus Aedes; species Aedes japonicus. Next base: position 2,374 of record JASCZW010000664.1, on the reverse strand, counting down.
ATCGAGCGGCTACTTTTACCAGAGCTGTGGTACCATAAACGAGCAGGGCACTGGCTTTGTTGTGCTGGGCAAAATGCGTGAACGCGTGATTGGATGGTTCCTGATCAATGCGAGAATATGCAAGCTGAGGATCAAGGGTCCATTCTTCAACTACAGCACCATCAACGTACACTGCTCACACGAGAGGCGACCCGATGACGAAAAAGACACGTTCTACGGGCAGTAGTTAAGGCAAGCGTATGATGGCTGCCCGCAGTGGGACGTAAAAGTCGTCATTGGCGACATGAACGCTCAGGTAGGACGTTCGCACTTACCTTAGTGTGAATCAAGACTCGGACCACTACATAGTTAGTTGCAGTATGTATGCGCTCAAAACTCTCAACGGTGTTCAACACGCGTCGAATTCGGACGCCACGACCTAACATGGACCTAATACGGGAAACTGGAGTTGCCCAGGAATAAGTGCACCAGCTAGTAGCGGCCCTACCAACGGAAGAGCAGCTTGGCGCAGCTACTCTTGAGGACGGCTGGGAGATATTCGAACCACCATTGGTGGCACTGCAATAGTGACACTAGGTACTTCTGCACTGAATCGTAAAAATGGCTTGTTTGATGGCGAATGTAAGCAGTTAGAAGAGGAGAACATTGCAGCAACGGCGAGAATGCTGGAATTCTATTCTTTGAAGCAAAAAGCGCCAAATGGAGGAGCAAAGCAAAGGAAGCACTGTACACGCAAATTTCTACGAGAAGTTGAACAGCTCGGGCAAAGGCCATGTACCACAAGCCGATATGTGCAGAGACCTGGAAGGCAACATTCTCACAGGAAAGTGTGAGGTGATTGAAAGGTGGAAACAGTCCTTCGACGAGCACCTGAACGGAATTATTACAGCGAACGAAAGAGGCACGGTAGTAAATCTCGGAACACGCGCAGAAGATGACAGGATCGCCCCAACCCTTCAGGAAGTAGAGGAGGAAATTGATCGGTTGATAAACAACAACACAGCTGCTGGAGTTGAGCAACTCCCAAGCGAGCTATTGAAATACGAAGGTGAAGCACTGGCCAGGGCGCTGCACTGAGTAATTACCAAGATTTGGGAGCAGAAATGTTTACCGGAGGATTGTATGGAAGAAATATGTTGTCTTATCTATAAAAAGGGCGACAAGTTGGATTGCTGTAATTATCGTGCAATCACGATACTGTGCGCCGCCTACAAGTTGCGCTCCCAAATTTTATGCCGCCAGCTATTACCAAATGCAAAGGAGCTCGTGGGGAAATACCAAGTGAGCAGATTTCCGTGATTCAGCAAGTGCTGCATAAATGTCGCGAATATAACAGGCCCACACACCACCTTTTCATCGATTTCAAATCAGCGTATGATTTTCGAGCCCCTTCAAATCTCGGAGAGGGTTACGGCAAGGTGATAGATTGTCATGTTTGTTGTTTAACATTGCACTGGAGGGTGTGATTCGAAGAGCTGGGATAGACACGAGTGGCACGATCTTCAAGAAGTCTGTCCAACTATTTGGCTTAGCAGACGACGTTGATATCGTAGCACGTAACTTTGAGACGATGTCGGAAACGTACATCAGACTTAAGGCTGAAGCTGGTAGGAGTGGGCTTGTGATTTATGCGTTGAAAAAAAATACATGAAGGGAGAGGCTCGCGAGAATACAGTGTTAGCCTCCTAGCACGAGTTCAGATCGACGGTGATGAAATCGAGGTAGTAGACGAATTCGTGTATCTGGGTTCATTGGTGACCACCGATAACAACACCAGCAGAGAAATACAAAGGCGCATTATGGCTGGCAATCGTGCTTACTTTGGACTGCGAAGGGCGATAAGATCGAACAAAGTTCGGTGAACAACAAAGCTGACCATCTACAAGACATTAATTAGACCGGCAGTTTTCTACGGCCACGTAACATGGACATTGCTAGTGGAGGACCAACGCGCTCTTGGAGTCTTTGGAGATGCTGCGTATCATCTACGGTGGAGTGCAGATGGAAGACGGAACGTGAAGGAGGCGAATGAACCACGAATTGCACCAGCATACATCGCAAAAATCTGTTGATTACGATGGACTGGGCATGTCGTAAGAATGTCGGACAACAGCCCTGTGAAAATGGTTCTCGAAAACGAACCGACAGGTACAAGAAGAAGAGGCGAGCAACGAGCAAGTTGGATCGATCAAGTAGAAGGCGACCTGCGGATCCTCCGCAAACACGAAGCTGGCGAGGTACAGCCATGGACCGATTACAATGGAAACAACTTAGTCTGATTGGTTAGGTAATTAGGGATATTTTTTCTTAAAGTACAGTAAATTACCTTTGTTTTGATGTATTAAACTTATTTGTGCGTCAGTCCGTTACCGAT